>JAZARR010000072.1:75000-593039 GCA_037389465.1 Baylisascaris procyonis
TTCTCAATTGCACGTCATATAAATGATCGATCTAATAGAAAAGTTCTTGTTTTTGTCCGAGATTATTTTTGATTCTGATAGAGCTTTTAATGCTCTTTCGAATGTATCTAGTCACTCTTCCCAAATCTTGTTCCTTTATACAGTTATAGGCCCTCATTTATCGATGACTATGCAATTTTTCTCAATTGCACTGCATATAAAAATTCGATCTAATAGAAAAGTTCTTGTTTTTGTCCGAGATTATTTTTGATTCTGATAGAGCTTTTAATGCTCTTTCGAATGTACCTAGTCACTCTTCCCAAATCTTGTTCCTTTATACAGTTATAGGCCCTCATTTATCGATGACTATGCAATTTTTCTCAATTGCACTGCATATAAAAATTCGATCTAATAGAAAAGTTCTTGTTTTTGTCCGAGATTATTTTTGATTCTGATAGAGCTTTTAATGCTCTTTCGAATGTACCTAGTCACTCTTCCCAAATCTTGTTCCTTTATACAGTTATAGGCCCTCATTTATCGATGACTATGCAATTTTTCTCAATTGCACTGCATATAAAAATTCGATCTAATAGAAAAGTTCTTGTTTTTGTCCGAGATTATTTTTGATTCTGATAGAGCTTTTAATGCTCTTTCGAATGTACCTAGTCACTCTTCCCAAATCTTGTTCCTTTATACAGTTATAGGCCCTCATTTATCGATGACCATGCAATTTTTCTCAATTGCACGTCATATATATGATCGATCTAATAGAAAAGTTCTTGTTTTTGTCCGAGATTATTTTTGATTCTGATAGAGCTTTTAATGCTCTTTCGAATGTACCTAGTCACTCTTCCCAAATCTTGTTCCTTTATACAGTTATAGGCCCTCATTTATCGATGACCATGCAATTTTTCTCAATTGCACGTCATATAAATGATCGATCTAATAGAAAAGTTCTTGTTTTTGTCCGAGATTATTTTTGATTCTGATAGAGCTTTTAATGCTCTTTCGAATGTATCTAGTCACTCTTCCCAAATCTTGTTCCTTTATACAGTTATAGGCCCTCATTTATCGATGACTATGCAATTTTTCTCAATTGCACTGCATATAAAAATTCGATCTAATAGAAAAGTTCTTGTTTTTGTCCGAGATTATTTTTGATTCTGATAGAGCTTTTAATGCTCTTTCGAATGTACCTAGTCACTCTTCCCAAATCTTGTTCCTTTATACAGTTATAGGCCCTCATTTATCGATGACTATGCAATTTTTCTCAATTGCACTGCATATAAAAATTCGATCTAATAGAAAAGTTCTTGTTTTTGTCCGAGATTATTTTTGATTCTGATAGAGCTTTTAATGCTCTTTCGAATGTACCTAGTCACTCTTCCCAAATCTTGTTCCTTTATACAGTTATAGGCCCTCATTTATCGATGACCATGCAATTTTTCTCAATTGCACGTCATATAAATGATCGATCTAATAGAAAAGTTCTTGTTTTTGTCCGAGATTATTTTTGATTCTGATAGAGCTTTTAATGCTCTTTCGAATGTATCTAGTCACTCTTCCCAAATCTTGTTCCTTTATACAGTTATAGGCCCTCATTTATCGATGACCATGCAATTTTTCTCAATTGCACGTCATATAAATGATCGATCTAATAGAAAAGTTCTTGTTTTTGTCCGAGATTATTTTTGATTCTGATAGAGCTTTTAATGCTCTTTCGAATGTACCTAGTCACTCTTCCCAAATCTTGTTCCTTTATACAGTTATAGGCCCTCATTTATCGATGACCATGCAATTTTTCTCAATTGCACGTCATATAAATGATCGATCTAATAGAAAAGTTCTTGTTTTTGTCCGAGATTATTTTTGATTCTGATAGAGCTTTTAATGCTCTTTCGAATGTACCTAGTCACTCTTCCCAAATCTTGTTCCTTTATACAGTTATAGGCCCTCATTTATCGATGACCATGCAATTTTTCTCAATTGCACGTCATATAAATGATCGATCTAATAGAAAAGTTCTTGTTTTTGTCCGAGATTATTTTTGATTCTGATAGAGCTTTTAATGCTCTTTCGAATGTACCTAGTCACTCTTCCCAAATCTTGTTCCTTTATACAGTTATAGGCCCTCATTTATCGATGACCATGCAATTTTTCTCAATTGCACGTCATATAAATGATCGATCTAATAGAAAAGTTCTTGTTTTTGTCCGAGATTATTTTTGATTCTGATAGAGCCTTTAATGCTCTTTCGAATGTGTCGAAATCCGTTGTTCGAATCTCATTTCCTTACTGTATATTTTCACATTTATTGCGACGATTTATTTCAGAGTGACCAGTGCCGCGTCGCTCGCTGAAGACGCGCGCGGTCTCTCTCCGTCTCTCTCTTGCGCCTGCGCTTGTGGCTAATGTTACCCTCACCGACTCAGATGGATGCTGCAGTGCGTAGGTGTTCGCACTGCAGCATAATGCATCCCGATAAAAAAACATCCGGCATCGAACACTCTCATCGCGGTTTTTAGTGCCATCAATAAACAATTGCAAAGTTTTACTTACTTATCAGCATGTGCACGCCAAAATAACTTTGATTTCAAGGTATTAAGGTCGCCAGTACCAAAAATGGGTTCGAGCAGCAATTTTGTATATGAGATAAGAATTTGCGTGGAACAAAAGCGGGGAGGTTTTAATTTATTTTTTCTTAGGGGGAGGGGGAGGGGTAATGTGGTGAATAAACGCGAGTACAACACCCATAACGGGGCGCTATGTTGCAATCCTCGATTACACTTCACTAATGGAATATCATTTGCTTTATATTTGCCACGCCAACCACCAATTTACGAGTAGGCACTACATCTCGGCGAATATTTCTTTTGTTCTTTTTCTACAAAATCTCCTCTAGAATCTTGAAAGAAACCCTCCCTTTCCTTTGGGATCGACGAGTCCTTCTCTTCATAATACTCAAAAAAAAATTCCTCGTCTGAAATATAATGTGCAGTTAACATGGCGCAAAACTTCGAAATAACACCTCCCTTCTGTTTCGAAAAATTAGGGACTTATCGTGGGAACATAAAACAGAACAACAGGTAAAGGCTTCACAACCCTCCGTCTTCTCAGAGGTCATCGAGGTGGAAGTTGTCTCTCATTGAGGTTTTGAGGTGGAAGGTGCCACAGCTTGGGGTTCAAGTATCCCCTCTAGTAAGTACCTGTAAGTACCCCTCTAGTAAGACGACTCCTCAGCTATCTACGAACGCAAAATAAATATCAATATCTGCAGCTATCAACATAGACCGCTTAACAACACTCTTGTCGATGTGAATTTCCACGTTTAGAGGTTTTACTTCGAAGTATTTTTAAAGATTTAAGTGTTGTGGAAATCTCCAGAGATAAAGGTTTTTCTCTTAACGTTTTGCATAAAACTGATGGATTCAAGGGAAACAGAAATGCCCGTTCTTCCTACTGTCCCTTTCCTCCCCCGCGTTACTAAAAATTGAAAGTGGGGTTTCATTCGTAAATTTCTGTTTGATTATGAATGTTCGGAGATTTGGAGACAGCAATAGAAGAAATAGCCTGGAATGATTTGCTTTAAAACCACCGCTACTGATAGTATCGCCTAATTTGCGTAAGGGAAATGGCGCAAATTACATGCTAAGTCAAAGGTTATTCGGAGTTCGCAAACGGCAATTGAGAGTGTGAGAAAAAATAAAGGAGGTTTTGCATCCGGTCAAGCTTTTTTCCATTTACTAAAGTAAAAAAAATATTCTATATAAAAAATTTTGAAAGCGCTTAGAGCGACTAGAGGCATCAATGTGCTATTGTAGATGTTTTATAATTTGCTGCTAAAATATAAGAGTGGCAGTTAAAATTCCATCAATACAAATTGCCAAGTCATCAAGTGCGCTTCTCATGTTTTTGAGATTTGTGGACCATTTGTCATTAAGTTGTATTGTTCTTACATAAATCAGTCGCATTTCTAGGTTCGTTCAATAGATTGCGGATTAGAACTTCTACAGTTGATATTAATTGTGGACTTTATTGTCGGTTACATTTGTTTTGCATTAATTATGAGTTCTTCACATTGTGTCTACTTCGACAAGCGCTCTGAGGGATTAGCTAATGGAGTGCAATGAGAGCAAGGATGAAGACCTTAGTTATCAGGACGATCGTTTTCTGCTTTGATGGATAATTTCCCCACAGTGAGGAATGGGTGGGAGGGGAGGGGGTGGAGAAGGGGTCCCTCGGAGACCAGCGTCTCTCCTCCCTTGTTCATCCGCTAAGGCTATGATGGCTTTCGCTTCTAATATTTCCCATGATAAATCATCTTTCCAGAATTGAATAAAAGATCACATTATGAGATGTATCGTTAGTTATTACTTTATTACATTAAATAATACTTAATTAGTCATTAAATAATGGTTGGTCGTTTCGAAGTTTCGGTCACCTTGTCAGTTCCATTCGAATGTTTCTGCGCTGTTGTTATTCTTGAGAGAGAATGCCAGCTGAACTTTATTTAATTTCAGGTATTTCATCACCGATAATGTTTATCAGTCGTTTGTCAGCGAAGGATGTATGTTGATGTCGTAAATGGACAACGCAAAGCAAATGAACAAATTGGCATCGTATTAAACGAGATTCCAGATGATTTGAAAAGGTTCCAAAATTTATTTCATTGGTTCATTAATTTCGTTGATCATATGGATCAGCTTTTAATTGCATGTAGAATGAAAATATTCAACCGTTCAATGAGTCAGCTATCGGCTAAATTTATTGATGCAGCCATGAGATTATGCCTCGGACATTAGTTGGTGGGATCTCTTTAGCTAAGCATTCATTAATGTTGAGCCTTCTTCGATGATATTCGCTTCATCACTCAAAGAATTTAATTCAAATTAGAATGATTGTTTGAAATAATAATAAAGAAAAGGGAAATTTTTGCTTTGAGACGTCAATAAACCAGCCGATTGCCTCTTAAAGCTAACATAAAGAGAATTTTTATGATTGAGTTGATTCTCAACGTTGTCGAGTGCGATTGCCCTCACCGAACCTGTCAAAGTGGATGTAAATGAAAAGTAAGTAAGGATATGTCAAGGTAAAGAACTGATTGAATAAAGACCTTCTTTATCTAATGACATAATTTGTTTTAAATTATTCGATCGTTACAGTCCTTTAGGACTTGAAAAGAGGTGCTGGAAGGATTCACTTTGGATCCTTCTGTAGATCAATTGTCTTACTGCGCAACCATCGAGAAGGTTCAGCGCAGAATGGTATGGACAGATGAGCGATGTCTTTAATGTGAGCATCTTTTGTTTTTATAGAGTCCTGCTTGCCAACCCGCAAGTGGGGACATTTCTTAGCAGGTATCTGTCAAAGAGCCGTCCCTGAGAGTGGGAATGTAAAGGGCACACATCTATGCCAAGCGTCGCTGTGTAGCCATAGGTTTCCCCAAATGTTGTGCATTTTGCAGAGTGAATCGCCTCCATTCTATTTTGCTGCCTTCTTCCCCTCACCCATCATGTTCATCCCCAGGTGTATATTAAGGATTTGACAAAAATTGCTACCACTGAAGGGTGCGTCTTTTTTTCTAGGCTCGTGGCTTATATTGCGAAAGCGTTTTATGGACCGGAGTTCTACGTTGTCCTGCATTATATCTATCTCAGCGCAACCATCAGGGAGGAAGAATTACGCATCAAAACCACCTTCGATCAACGTTTTCTACGCAAGGTGAGTGCTTCGAAAATTCGGTTGTAGCCAGTGAAAGGTGAGGAAAGTGGGATAGAGTGGAGGTGCGCTCCATGATGTCAACTATTCTTTTTCTATTTGCCCATCTAGGTCAGTGATCCCATTTAGAAATCCTATTTGTAGTAAAAGTTGTTAATGTAGCCGTAATTATCACCTATTCGTTGAATTCTTTCCTGATGTTGTTTGTAAGCCAAGTTGTAATAAAGGTGGAATAATATCATTTGCCAACATTTCTATTAGAAAAAAAATTTTCGAGGGAATCCCTGTTTTGAAAAATTTTCTCACCTAAGACAACAGTCAGCATGCGATTGGAATCTCTACGCATCTCTCTTCTGTGCCACTAATCTTCCTTTCGGGCAGAATCCCCACTATTCCTTCTAAGGTTGTGCAGTTTTAGTAATATATGTCGCCGTCCAGAGGGGACGATCAGGAAGGCAATATTACAGAAATACATTTTATTGAAGAAGTTGAAGTCGTTGAAGAAATTCTAAAAATTCCAGTTTTCTTACTTGAGATGTGTCTATTTTTACTGAGAAAGTGCAGAGAGTTGATAGCTTATTTTAAAAGTTTGTCTTTGTCATTGAATTTTTTCCATCAGAAAATCAAAAGTCCATCATTTCTCAATGGGCTTTCATTCTATTCATGTGGGCATTAACCTTCTTAAGTCGTCAATCCCCTCTACTGGTAAGTCATCGTTCAACACCTGTCACTGTAACCATGGAACGTTTTTCTCATCTGACCATGATCCTCTTTTTATTTTCATAGTTACTGTTTTGATTAGATAAGTTATTAAAGTTGTATGGGTATTATTGGTGACAAAATTGTATTCGATGAAATAAATATTTTATATTAACAGATTCTTGCGCAGTTGAAAATCGACAAAATTGTAACTGAACGATGCGAGATGGAAGAGACGGGTGGTCGTGTTCATAGGGTTGCCTACTATCATGTCAACTACCGTGGTTTAATCAACGTTGTTAAATATAAGCTCGACCACATGAGGTTTCTATATCTTCATTCTTTTTCTTTCTCCATCACCTGTTCTTCATTACAGATTTCTTTATGCTAATGCTTCTCATCGTCTTAGAAAAGTCGACGCGTGATATTCTTTAAATGAAAACCTGATGACGGAGGACCGGGAGAGGGGATAAGAGGTGGGGGAGATGGGGGTTTGTCATACGAATAGTTTCTGAGGTTTGCTGAACCTGTGGTACCCATTATTAAAGCATTAGGGGAATTGGCACTTGTTTTGAACAAGGAGCGTTAAGAAGATCATAATTTACCAAATGCATTAGAAATGTGACGAGCAAAGATCCTTAGAAAAATTTTCATGTTTTTCATTCTGAGGGAGGGGCGGGGAGAGGACATAAGAGGTGCAGGGAAAGGAGGGGTATGGGGACGTTCCCGTCGTACAACTAACGCGCTATCGATCGCTCAGTTACCATTCTTCTCGCTTTGTTTATTTTCATCGTTTTGCTGGTTTCATTAACAATGTGAATCGAACTGCAGCAAAATAAAGTATTGCCCTTTGGCCCAGTTAGTAGCCACACAGTCCAATTCCCCTTACTCGAACTATAATTTGGAAAGTTTTCTAATCCACAGTTTCGATCGAAATTGCTAATACGTGTTAGGAAGCTATCGGAGACCATTTTTTCCATAGTGGAGTTGGCGTTTGAGGGTAAATTTCATGATAGTTATGGGTTTCGATGACTTGCTTATTTGGCTAAAAACATTGTGCTAATTTGACTAAAAACATCGAAATTGTTGTATTTTCTGATGATTTTTCTCTAAGTTTTCTGAAATTTTAGATTTTCTGACCACTTTGTGAATATCACTTCTTCCCTGGAATCTCGAGAGCGGGACCTACATCTCGTGCGTTACTTACAATAAGACCTGAGATAAAGAGTTGGAAGTTTTCCTTCTCAATCAGGCCTAAAACGAGAGGAGGAAATGCTCTGACATCATAGATGTTTCCACTTGCATGCGTCCTTCTTTCTCGGCACATTAATGATGAGGACAACATGCAAATGTCCTGCTCAATGATATTTAGACGGCGATTGGAAGTGAAGGAAAGTGAGACGATGTCGAAGATGTCCTATAAGTGCATTGGGTGTGATTCCACCTATGGCGCATTGGATATGGATAGAATATTCGACGTATCGACGAGCAAGATGAAATGTTATCGTTGCCAACAGGAAGTGATAATTCAGGAATCCATCTTTCCCAGTCCACAAGCTCGGTTCGTTGTTCTAATTTTTGACGAAAATTTTGCATGAATTTTGTATCTTTCACTTGACGAATATCTTTGGCCGCTAGATGATAACTGTCCAGGTGTTTATTATTTGGCTGTGGCACGTACGACAAGATGAGAACGGCTAATTTCCTCGGGAGCAGTTTGACACTATTTGGTGATATCGGAATATATACTTGCCACCTCTTCCTTTCTTCTTTTCCTACTCCTTAGCCATAAATGAACGCGCTGCTTTCTTGCTCGCGAAGAGACTCTACTTGCGATGATAGCTTGCAGATGGTTTATACTTATCTTTCTTGTCAATCCTTTTCATGAATAAAAAGAAATGAAAGGTCGGTGCACGTGAGTAACTTTAGAGAAAAGAAGAGCTGGTGAGAGAAGATAGTTATTAAGCTCAGATCCTAACCTTAGTAATCGCACATTCTTTCGACTATTCTGACAGTGATGCTAGATCTAACCAATATAAGCTCACTGAACAGTGGTTCTTCGATAGCTTTTCAATTTGATCGTGCTATATTTTCTTGGCGAGGGCCCTGTCCAAATCCATGTTGGGCGAAGTTAACCACTGTTACCTTTCGGCGTCCTCATGCGCAATGATTCGCTCTGTTCGGAGTAGGGTGGAGAGTCTGCAGCGATGGCAAAATATTTTTGAAGTCATGCCCAGATCAGAAGGAGTAGGAACTCTGACGCAACGTCTCTTAGTGTTCCGTTCCGATGCGCCTTAAGGATGTTGATTTGCTGCAACTTGCTTTATTTCATTTCATGAAGATTTCATCAGAAGTTTGAGAAGGTGAGGCATGGCCTGAAGTAGCTATGAGCATTCAGTCATTTCGAATGTTAGTTGCTCATTGATTTATTTTGTGATCTTAATGCTTCTTGAGGACTTCGTGGTCCACGTTATTTTTTATATTTTCACTTTATGCAGTTGTTCCGTTTTCTTAGATCGTCATTGGCAAATTTCAACGACCAGATGATGCGTATCTTCATATTGCTGGAAAGGTTGGAAGGAATCCGATTGGCTCATCATTTACTCGAACCACCGATCGGACCGACCACCAGTAATCTATCGAAAGGTTTTGCTGGATTAGATCGAAAATGAGCCTGAAAAATGAAAATAATTGAGATTTAAGCCATTGCTGAATGAGAAGGAAATTTTTCTCATGTACCTGGTAGGGCAAGATTAAATTATGGATGACCCCAGTGATGTCACAGAATGCCTATTCAGATCACGGCATCTAAAAATGCGAAACATTATTTGTTCAACATCGGTCAATCGGCTGTTTGATTTTCTGTGAAGCAGACAAGGCTAGGAAAGAAAACTTTCTGCTGTACATATAATATACAATTAGATTTTGATGTGTGTTAACGAGTGATCTATTGTGAGCAAATGAGTTTCGTGATTGCAGTGATAGTGGTGATCTGTCCTTGTGTAATAGGCTGTATGCTCACGTTTGTTTGATCTTGATGTGGTATCTCCCCCGTTTGAATTATGATCTCCCCATGCCTTTAGGGCCGTAGCCGAGGCTATAAATAGGCTGCGGTCTTGCTTGTTAATTAGCCGCTGTGTTTTCGCAACTCGGGTTGAGTAACGTCTACCCGTAGTAAACGAGTTGCGCTTCTTTCCTCCGCTGCTAGCCACAACGCCCCACGTGGTCGCAGTGTCTTTAGTCGCAGTTCTGTTACAACAGCGCATTATTCCAGCACTAATATATCTTAGGTGATAATTAAGTAGGATTGATTGCGTCGACCGTTTAGCCTTCGCCTGTAAATAATTACATCCATATCAATCAAATATGTAACCAATCAACCCCTTCCTTCCTGCTGCTCTCCCTCGATCCTCCAACTGCCCTCCTCCTTCCCACAACCTTTTTGCTTCTTCTACGCTGTCGAACCGATAGTACATGAAATATCTGTTTCAATTTGAAGGGAGTGTGCAGAATTTATGTAGCGCAGTTCCATTAGTTCGTATTGAGTAACTAAAGATCAAAGCTTTTCTGAAATCATTTAGTTTTTTTCGTTAGGAACATAGATAAGGTAATTTTCCGTAACTGAGATATCACTTTCAGCTGAAGACGAGAAGACTGTTCAAATGAATGAGCATGCCTTCAACGGATCAGCTTCGATCACTCACTCAGCGATGCAGCAAGGTAGCATAACGATCCATATGGAAGGCGAAAACACGTCGTCGAAGACCGAGGGAAAAGAAGTCATCCCGTGGCTGCACAATGGAGCGCAACCGCCTCTTAGTTTCGTGAAGGTAACTTTTATCTCCATTCGAGCTTGATCGAAGAAAACGTTAGGGCCAGATAAGAGTTGCCTGATAGATGCTATAGGATGCATCTATTTCATCTGGTGACTTACATAGCCGAGGAATCAAGGGATTATATATCGTAGAAGGGTGGAATCAAGAAAGGAGTAGAAAGAAAACTGGAATCGCTGTCCATGGATTGAAGTTCAACCCTCGGATATCGGGCGTTTTCAGCAGACTATCTGAAATATCTATCGTTGATGGGATTTTGGTGGTGATATGAGATTAGCGCTCGGTTAACCCAATTATGTGCATCTTTAATTCTGGCGCTTCGTTCAGCTCAAGAATAGCAAATTCTTATTTGTTAGCAGTCTGCAGCTGATCCATGAAAAAATTTCTAGAGTGGTGTGGAGAAACTGTCTTTATTTGTGGATGGTAACAGCGAGATGATAAAATAATAGAAGCGTTTGAGAAACGAACGAAATAAATGAACACTTATGTGCTGCAAGAAACATTTTATTACGGCAAGTTACTTCAGCGGGAATTATTGCCAGAGGGTGTTCAAACAACAGCGTTCGTGGGTTGTATGAAACTGAAGGCAAAAGAAGACCGACCGAACTTAACCTCTGAGGGAATAGGCCGGGGTTCCTTACCTTCATTACTTGGGGTAATGCGTTACGCTCGGAAACAAACTGAAAGCGATGTTTTGTGCTGTCATTTGTCTGTCATTGAGCCCGAGCTCTTCAATTTTAATGTGAAGCTTACCTTGACGGTAAAGGAAGTGTACTTATCAAAGCTTCTATGATATATAAATGAAATTAGGGCATTTTATAACTACCACGATAAGAAGGAAGAAAAGCTATCAGATCTTCTCTTTCTTCGTTCTCTACCCAACATTGAAAATACCGTCCAACATTTCGCGGTTTGGTTCTTTCCAATGGACAAATCAACCCGCAAAACCATACTCGAATGTCTGATGGTCTTTCTCGAGTACCTCTTGTTTTCCGTTAAGCTTCGAATGATGTATGTGTATAAATGCGATCAAATATTCAAGCTTAAGGAGGTTGAAAATTCACGAGAGGATGTCAGTTATTCAGTAGTTTGTTCCGCTAGGAAAGATGATATCGATTCATCATCGGGCAGTCCAATCGTAACCGACATTGAGGATCTTCTCATGGATGAATTTAAGGAGGTTAACATTGCTCTTCTTTTCTCTTTCTCTTGTTTGTCTTTGTAACTCAGAAGCAAGATAATACTTACTCATGTATCGCTTCTAATCGTACCGGTCCCTATGCGTACCTCACGATGCCTCCCTTCTGTGACTGAGGGAGGGGCAGGGGGAATTGAGCAACACTTGAATCATAGCATCACTTTGCAGGATTATAAATGATGGACCAGTCGTTTAAAACTGGATCATAGAAGATCCTCCGTAAACGTTTCAGCGAAGCCTTGCCAACGGTTTCGGTTTTTTGTGTTTTTTGCGAGTTTCTCTAAGGGCCCATTAAAGTGACTTCATACGTGCAGGTTCATTTGTTTGATTTTCGGTAATTGCAGCTGGTAAATCAAAAAATTAGATCGCAAGTTTGTCAATAAAGACGGTTACATTGGCGAAGTTGGATGGGGATCACTTGCATCTAGATAGTATGGAATTTATTTTTCACACTCGTTATAGACTTCCCAGGCTGGATATAGGTTTCGGCCCCAGTACAAACATTAATAACCATGTTTTTCTGTTTTTTGAATATTGAGGTGAATTCTGTCGCAAAAAAAAAGGAAAACTCTTGCCGTCCCATTCGTATCATTTCATCAAAAAAGCGTGCCGTTCCATTCAACAAAAAAAAAACGCGAAAATTCTATCTCAGCCAGTCCTTCATTTACTTGCTTTGAGTGGTTGTTGAATCTTCCGTTGTTCTTTTAAAAAAGAGCAGATTTCGAATCCGTATGATTTTGCCGTGTAACGTTACACTTTCATTCGCCAAATTTAGGAGACATCATCGCGTATCGAGGTCGAAATGACGAAGGAGACCGCCGACTGCGACTTGATTTCGGAGGGTTCCGAAAGTGAGAACGGAGAAACGATATACGTGGATGGTAGACGATGCCCTGTCGATGAGTTGACACCTGAACTCGTCCTTCAAATGACTGCGGCCGAGAAAGAAGCGTATGTGCGCATTACGCAGGAAAACTTTGATGGTAATTCTTTTGATGGATAATTAGCAAAGAGGTTAATTGATTTCTTGAAACTCTATCGTAAAATCCGTGGCCTGTTTTGTTGGATGTGACTGTTTTTCCATTCACACTTTATTGTATCCTACCTAGAGTACTGTTTTTTTTCATTGATATGATTGTTCTCCATTGTTTTTTCCTTTCCCACTTTATTATTGTATCCAAACTGTAATCTTCAGTAATATCCGAAGATATTTGCTCAGGCAATAAATTAACGAGGACTGGATCTGACTTGTTTATCACTGTCTGGGTCAGTGCTACCATCCTTCGCGGTTTCATTCCGTGGTATGTTGTAGTTGGTCAGTATTATTGCTACTTTTTGAAGTACATACGTTTGTTTTTATTCTGTTCTCGTGCAACACAGACGTTTTGTCCGGTATTTTTTCGAATTTGTGAGAAATCACATACAAAAGGTCGAGCGCATTTTTCCCTAATTTTATTTTATTCTCTGAGCTTGTCATATTCACTCTTTTCTGTATTCAGAATGAATGCCTTATCTTTGCGTGTCATAATTAATTCCTCAACTTCTCTTGCTTTACTCTGCTCTATGGATATAAATGGCTTCGATCATGTGTGCGAGAGATGGTGAGGCTAAGCGCACTAGGAGATAGGCCCTCTCGACTTTCCCTGCAAAGCCCTTCGTTTACATTGTAATGCAATTTTTCCCCTTTCTAAAAACTGCTTGTTTCCTACTGCTTATATTGTATGCACATTCCACAATTCGTGCCAAAAATTTTGCAGCATTAATGGCGAATTGTTTTATTCCTTTGTCGTTCAATGACTGTGCATAAATGGTGATCAAAGAAACATTACAAAAACTTCGCATCGCTGTCTCAAAATGCGCAAATAAAATATTTCGCGATGGTGGGATCCGAGACTGTTCTTGTTTAGCACGAGTCAACGTCGGGAATAACTTATGAAACCTTATGTAAATGAGTCTTTTAAAGAGAGGACCTAAGGTTGCTGCATTAATGTGTGATCAGAACACCTGCAACCATAAAAATATGTTCATTGCCGATCAAAATTGTGATGGTGTGGTTTTGCGCCTGCGTGCATTCTAGGCTGCAGCTTTTCTGAGGGACGGAAGGGGAGCGTGTGGCGAATCTAGTCGGGAAGAATGCTTACTGAGACAAAGACGCTGCTTATATAGTACCAATAATTTGCATATTATAATCAAAATTAAGGCGACAACAACACTTCATTCAATGTGGGTATGTAAAATGGTCACAATAAGGACAAAATAAGTACTTTCACTGGTAGTAATATTTTATTTCTTTTCCTTTCTTTGAATTAAGCATTCCTTTGAATAATTAATGACAACAGCAATACATTCAAACATCTGCAATCATTTGGACTATCATTACAATAGCATACATTTTGAATCATTCACATGTAAACAATTTGAAGGTGATTCGCAGGATTGGTTCGCGTTTGCGACATTCCGGGGGGGAAAGGGTAGGGGGAAGAAATTTATTGAAGTTTTTGGGAAAATTTTGTTTGATGAGGTTTTGTATTTGTGAGTCACCTTCGGTAGCGAATGAGACATTATTAAAGAATTGAAAACTACAAACGCTACAGAAGCGGTTGAAAATGGGTTGATCGTGGATGGTGTGAAATGTGCATGCTAATCACTGTCCAAGAAATGCACAGAATTCCTTTAACGCAATATTGTGTTGATAGTCGGATGCAGATAAAGCTGCAGATGATAACCACGCGAAATATTGCGAAGAGTAGATAGATGATGGACAGAGATAGATAAATTATGAGTCTTAATAGGATAAGAGCTCCTTTAGGGACGCATCGAGGATTTTCAATAAACGTCAGGCAGAAATAATAATGGATTAGCCCGCGAAATGGTCTTGGTGAGCACTCTAGTTTGATGCGCTTTGATACAAGACCTGATTTTCAAGCGTAATCGTAACTGTGTAGGATTTTATCAAGACTTCTCTAGGGAAAATTAAGGTTTTGTCATTATCAGGATTATCGCGATATGTGCAATATGGTGCGGAACAAATTTTCATGATATTGAGTAAGTGGAGATGATAGTAACTCCTCGTTGATTACGTTCCGTAGTACAATTTTCACATTGAGTATGTTTTATTGTGTCATATTTTTGTCCAAAATAGATTTGTCCAAAAATACATGGGAATCATACCCCAAACTAATGTTGGAATTTCTTCGTTACGAATATAGTGTGCCATTTCGTCAGTTTGGTTGAAACAGAATTGCATTCTCGTTTTATAGCAGATGTTATTCTTACAAACGTCCGATGCATTTGTTCTTGTGCATTTCCTACGCGCATTTTGCTTTCGTGCAAGTTGTAGATTCTGTACGAAAATGTGCGACTATCAAAATGTTGAATTTGTGCGATAGCGGTTTCCTGAGGTACTGAATCATACTTTGGGTCAAGAGTAAGGGCACATAACCAATTCGAGTTCTTTATGTTCGTTAAATTTATTGTTTGTGATTTCATTATTTCCCTTAATTCTCCATTGTAATAGTCAGAGGCCCATATTGGACAGGAACCTCTTGGCCTACGCATGCCATTCTCACGTAGATGTGTATGAAGGCACTGCTTGGGTTCCTAACACACTTGTCCCTCGATTGTCCCTTTTACTAAAAGTCTACTTGATATGCAACTGGGGAAATATAGGAGAGTAGTCCATTTTTGACGGGGACCACCTCTCTCTTTTTGGTTTCCACATATTATTTGAAAAAGTGTAAGTATACTCAGGATGGAAAAGGCACATTTGGCAGTAGATGAACATGAAATTCTCGATGAGCCATGTTTTATTTCATTGTTCATTTGTTTCGATCATATCTCGTGGTTGACCATTAATGTCATCCTTGGTTGGTTCTTCCACTTCCAAAGGATATAGTAAGTTAATGGGTCGGTTGAGACGATGCCCATTCGGCATTTGAGCAACTGCAGTCCGAATTTCTTTGTCTGCACTGACGTGGAGACGTATTATTTGGCCTAATTTCCATGCTCCACGATGCAGGTTTTCGTCACGAACTAGTACAATTTGTCCAACCTTCGGAATCTGTCGTGCGATGACGCGGGGATGTCGATGGAACATTGTTTGTTTTTCTCTTAAGCTAAGGAGATATTCTCCTGACTAGACTTTCCAGAACTTGTCCACGTTATGAGTATTTTTTCTCCAGATGTCTACTAATCTCTGTCTGTTGTCAGGATCATATTCTGGATCTTCATAGTCTTCTTCTAATGAGGGAAACCCATTTTTGGCGTTGTGAAGCAAAAAGTCGATCGGTCTCAATACCTTGAATTCCACTTCTTCATTTACGTAGGCTAATGGGCGAGAATTTATTGCCGCTTCTGTTTCGATCAGTAACCTATTAAAGTCATCATATTGAAGAACTTTTCTGCCAAGCATTTTTCTCATGGAGCATTTCACTAATCCAATGAGTCCTTCATAAAATCCGCCCTTCCAAGGAGCCATTTCTGTAATAAATTTCCATTTGATCCCCTTTCTTGCGAGGTATTCTACAGAGTCGTCATCGTGGATAATGTTGTCCCATACATCGTTTAGAGTTTTCGCTGTTGCTGTGAACTGCGTTCCGTTATCAGAGAAAATCGTTTCTGGCCATCCTCTTCTGCTGATAAATCGCCTAAAACATTGAAGAAATTAGAGGGCGGATAAGTTGTTGACTATCTCCATGTGAATGGCTCTGGTTACCAAACATTTGAATGAGCAAACCCAAATTTTGGTTTTGTTAGCTACAATTTTAACTATTACGGGCCCCCAGTAATCAGCTCCTGTATTCTGGAATGGTCGTGCTTGTTGAGTACGTTCCTCGGGGAGTGGAGGCATAGGTGGCAGTGCAAATGGTCCTCCTTGAAATCGTTTGCATTTGTTACATGAGTTAATTACTCTCTTGACGGCAGCACGCCCTCTAGGAATCCAAAACGTTTGTCGAACATCCGTTGTATGTGAAACACCGCGTGGAAGAGGCGATTATGACTTTCAAGAATGATTAGATCAGTCACAGCACTCCTTGAAGGTAGCAGAATTGGGAATTTCGTATTTTCGGATAAATTAGCAGTGGACGAGCGGCCGATGCATCGTAAAATTCCGTTGTTATCAATTTTAATCCCGAGAGCGTAACAGAGATGTTTCTTATTGTTCCGAAGTGCTTCGTAAACGTCATGGTAGTATCCCCTTTGGAATTCTCGACAAATAGCAAAGGTCGCTATTCGTATATCATTGCTAGAGAAACAGCTTAAATCAGCCGGCATATGGCCTAGAAAGGTAACTTTCTCTGCTATTTTATTACGTAGCGCTGGATTTAGCTTGTCCCAGACCTTCACTTGCAGAAACTTTAGACAGCGGGAAGCTATTCTTTGTAGCATACCGAATGAAGACACATGAGAACCTTCTGTAAATAAGATTCCTCGGATTTCCACGCTAATGGCTTCGGCGGCGATCTCGATCTCTTCTTTAAGAGCTCCTCGGGCAATGTCTTCTTGGGTGGTTGGCCACTGATCGGAGGATAGCGCCAACTACGAGGGTCCGTTCCACCAAAGTTTACTGAGTGAAAGTTCTTCAGGTGTCATGCTCTCGTAGCGATGTCCGCTGGGTTGTGTGATGAAATGACGTATTTGAAATGAATATTCTTCGCGTGTTTAATTTCTTGTGTTCGATTAAAAACAAATGTGGGAAGTATTTTGGTGGTGTTTAGCCATCGTAAAACGCATTTCGAATCTGTCCACAAAAAACGTTCGAGCGTTGGCAATTGAAGTTGTTCAGAGACAAATATTAATGCTCGCGTCCCGATTAGTACAGCCATCAATTCCAGATGAGGGATCGTTATTTCCTTCGTTGGAGCGAGTCTAGTTTTGGCGTAGAGAAGTTTGCAAGTTATCCCTTTCGTCGAGTTGCTGCGAAGGTAGACGCACGCTGCGTACCGTTTTACGGAGGCGTCAACAAAACAGTGTAATTCTATTGCGGCGTCAACTTGTTCGACGATTTTTCGAGGAATTTTAAATGAGGGGTGTTTTTGCCAAGTTTGGTAGAGCGCTTCCCATTCTCGGTGGATATCTTCTGGTATCTGATCATCCCATCCATTTTTTCTTTTCCACATGTCTTGAATAAGGCTTTTAGCCTTGAAAACGGCGGGTGAAAGATAGCCGAGAGGGTCAAATGTGGAACCTAATGTCTGTAATACGGACCTTTTACTGATCTGTTCAGTATTTTGAGGACAGCGTATCTGAAGCTGGATTTCATCGGAGATCGGGTTCCATGGGATTCCTAAAAACTTCATTGCAGTAATTTTTGCTCTATCTTCCTAGCGGTGGGACCATTGGAGGTCCATTCTCTTTTCATTGAGATTTGATGAAAAATTTGTTTTGCTTCATGGTAGACGTGAATTGCTTCATGAGAATTTTCTGTTCCTATCATTACATTGTCTACATAAATACCTTGTAATATCTGTTGTGCGGTTGTTGCTCCGATTGTCTGTAAATGATGTCTGAGGTGGCGTTGAGAAGAAAGGGGCTGCTGACTATTCCAAACGGAACTCTCTCAAAGCGGTAATGTTCAATATTCTCCGTAGAAAACGCTTTATGAAGTTCCTTGAGCCAGAGAAACCTCGTGACGTCCCGATCTGCCGGGTTAAGCTGAAGCTGTAGAAAGGCTTTCTCCACGTCAGCGAGCAAGACGATTGATTTTGTACGAAAGCGGAGAAGGAGACCGCAGAGATCAGGCAGAAGTGACGGCCCAAGCAATAAACATTCGTTGAGACTGCTGCTTCTTTGGCTGGTTTTGGCGGATGCGTCATGTACGATCCGCATCTTCGTTGTCGATTTGTCGAGTCTAATAATTGGATGATGTGGTAAGTAATAAATAATTGGTCCATCTGCTTTGTCTGCCTCGCACCTTTCGATGATTTGTTGTGAGAGTTGTTCTTTGATGGTATCATCATATTTGCGCAGGAGATCGCTGTTATCGCTCAGCCGTTTTATCAAGAATTTCAGTCTTCCGACGCTTAAATAATAGTTGTCACGGAGAGGAAATCTGGGTGAAGTGTTTCTCCATGGCCACGAAACAGTGTAGCGTCCATCTGTCAGAGAGGCAGATTTGTAAAATTGGCGTACCGCTTCGTCGTCATCCCTTTGATCTGACGGATCTGTTATACCAATAGACTCGAGATTCCACTATTGGTCTAGATTTAATTCTTCGTGTCTGACAGGAGAGTTGCACGATACGGAGGTATTGTTTTCTTCATTGATTTCTAAATTTCTCTTTTGCGACATCGCTCTTCCGGTGAGAATAGGTCCAAACTTGGTTGGCACGAGAAAGAGATGAGGAGTCAGCTTTGTTATGGGCTGTGCTTCAAGGGTATCCCACATAAGGTCAGCTCCAATGAGGATATTTGGCGTCACATTTTCGTATTTTATAATGGGTTGTTGGGAGGCTTTTTCTTCAACAAAGGCGTGGACATTCCCTTGTTTCAAACACGACATTAATGCAGGCACTGTATTCAGCTCCACTCTTTTATACTCTCCGTTTTTATATTGTAGTTGGATGCTCACTACTTTAGAATCATTTTTTTTGTGGCTTAGCGGAAAGAAATGTTGACTCAGACAAAGTTTGTTCTTGTGTTATTTCTAGTTGAAGCCTTTTTGCGAGCCTTTCTGTGATAAATGACATCTGACTACCACAATCGAAAAAAATAACTGCCATCGCTGCTTTCATATTAGAAGGATTGCGCGCGGTTGTTTGAGCAGTTAACAATAAAACGGGTGTATTGCGAGGTTCTACTTCAGTATCTAACAGTGCTTGAACCAGGGTAGAATTATCGGAATTCTGAGGAAGTAGCCCTTCAGTTTTCTTCAGTTTTCTGTGAGCTTATAGCATGCGATCCGTTATCAGTCATAAATGAATGGACAGGAATGACAGATTGTTTTTTCTTTTTACTATATGCGTTAGGTAAGGGAACTGGTCTTGGTAACTCGGCTGTGTTCTCAATTTGATTGTTCGTGGGAAGATTCCTTGGATATGTGAAATTCATGTGATTGCTATAAGCTCTTTGATTACTTGTATTTCTTGTGTTGTTAAAGTCATGCTTGTTCGTGAAGGTAAGTTGTTTATTTTCAGTACTTGCGATGTATTACGCGCAAAGTGCTCTGTTATGATGCTGTCCACAATGAATGCACGTTCGTGAATATGTGCACTGTTGGGCAGAATGTGTATTTGAGGGACATTTGTGGCATAGGTTTAAAATACGCATACGTTGGAGTCTTTGGTCCACTGTTTTGTAAACAACGCATGCTTCATTCAGATGGGCCCCTGGCAGAAAGCGCAAGGATGCAGTTCACGATTCCGTGTTTCCCGGTGTTTTTGTAAAATGGAAAAGGTTTCATTTCGGATTGGTGAAGATACATCGACGTGATCTTGAATCTTGTTATTTGCAGGGGAGTTTTGAATTATATCTTACGCTTCCTCCCTAATACTGACTACTCTGTCGAGGGCCTTAAGTAGTTCGTCAGTTTGCCAAATCTCATCGGCCGTCTTTTCTCCGCCCAGCTCTATGAGAAGAGCGTGAGGTGATTTTTCTTGGATAATGAGAGCAATGCTTGTTTGATTTATGCGTTCGCCAAGCGCTCTTAATTGGCGACAACATTTTTCAGCTGCTTCGAGGGTATTACGGAAATCCTTTGTGCGCATAGTACATGTAGGAAGGAACCTTTCGCAACTGATTATACCAAGAGAGTTTTATAGTATTTGGGTTTCCAAAGCAACGCTTGATTATGTCCACAGCTTCTAAATAATGGGAAGAGGTGACCGACAAGCCTTCTATGGCGGCATGGGCACGTCCTTTTAGGCATCCAAGTAAATAATGATACTTTTGTACTTGAGATATGTTTTGTCCGTGGACTGCATCACGAAAGAAATCCCAAAACTCATTAAAGTGCAATGAATCACCTGCGTAAGTTGGCAGGTGTTGCGTTGGTAAGGCAAGTCCGGGTGTTGCTGGCGGGTTGGTCGTATTATATTGCTGGACGTTGCCGCTGGCGTTGACTGTGTTGAATAGTTTTCGATGTCGAATATCGTCGTTTGCATAAGCTGGCAATTGTTGTGTTGCTGAAGTAAATCTGGGTGTTGCTGGCGGGTTGGTTGTGTCGTATTCTGGGATGTCGGCGTTGATTGTGCTGAATTGCGGTCTGTGTTGAATCTTGTTATCCGCATAAGCTGGCAACTTTTGCGTTGGTGAAGTAAGTCCGGGCGTTGCTGGCGGGTTGGTGGTATCGTATTGCTGGATGTTAGCACTGTCGTTGATTTGTTGAATGGGCGGTCTACGTTGCATTTCGTCGTTTTGTACGGTTTCTTCTTTACAGTTACTACCATGTTGACACCACTTCGATTTTTGTCGTATTCCCGTAGTTGTTGATCGACTTCATCGAGAGTTTCTCGAAGTTCCTCTAGTTTCTCTTGGCTTTCATGCCATATCTCGAGGAAGTTCCCTTCACTTCGCGTCATTTATTCGTACAGTTCTTCTTCTTCTTTGGCGCGATTAGGAGGGGACGTTTGAATCAATTGCGCCCATTCTTCATTTCTTTTATTCTCCAGATGTCTACTAATCTCTGTCTGTTGTCAGCGTCATATTCTGGACCTTCACAGTCTTCTTCTAATGAGGGAAACCCATTTTTGGCGTTGTGAAGCCAAAAGTCGATCGGTCTCAATACCTTGAATTTCACTTCTTCATTTACGTAGGCTAATGGGCGAGAATTTATTACCGCTTCTGTTTCGATCAGTAACCTATTGAAGTCATCATATTGAAGAACTTGTCTGCCAAGCATTTTTCTCATGGAGCATTTCACTAATCCAATGAGTTTTTCATAAAATCCGCCCTTCACCTCGGGCACCAGTTGTGGGGAATTTCGTGCGGAGAATGTTTATTGAGACAAAGACGCTGCTTATATGGTGGCAATGACATGCATATTACAATCAGAATTAGGG
This sequence comes from Baylisascaris procyonis, assembly GCA_037389465.1. Taxonomy (NCBI): domain Eukaryota; kingdom Metazoa; phylum Nematoda; class Chromadorea; order Rhabditida; family Ascarididae; genus Baylisascaris; species Baylisascaris procyonis. Next base: position 96,425 of record JAZARR010000072.1, read on the forward strand.
CGTTATTAACATTACGTTTAATATGGGTATGTAAAACAGTCACAACAAGGACAAATTAGGTAACTTCACTGGTAACAATATTTCATTTCTTTTCCTTTCTTTGAATTAACCTTTTCTTTGAACAACTAATGACAACAGCAATACATTCAAACATTTGCAATCATTCAGATATCATTACAGCAGCATAGATTATGCATCGTACATATGTAAACAGTTTGAAGGTGAATCACAGGATTGGTTCGCCTTTGCGACAACAACCGTAGAAAAAACTGCATGTTTGTGTTACAAGTTTCGTGTCTCTGTGATGCATTCCTTGATCGCTGCAGAGAGCGATGGTTCTTACAGCAAAGGTAAATCATGCCCACCAATTGAGCTGAAATTTCACAGAGCAAAATTATTTGCCGTTCAGAGCACAACTGTGGAAAAAAAACCGCATGGTTCTGTCACCAGTTTTGGAGCCTCTGTCATGCGTTATTTGATCGCTGCAGAGGGCGATGGTTCCTACAGCAATTGTACTCGCTGCGCATCAGCTGAGCTGAAATTTTGCAGAGGAACATTATTTGGCGTTGCGAACCCAACTGTAGAAAAAAAAACTGCGTGTTTGTGTTACAACTTTTCGTGTCTCTGTGATGCATTCCTTGATTGCTGGAGAGAGCGATTCTTCCTAAAGCAGCAGCACCTCCCGCGCATCAACTGAGTTGAAATTCTGCAGAGGAACTTTATTCGGCGTTCCGAACACAACCTTGGAAAAAACTGCATGTTGGTGTTACAAGCCTTCGTGTCTCTGTGATGCACTATCGGATCGCTGCAGTGGGCGACGGTTCCTACAGCAATTGTACTCGCTGCGCATCAGCTGAGCTCAAATTTTGCAGAGGAACATCATTTGCCGTTCTGAACTGTACGGTAGAAAAAAACCGCATGTTTCTATTGCAGGTTTGAGAGTCTCTGTGATGCGCCATTCGATCGGTGCAGAGAGCGATGGTCCCCCTAGCAATTGTGCTTCCCGCGCATCAATTGAGCTGAAATTCTGCAGAGGAACATTATTTGGCATCTTGAAGTGAACGGTAGCGAAAAACCGCATGTTTCTGTCAAAAGTTTTCTTGTTTCTATGATGCCCATCGATCGGTGCAGAAAGCGATTGTCCCCCCAGCAAACGTACTTCGTTCTCATCAATTGAGCGGAACTTCTGCAGAGGAAAACTATTTGGCGTTCCGAACTCAACGGTAGAAAAATACTGCATGTTTGTATTACAAATTTTTGAGTCTCTGTGAAGCATTAGTGGATCGCTGCAGCGAGCGATGGTTCCTACAGCAAGAGTGCTTACTGCTATTCAAGTGAGCTGAAATTCTGCAGATTAACAGTATCTGGTGTTATGAATCCAACGGCAGAAAAAAATGCGTGTTTCCATCACAAGTTTCCTTGTCTCTGTGATGAAAAATTAGATCGCTGCGGAGAGCGATGGTCCCCTGGCAAACGCGCCTCCTGCGCATCAACCGAGCTGAAATTCTGCCGAGGCACATTACTCGGCGTTCTGAACTGAACGGTAGAAAAAACGGCAAGTTTCTATAAAAAGTTTCCGAGTCTGTGATGCATCATTGGATCGCTGCGGAGAGCGATGGTCCCTCCAACAAGCGTGCTTCCTGCGCATCAATTGAGCTGAGATTTTGCAGAGGAACATTATTTGGCGTTCTGTAGTGAACGGTAGAGAAAAACCGCGTGTTTCTGCCACAAATTTTCTAATTTCTGTGATGCACCATTGGATCGGTGCAGAGAGCGGTGGTCTCCCGGGAAACGTGCTTAGTGCGCATCAAGTGAGCTGAAATTTTGCAAAGGAACATTATTTGGCGCTCTGAGAACAACGGCAAAAAGCCTCATTTTTCTGTCACAAGTTTTCGAGTTTCTCTGATGTATTATTGCGTCGCTCCAGAGACCGATGGTTTGAACAGCAAAGGTGCCACCTGCGCATCAACTGAGTTGAAGTTCTGCAGAGGAAGATTATTTGGCGTTCTGAACTCAACTGTAGAAAAAAACTGCATGTTTGTATTACAAGTTTTCTTGTCTCTGTGATGAAAAATTAAATCGCTGCAGAGACCGATGGTCCCCCTGGCAAACACGGTTCCTGCTCATCAGCTGGGCTGAAATTTTGCAGAGGAACATTACTTCGCGTTCTGAACTCAACTGTAGAAAAAAACCGCATATTTCTATCACAAGTTTTCGAGTCTCCGTGATGCACTATTGGATCACTGCAGAGACCGATGGTTCCTATAGCAAAAGTACCTCCTGCGCATCAACTGAGCTGAAGTTCTGCAGAGGAGCATTATTTTCGTTCTGAAGTGAACGATAGAAAAAAAGCCGCATGTTTCAATCACAGGTTTCCGAGTCTCTGTGATGCATTATTGGATCGCTGCAGATAGCGATGGCCCCCCAGCAAACGTGCTTCCTGTGCATCAGCTGACCTGAAATTTAGCAGAGGAACATCACCTGGCGTTCTGAACTGAAGAGTAGAAAAAACCGCATGTTTCTATCACAAGTTTTCGAGTCTCCGTGATGCACTATTGGATCACTGCAGAGACCGATGGTTCCTATAGCAAAAGTACCTCCTGCGCATCAACTGAGCTGAAGTTCTGCAGAGGAGCATTATTTTCGTTCTGAAGTGAACGATAGAAAAAAAGCCGCATGTTTCAATCACAGGTTTCCGAGTCTCTGTGATGCATTATTGGATCGCTGCAGATAGCGATGGCCCCCCAGCAAACGTGCTTCCTGTGCATCAGCTGACCTGAAATTTAGCAGAGGAACATCACCTGGCGTTCTGAACTGAAGAGTAGAAAAAACCGCATGTTTCTATCAGAAGTTTTCGAGTCTCCGTGATGCACTATTGGATCGCTGCAGAGACCGATGGTTCCTATGGCAAAAGTGCCTCCTGCGCATCAACTGAGCTGAAGTTCTGCAGAGGAGCATTATTTTCGTTGTGAAGTGAACGATAGAAAAAAAGCCGCATGTTTCAATCTCAGGTTTCCGAGTCTCTGTGATGCATTATTGGATCGCTGCAGATAGCGATGGCCCCCAGCAAACGTGCTTCCTGTGCATCAGCTGACCTGAAATTTAGCAAAGGAACATCACCTGGCGTTCTGAACTGAGGAGTAGAAAAAACCGCATGTTTCTATCACAAGTTTTCGAGTCTCCGTAATGCACTGTTGGATCACTGCAGAGACCGATGGTTCCTATAGCAAAAGTGCCTCCTGCGCATCAACTGAGCTGAAGTTCTGCAGAGGAGCATTATTTGGCGTTCTGAAGTCAACTGCGGTAAGAAACTGCATGTTTGTATTACTGGTTTTCATGTCTCTGTGATGCATTGTTTGATCGCTGCAGAGAGCGATGCTTCCTACAGCAAAGGTACCTCCTGCTCATCAACTGAGCTGAAATTTTGCAAAAGAACATTATTTGGCGCTCTGAACTCAACTGTAGAAAATACCGCATGTTTGTGTTACAAGTTTTCGAGTCTCTGTGACCCGTTGTTTGATCGGTGCAGAGGGCGATGGTTCCAACAGCAAAGGTACTTCCTCCGCATCAACTGAGCTGAAATTCTGCAGAGAAACATTATTTGTCGGTCTGAACTCAACTGTGGAAAAAAACTGCATGTTTGTATTACAAGTTTTCGAGTTTTTGTGATGTGCCACTGGATCTCTTCAGAGAGCGATCGTGCCCCCAGCAAGCGTGCTTCCTGCGCATGAACAGAGCTGAAAGTTTGCTGTTGAACATTATTTGGCGCTCTGAACAGAACGGCAGAAAAAACCGCATGTTTCTGTCACAAGTTTTCGAGCTTCTGTGATGCATTATTGCATCGCTGCAGAGAGGGATTGTTCCTACAGCATTCCTGCGCATCAATTGTGCTGAAATTTTGCATAGGAACTTTGCCTGGCGTTCTGAAGTGAACGGTATAAAAAACTGCATGTTTGTTCGTACTACAAGTTTCCGAGTCTCCGTGATGCATTATTGGATCGCTGCTGGGAGCGATGGTCCCTCGGTAAACGTGCTTCGTGCGCATCAAGTGAGCTGAAATTTTGCAGAGGAACATTATTTGGCGCTCTGAACAGACCGGCAAAAGAACCGCATGTTTCTATCACAACTTTTCGAGTTTCTCTGATGCGCCAATGGATCGCTGCGGAGAGCGATGGTCCCCCAGCAAACGTGCTTCCTGCGCATCAAGTGTGGCGAATCGCGAGTACATTCATGAAAGCTCATGCCGTCATGGCGACTCGCTGGCGTCGTTGAATAGGAAAAGACCTTTAGCCGTCTCAGCGGCGCCAGCTAAGATGGACAGCCGATGCCCCTGCACCGGAAACGAAACAAAGCTAAAAGGAAACATGGCCTAGAAAAGGAGGCGAGAGGCCGGATCGGAAATGGTCAACGTAGTCGAAGGCGGAGTTGAGCAAGGGGATATATGCAGCCCAAGCTCAGTTCTGTCGTTCGCGTGCTAGCCAACGGCCACAAAGTGGCCTTCTACAGTGCTTCGCCTTTCGTTCGCCTTCAGTGCTTCGCCTTTCGTTCTACCCCGCTTCCACCTCAACGTTGAAATTACTGAACGTAATTGCTTTGTAACCCTTTCAAGTAAGCTGACCCATCTCTCGTTCAGTACATGGGGGCTGAAGCCAAATCGTAACCGTGAGCATCAATGGCATCCACTGCATACCTAGCGTCTCTAAAAGTGAAAGCTAACCTATTAAAGGCTGCTACGAGCAGCATACGTTTTCCCGATTTGCGTCAGCTCGCCACCGAACCTGACTCACAAGCGGCATTCCGGACAGCCCTTTTGCAAGTGAAGGCGGCAATTCGAAAACTCGAACGCCATCTTTCCGATGTTGAGGCTGACCATAGCGCTTGGCACGAATATATAAAGCAGCTACGCACCGCCGCGGAAAGAACCAACGAAGCTTCTATCTATCAGACTCTCGTGGAAGCACCAGGTAATTTTCTGATCGTATTGGGTGATGCCCGAAATGTGCTTGATGACCTTATTACCGCCAAGCAAAATCTTGAGCTGCACATAAGCCGATCAATCTCGCCAAGTGACAGCGTCCCCACGGGAAATAGCACGCCTGTGCACCAACCACAGCAGACTACGCCAATGAACACGATCCAGTTGCCTAGAATGCAAATTCCGAAGTTCGATGGACAGTACCGCAAATGGCCACAATTCTGGGCCACGTTTCTTCACACCGTTGACTCCCAACCACTCGCAGAAATCCAGAAGCTTTCCTATCTACTGTCTTTCCTCGAAGGCAAAGCGCTAGAGGCAGTAGGTGGATTCACGGTAGCCCCGGAAAATTATGAAGCCGTCAAAACAACGCTCCAACAACGATTCGGGAGATCAGAAGTGCTACTGAAGTCATTGTACGCGGAGTTACAAGACACAGTACCCCCCGCAAAGGACCTCGAAGAATGCGTTGCGACCGTCGAGCGCATTCTACAGCAACTGAGCAAATGGGAGAAAATATCGACAATGCGCAAACCGAGCTTTGCATTGAAAAACGGCTACCGCGCTGGGCGCTATTGGAAGTTGAAAAAGCGAAAGAGACCGATGAAGCCTGGAGCGTTCAAAAACTGAGGAGCAAACTTCAAGCAATTGTCCGCATTCGGGAGAACATGCGAAGAGCGATCACAGAGAGGGCGCCACAGGAGAACCGCCAAGCCCAAAGACACGACGGAAGGCGAGGACGAAGAAATTCGGGAGCTGCAAAACGCGAAGAATGCTTGAGCCATACGTCAGCATTACCGGCAGTAGCGAAGCGGCAAATCGAAAGCAGGAAAGCACGCGACTCTAAACGAACGGTATGTGCGTTCTGCAATTAGGCACATTGGGCCGATGCTTGCACACATTATGCCACTTTGAAGGAGCGGTTTGACCGCACCAGGCAATTACGCCTTTGCTTTAAGTGCCTCAGAGAAGGACGCAATCAAAGCGATTGTACGCGAAATGTCTTCTACTACCATTGCAAGCGCAAGGGACATCCAACGGCACTATGCAAAACGTGGCATCGATCGCAGCAGCAGAAAGAAGAGAATCCTCGCGGAGAGACCCAAGCTCAGACGGTTCGCACAGCGACAGCTATCGCGTCACCAGACCAGCAAACGCAAGACAGAACGGTGTTACTTCTATCTACCATTGTCGACGTGAAGGCGGATGCGCCACATGCGAAAACGCTCAAGGTGCCTGTGCTATTCGATACAGGGAGCGAACGCTCGTTTATCACGGAAGAAATGGTCCAGAAACTAGGCATAAAAACGGAGCACAAGCAACCGTTGGTTGTTGACGGATTCGGCGGAACACAAACGATGCGCTGCACGTCTGCGCGCATCAAACTCAAGATGAAACGCACTGATGGACGATCGTTCACCATGTTCGCGAACTCAGTACCAAAATTGGTAAGCGAAATTGCAGTCGCCAAGCTAACGGGAAAAATACTACAGCAGATCAGTTCGGCAAAGAGCGTCAGTCTACCGACAGTCATGGTCAAGCCCCAGATCCTCGTGGGAGCGGACTATTTCCATGAAATCTTCAGAGAGAGCTCCTCAACAAAGCTGCCTTCAGGATTCCATTTAATATGCACCTGTCCAGGCGACATGGTTAGCGGAAAAGGACGTAGCAAGCGCTACTGCGGCTCTTCAAAGGCCCTAACAAAACCTTCGAACCGTTACTGCTGTAATGTTGCCAACGTAAAGGACGAGTTGGAAAAATTCTGGTCACTGGAACTGGTAGGAGTCCAGGACCCCTTTCTACAAACGGACGATGAGCTCGCCACGAAACAATTCAATGAAAGTATTACCTTTAAGGACGGGCGATACTACTGCAGCTGGCCCTGGAAGCGTAATGGAAATAAGCTCGGCAGCAACTTCGGCCTTTGTTTGGGTCGCCTAAAGACGTCACTTAAACGGCTCCAAAAGGATCCCGACCTGCTCAAGGCATATGAAAAGACATTCGACGAGCAGCTGAAGATGGGCATAACCGAATAGGTCAAAAATGCAAAGCCAGAAGGCCCACTGTACTACATGCCACACCAGGTGGTCGTTCGACCAGACAAGGCTACAACGAAATTCAGGATTGTATACGACGCGTCCTCGAAAGCAGGGAAAGACGAGCGCTCGTTAAACGATATGCTGCTCAGAGGGCCACTTCTTTTAGCAAATCTGTGCGGAATCTTAATTCGGGCCCGACTAGCTCCGATACTCATAACCGCGGACGCCGAGAAAGCATTCTTACAGCTAGGTCTGCATGACGACCAACGAGATGCGGTACGATTCATTTGGGTGAAGGACGTAGCCGCACCAGTCGATTCGTCAAATTTGAGGGTGTTCAGATTTACTCGCGTGCCCTTTGGTGTAATCTCCTCACCTTTCCTGCTGAACGCCACAATCCGACACCATCTGAAAAGGGAAACGACCGAGTTGAGAGAGGAGATACAAGACAACATTTACGTTGACAATGTATTCCTGACCGCACAGCAGGTATCCACGGCCATCATGAAGAGCCAAGAAGCAAGGAGCATCTTTGAAGAAGCTCATATGAATCTTCGAGAGTTTCGAAGCAACAGTTTAGAAGTCCTTTCTGCATTGAACGAGGACTCAGAACAAGCGCAGCACAATGTTACGTTACTAGGAGTCACGTGGCACCTCCGGAACGACAAGATGATCTTCAACACTAAGAAGTGCAGCAAAAGCCCAGCAACCAAACGACAATTCCTTGCATATACGGCAGAGTTCTACGACCCCCTCGGACTACTCACGCCGGCCACGCTTCCGTTGAAACTATTTCTTCAACAGTTGTGGAAGAACGAATACGACTGGGATCAACCCTTCGACAACGCTGACAGTCAAGATGCTGAGACACTACTGCAGCGTTTTCAAGGACAGTCACTCAAGGTGGACCGGAAACTCACAGAGGAAATGGACAAAGAGTGCGCCGAAATTCACGTCTTCGTGGGCGCCTCTAAAGATGCATATGCCGCCATGGCGTATTCACGCTCATACAGCGAAAATCGCTATCTACGCTCACTACTGATGTCCAATAGCAGAGTGGATCCAATACGCGGCATTACGATCCCGCGACTCGAACTGATGGCCGCCCTGATCGGCAGCAGGTTGCTCCGTTTCATACAGGAACAGCTGAGGCACACCGGACCGACGTTCTTCTGGAACGATTCGCAGGCAATTCTGCACTGGATCGCGACAGCTACCACTGTGGATCGCTTTGTCGACAATCGAGTTGCCGAAATTCGCAGAAGCCCGGCATAGTTTCGGTACGTTGAGAGTGCCAACAATCCTGCTGACTTAGCATCCCGTGGTCTCACCATCGCAGAACTTGAGCGATGCAGTCAATGGTGGCAAGGACCCTCATTTCTGCAACAAGGAAGCGAGTATTGGCCTGAATGGACGGTTCCACACAGCCCAGTGACGCTGGTGACTATCTCAAAACCGCTACTGCCGGCCGGCATTATTGAATGCGAAAGGTTCAGCTGCTTCAACAAGCTTAGACGAATAACAATACAAGTGCTTCGAGCCATCAAGCGCATGCTGAGAAGCACCCAAGTCCACCTACAACGGCAGTTCTGGGAAGTGGTGAGACTGGAGGGACCCGCCACAGCGAGCGAACTGAAGTGGGCAGAGGTTATCCTCGTCTCACAGGAGCAAACTAAGGCAGGCGAGGAAGTCGAGCGGAACACCGGCAACGTCGACCTTTATCAGGACGAACGAAGAGTTTTGAGATGCATAGGAAGGCTGCAGCATGCAGCACTACCAGAAGAGACGATTCACCCAGTCTTCCTCCCAAAGTCATCGGCCCTCACTAAACTCATCATCCTAGCCCGACACAAGGAATCGGGGCATACCGCAGTGTCACAGACGTTGGCCAGCGTCAGGGAACGCTACTGGGTTCCACAGGGTCGAGCGACGGTCAAGCGCGTGCTTCGACGACACTGCATGACGTGCCGCAAATGGAATGCACAGCCCTTCAGACTTCCGGCCTTCCCTCCATTACCAGAAGAGAGGACACGTGCAGCGCGAGCCTTCCAGAACGTTGGCCTTGACTACATGGGACCTATAACAGTACGCGACTAGGGAGGCCTTTGCAAACGATGGATAGCCCTCTTTACCTGCCTGGCCACTCGAGCCATCCACCTGGAAACAGCAAACAGCCTGTCAGCAGAACAGTTCCTACAGGTCTTGAGACGGTTTATTGCCAGAAACGGTTACTCTACCAGTGTGATACTGGACAACGCGCCTCAATTCCAGTTGGTCAAACAGGTCATGCAGAACGCTGTTGCCACGTCTATTACATGGCGATTCATTACGCCCTTCGCACCCTGGAAAGGAGGAGTATACGAACGGCTGGTAGGCCTAACTAAAACAGCTTTCCGCAAAGCAGTCGGCAGAAGGCTGTTGAACGAGGAAGAATTCACAACGCTAGCGATTGAATGTGAAGCTATAGTGAATAGCCGACCACTCACCTACGTAGACTCAGCCATCGGAGAGATACTAAGTCCAATCGACTTTCTCCGACCGCGGGCAATTATAGCAGACCGAGAACCAAGCTCCGACAGCGACAACGACCCAGACTACACAGAAGGTAATCGTGGAAAGCTGCTGAGGCTCTGGAAGGCAACAGTCGTCAGCTTAGACCGTTTCTGGAAGCTCCGGACGCAAGGATATTTGTTGAGCCTCCGACAAAGGTACCGCAGGGAACGTCAACAGCCCTGCCCAGTTACGGGCCGTGCACCATGAGAACATGAAGTCGTCATAGTCGCCGAGGATGGTCTGCCCAGAGCAGAATGGAAGCTAGGCAAGGTTGAAAAGGTGCACAAGGACGGCGGCGGGAAAACAAAGACTGTAAACGTCAGAATGCCAAACGGTCATGTGCTAAAGAGACCAGTGAACATGCTCTACCCCCTCGAAGTGTCTGAGGAAGAAAAGGAAACGCAAATAGCGCCACACAGGAAGAATTCGTGAAACACCCTGCAGACGGAAACCTGCAGGAAGAGGAAACTGAGGAAGCGGAGGAGAATCGAAACGAGCGTAAAACTCCCAGAAGATTGTACTCACACACGTTGTCCACAGTACTGGTCGTACTACTCACAACCTTCGTATTGGCAAGCAGCGCGCCTGCGAAACCACTATTTCACATATGCGTCAAACGTGGCCACGGCGTGTATATGAAGATGCCCGACAAATTAAACCATACGGACGTCCGCGAGGAAACACACGGCTACCCACAAACCGTGGAAGTGTTGAACAGGGCGTTCATTTCGGCGAATGCAACTTTCTGCACAAAAATGACGCGCACCGTCTGCACCAAGTGCTTCTTTCGATGGAGTTTGGCTGTCACCGGCGATGAAACAAGGGTCCAGAACATCACTCCATCGCAATGTTGGGAGATGCGACAAACACTGGAGCTCAGTGGCATACGTCTCGAAGCAATTGACGAAAACCGATGGGCGTACAGACAGCCAACTAAATATAGCTACGGCTGGATCGGAACACGATGCCATACAACCACAAATTACCGTATGGAACAAGGAGTAATCAAGTTCTACGATGGCTTAAGTCGTTCATTGGGATGCGATAAGACTCTGGGAAAATGCGTCACAGCCACGGAGACGATCCTGTGGGACCCAAGTGAAGTGACGGACCGATGTCCTTATCGAACGCTGGGAAAGGTGACCGCTCAAGTATCAAACCGATTCTCACAATCCCTTCAATGCAAGCAGTATTCGTCAGAACCAGGGATACGCAGAACGGTACAAGCGTCGACACAATATGCAAGTTTCGGAGAGCCGAGATGATGAAAAACGGAATCATTATAGAATTCAGTCCCGAAGAACAGCTCTCTCGAGAAGAACGAAATCGTGTGCTCATCGGGAGGACGCTGTTTGTCGAGCAACTACCAGAAGAAATCAATAAGAAAAGCGACGTCTCCGTAAACGCTAAATTACAGTTCCTGTGGAACAAGCTCAATGAACGAGAACAAGAAGTGACTCGGGAAATTCGGTACAGAATTTGCGAGCAACACAACCGCCTCCTTTGGCTGATCGAAGCTCTGAGCAGAACTGACCCAAATACGGCAGCGCGAATACTCCTTAAACGAATGGATATCACTGCAGAAAATATAGGGGACCTGCTGAAAGTATTCCCATGCAAGAAACTGGAGATATCCGAGGCTTTCATAGACCACAAGGTCGGCGGCAAGTGCTACCGAGATCTCCCGGTACGCTACAAGGACAGGATCTTGTTCGTCCAACAAAGATCACGGGAACTCAAGACCACAGCGGAAAAAATCACCTGTAGCGAGATCAGAACGAAACAGGACAAAAGGATTGCGGAGGAATGGGCACGTCAAACTGAGGAAGAGGAACCAATTTTCGACGCGCCACCGCTCACGGACATATCTGAGGAAAGGCTTCAGTCCCTGCTAAACATGTTCGAGAGGATGCATCAAGCATGGGAAAACCTTCAAAGGAAAGGGAAAAGTCGATGGCCGATTCCATACGAGACGAAGCGGAGGAAATTATCAAGGCTGCCAGCAAAGCAATCGACAAATCCACTGTCACTATCGCGAAGGAACTCGAGGACATCGCCTCGCAATGGCGTTGGACCATAGTTGCGGCGATCGCGGTGGGATTAGCAGTCGCAGACGCCGCGGCGGCATACTTCGGTCGACAGTACGTCCTCTACCTGGCGGGATGCTGCCTTGGAAGATGTCGACAGGAGAAGAGAAGAGCGACTAGAGCGGCACGTGAACAGATAGAAACTCCGACGAGGATGCAGAGTTTTGAACCGATCTGGGTGCCTCTTGCAAACTTCCAAGACCGCGGGAGTGTCGCGAATCGCGAGTACATTCATGAAAGCTCATGCCGTCATGGCGACTCGCAGGCGCCGTTGAATAGCAAAAGACGGTTAGCCGTCTCAGCGGCGCCAGCTAAGACGGACAATCGATGCCCCTGCACCGGAAACGAAACAAAGCTAAAAGGAAACATGGCCCAGAAAAAGAGGCGAGAGACCGAATCGGAAATGGTCAACATAATCGAAGGCGGAGTTGACATGCTCAATTCCGTCGTTCGCGTGCTAACCAACGGCCACAAAGTGGCCTTCTACAGTGCTTCGCCTTTCGTTCGCCTTCAGAGCTTCGCCTTTCGTTCGCCTTCAGTGCTTCGCCTTTCGTTCGCCTTCAGTGCTTCGCCTTTCGTTCGCCTTCAGTGCCTCGCCTCTCGTTCGCCTTCAGTGCTTCGCCTTTCGTCCTACCCCGCTTCCACCTCAACGTTAAATCTACTGAACGTAAGTGCTTTGTAACCCTTTCAAACAAGCCAAACCAAATCTTCAGTACATCAAGCGAGCTGAAATTCTGCCGAGGAACATTATTTCGCGTTCTGAACTGAAGGGTGGTAAAAAACGTTTCTATCACAAGTTTTCGTGTCCCCGTGGTGCATTGTTTGATCGCTGCAGAGAGCGATGCTTCCTACAGCAAAGGTTCCTCCTGCGCATCAACTGAGCCGAAATTCTGCAGAGGAGCATTATATGGCGTTTTGAAGTGAACGGTAGAGAAAAACCGCATGTTTCTGTTACAAGTTTAGCACTCTCTGCAATGCACCATTAAATGGATGCAGAGAGCTTCGCGTCCTGCGGCAAAGTACTTCCTGCGCATCAACTGGGCTGAAATTCTGCAGAGGAACATTACTTGTCGTTCTGAAGTGAACAGTAGAAAGAAACTGCATGTTTGTAGTATAGGTTTTCGTGTCTCCGTGATGCATTTTTTACCGCTGCAGAGAGCCATGGTTAGCACGGCAAATGTGCTTCCTGAGCATCAACTGAGCTGAAATTCTGCGGAGGAGCATTACTTTCGTTCTGGAATGAACGACAGAAAAAGCCACATGTTTCTGTTACAACTTTTCGAGTTTCCGTGATGCGCCATTGGATCGCTGCAGAGAGCGATCCTCCCACCAGCAAACGCGCGTCCTGCGCGTCAACTGAGCTGAAATTTTGCAGAGGAACATCAGGTGGAGTTCTGAACTGAACAGTGGAGAAAAACCGCCTGTTTGTATTACATGTTTCCGAGTCTCTGTGATGCACCATTGGACCGGTGCAGAGAGCGATGGTCCCCCAGCAAACGTGCTTCCTGCGCACCAAGTGGGCTGAAATTTTGCAAACGAAGATTATTTGGCGTTCTGAACTGAAAGCTAAAAAAACCGCATGTTTCTATCAGAACTTTTCGAGTTTCTGTGATGTTTTATTGCGTCGCTGCAGAGAGGGATTGTTCCTACAGCAAAGGCACTTCCTTCGCATCTTTTGAGCTGAAATCTTGCAGGGGAACATTACTTGGCGTTCTGAAGTGAACGGTGGAAAAAACTGCTTGTTCGTGTCAAAAGTTTTCGAGTTTCTGTGATGCGACATTGGATCGGTGCAGAGAGCGGTTCCCCCGGCGAACACGTTTCCTGCGCACCAATTCGGCTGAAATTTTGCAGAGTAACGTCATGTGGTGTTCTGAAGTTAACGGTAGAAAAAAGCTGCATGTTTGTATTACAAGTTTTCGAGTTTCTGTGGTGCACCATTGGATCGGGGCAAAGAGCGATTGTCCCCGGCAAGCGTCCTTTCTGCGCATCAACTGAGGTGATATTCTGCACAGAAACATTATTTGGCGTTCTGAGGCGAACCGTGGAAAAAAGCCGCATGTTTCTATTACATGTTTCCGAGTCTCTTTGATGCACCATTGGATCGCTGCAGAGAGCGATGGTCCCCCCAGCAAGCGTACTTCCTACGGATCAATTGAGCTGATACTCTGCAGAGAAACATTATTTGGCATTCTGAACTGAACGATAGAAAAAACCTCATCTTTCTATCAGAAATTTGGGAGCCTCTCCGATGCGGTATTGGATCGCTGCAGAGAGCGATGGTCCCCCGAGCAAAGGTGCTTCCTGCGCATCAGTTGAGCTGAAATTCAGTTATGTTATATATAATTATATAACAACACAATTCTGTTCAATTATACATAACAACAGAATTTCACATGAGCTGATGCGCAGGAAGCCCGTTTGCTGAGGGGACCATCACTCTCTGCAGCGATCCAATGGCGCATCACAGAGACTCGAAACTTCTGATAGAAACTTGCCGCTTTTCTGTACCGTTCAGTTCAGAACGCCAAATAATGTTCCTCTGCAGAATTTCAGCTCAATTGAGGCGCAGGAGGCACCTTTGTTGTAGGGACCATCGCTCTCTGCAGCGATCAAACAATGCATCACAGGGACAAGAAAACTTGTACTACAAGCATGCGGTTTTTCTCTGCTGTTCACTAATAATGTTCCTCTGCACAATTTCAGCGGAATTGATGCGCAGGGAGCATGCTTGCAGTAGGAGCCATCGCTCTCTGCAGCGATCCAATATTGCATCACAGAAACTCGAAAACTTGTGATAGAAACTTGGGGTTTTTTTAACCGTTCATTTCAGAACGCCAAATAATGTTAATATGCAAAATTTCAGCTCAGTTGATGAGAATGAAGCACGTTTGCTGGTGGGACCATCGCTTTCTGCAGCGATTTAATGGTGCATTACGGACACTGGGAAACTTCTAACAAAAACTTGCGGCTTTTTCTATCGTTCACTTCAGAAAGCCAAATAGTGTTCCCCTGAAGAATTTCACCTCAGTTATTGAGCAAGAACGACGCTTGCTGTAGGAACCATCGCTCTTTGCAGTGATCAGAAAATGCATCACAGACTCACGAAAACTTGTGATAAAAACATGCGGTTTTTTTCTACCGTTGAGCTCAGAACGCCAAATTACCTTCCCCTGCAGAATTTCAGCTCAGTTGATTCTCAGGAAGTATCTCTGCTGTAGGAACCATCGCTCTCTGCAGCGATGACATAACGCATCACAGAGACCCGAAAACTTGTAATACAAGCATGCCTTTTTTTCTATCGTTCAATTTAGAGCGATAAAGTGTTTACCCGAAGAACTTTAGCCGAGCTGATGCGCAGGAAGCACGTTTGCTGGTGGGAGCGTCGCTCTCTGCAGCGATCCAATGGTGCATCACAGAAACTCGAAAAGTTGTAACAGAAACATGTGGCTTTTTCTATCTTTCAGTTCAGAACGAAAGTAATGCTCCTCCGCTGAATTTCAGCTCAGTAGGTGCTCAGGAAGCACATTTGCCGTGTTAACCATGGCTTTCTGCAGCTGCAAAAAATGCATCACAGAGACACGAAAACCTGTACTACAAACATGCAGCTTCTTTCAACTGTTCACTTCAAAACGACAAATAATGCTCCTCTGCAGAATTTCAGCTCAGTTGATGCGCTGGAGGTACTTTTGCTGTAGGAACCATCGCTCTCTGCAGCGGTCGAATAATGCGTCACAGAGACTAGAAGACTTGCGATAGAAATCTGCGGCTTTTTCCACAGTTGAATTCAGAACGCCAAATAATGTTCTCCTGCAAAATTCAGCTCAGTTGATGCGCACGAAGGACGTCTGCTGTTGAGACCATCGCTATCTGCAGCGATATAATGGTGCATCACAGAAACTAGAAAACTTGTGACAGAAACATGCTTTTTTCTCTACCGTTCACACCGGAACGCCAAGTAATGTACCTCTGCAGAATTTGAGCTCAGTTGATGCGGAGGAAGTCCTTTTGCTGTAGGAACCATCGCTCTCTGCACCGATCCAATGGCGCATCACAGAAACTCGGAAAATTGTAATACAAACTTGCGGTTTTTTCTACGGTTTCGTTCGGAACGCCAAATAATGTTCCTCCGCAAAATCTCAGCTCAACTGATGCGCAGGAAGCACGTTTGCCTTTGGGACTATCGCCCTCTGCAGCGATCCATTTTGGCATGACAGAAACAACGAAACCTTTGACACAAACATCGGTTTTTCGCTGCCGTTCACTTCAAAACGTCAAATAATGTTCCTCTGCAGATCTTCCGCTCAGTTCATGTGCAGGATTCACCATTCCTGTAGGAACCATCGCTCTCTGAAGCGATCAGACAATGCATCACAGAGTGTAACGATTTTGATCGTTATGTAAATCGATCATGATGGTAGAGCAGCGGGATTACCTCATTGTATGTCGTGTACTATGTGTTGCTCTATTAACTATCGCTTTGATACTCTGAGATGGTATATAAGGGCTGTCATTGCCCAGTGTGGCCATTATTATTGTCATCGTTGTTGTAAGCGTGCCTCGTCGTGTGGAGTTGAGGGTGCGAGCCGTGAGGATCGTCGTTGTTCGGTCGATTGAGATGCTCACGCGGCCAAGTAGGGCCGCTTCGATTTAATAAATTGTTTGCTTCTGACGGGTGTTCGACGAGAAACCGGGGGGCCCGAAGGAGGGCGGGCCTTACATGGGGGCTCAGCCGGTGAACACCCGTGGTAGTCACTGCTAGAGTGTGCTACCAGTTAACAAAGCCTCAGGCAAGAGGCTCGTGTGTGTGTGTCCGCCGAGTGTGGAGCACGGAGTTGCGCAAGAAGCGCAGAGCACTAGTGCGCGAGGGGGCGCAATGCAGTGCTGAAGGCATAGGTGGCAAGTGCCATAGTTGCCTTCTCTTTTCTTTTCTTTTGCACGATCGCTCGTGTTTGATTGGTGCAAAGGCTCCCAAAGTATCTAACACATCTGCTGCTGCAGGTTGTGGGGAAGAGATGGAGGAGCAGTTCTTCCCAAACGAGGAAGACGTAATCGGCCAACAAGACGAGGCACGAGTGAGCGACCGTGCAGACACGACAAAAGAACAGGTCAGTAAAGACCTTTGTTTTGAAGTAGAAAGGTGTAAGAGTTGGTGCGCTATAGACGCACGCAACCAGGTGGAGGAGATAATAGGGGATGTGCAAGACATCCTAGTGGAAGAGGTGAGTGACGTGCCGAATATCGCTGATACGGTTAGGAAAGCTTTCCAGCCGTGATCAGAAAAATTTTCTGCGTGGCAGCATGAACTGAATAAGGTCATGCAAGTTTTGGTGAAGTTAGAACGAGAAAAAGAGGTACCGTCACAAGGGCCTAGAGGAGCTGTAAAGTATGAGGCGATAGCCGAAGCTTTTGGCATAACATCTCCTCGACATCTTTGTAAGGCGTTGAGAGTGAGTCAAGATGATAGCATGAGGCCCCAAAAAGAATGCTCAGGTGAAAGTGTGCTATCACGAGAAGATCAAACACTGCAAGAGAACGCAAAATTAAGAAAAGAGTTAAGAAACGCGCAGGAAAGCATAGCACAGTTTAAGAGGTATGCTGATATGTCGCATGCTGAATTGAGCCGATTCCAGGTGACCGGAGCTGCTGAAGACCTGGACGGGCGAAGTGATGGGGCCAAGCATCAACAGCAACGTAAAGGTAATACCATGTTTGCCTTTGCTAGAGAGGAGGCGGAAGATATTCCGCTGTTGGAAGATTCAGCAACCGGTATAAGAGGAAGATCAGGAGGAAGAAAAGGGAAAGAAGTAAGAGGTGACAAAAAGCAGGAGGCCATGTGCGCAGATGAGGATACTTGGCCATATATTAATGGAGTTCCATTCCAGATGCAACGTCGAGCTTCACAAAGCGCAAACGAACCCACCATGGAGAACCCGCGAAAAGTGGAAACGATGTGGCGACCCAGATCAGGTCAGTCAGGTTCCACTGATGGGATACAGCTAGGAGAAAGCGCAGGAGGAGGAAGTAAGGAGTCCGCACGGCTCGTAGAGCTGGTGTTACAATGCACTCGGCGTATGCAAGCCCCACTTCCACCGTTAGAGAAGTTCACCGGAAAGGGAGAACAGGCGGCAAAGTTTGATGACTTTGTTGAAGAATTCCTCCTACGGTTCGAGCACGAGAATGATCGGACCAAAATCATGTAGTTGAAAGCATTTCTAGCAGGGCTCGCTCGGGATGCGTTTCTAGGAATTCCATTGCATATACGCGAGTGTGGCAGCTTCAATGAAGTGATAAATGCATTGAAACTTGCAATCACTGATAGCTCTAAAATCACTCGCCTGCGCAAGCAAGTGAGTTGCAGCTTCTCAAGTGGGAAAAGGGGCAATCACTTGTAGAATTTTTCGCCGAAGTGGATAAGAAGGTAGCGGCAGCATGTCGATCCACAATACATACAGACATGGCAGCTGTGGATGAACGCAACTGTAGCATTGCGATGCAAGCATTATCTTTTGAGCCAGAGTTGGCAGGTTGGCAGCAAGGGTGCATTATGCAGTGGCAGCTGCACCCAGAGGAGCTTTATTCAGTGTGCTAAAGCAAGCCGCGACAGAATGGGAAAGAGTATCGCGTAGTATGCAAAGTAGGTATTATAATAAATCAAATTCGAATGAAAATGTTGGAAATCGCTGCAGCCGCGAATACTCTGAGTGGGAGCCTAGTTGAGTCAAGAGGACTCATAACTGGTGGCTGGCGGCGGACACAGCTAGTGCACGCCAGTAAGGGGCCTGGCCTGACAAATGATAACCAGCCTAAGCCAAACAAATATAATAGGCAAAGCGAAGGAGCACGCAAACAAGTGAATACGCGCAATTCCCGATGGCCCCAGCGCACGTTCAAAACAGCAAATAGCGGTAATAGCTCTGGAAGAGTAGCTAAGCTAATGAAAAGGGAAAGAGTGAGCAATCCCTAAGTATGTGCTATGAGTGTAAGGGAAGAGGCCACACAGCTCGCGTATGCCCGTCAGCAACGGTGCATAGAGTATCTGTGGCTAAAGCAGCCACTCCAGAGACAAAACCGGAGCCTAGTGACCCAATTGAATTAAGAGTCACACGCACAGAAGCAGCCCAGCAATATGAGGACGTAGTCGGCAATAAACTGGTAGTAAAATTGCTAGGTGATGGGGTTTGCTTATGGCATTGTTGGACAGTGGAGCTATGGTTGCACTTATCTCAGTACCCGCACTGAGAAAAATTGCTGCAGCCAAAGGAGCTGAAGTCTTAGCTGAGAAAATAGACAAGGGGGACGAACAGCGCTCACGGATTGTGAAAGATGCATCGGGAAATATAATGCAAATCCTGGGTAAGGTCGCCATCGAAGTCGAATGGGCACGGCGTAAGGAAGTAGTGCAGATGTTAGTGCCAGCATCCTTCGCGGGAGAGGAGGACATTGTGCTGGGTATGAACGCATTAGGTGCATGTCAAGAGTGGCGAGAACAAACGCTGCAAGCAATGCAAGCGCAAGCAAAAGATTCTATTATTGTAGCGGCAGAGGCGGCGCTTATACCGCCACGCGCACAGAAGTTGGTCCAAGGCAAAGTAAGAGGACCTAGTAAAAACTGGGGAGTTTTGCGGCCGTGCCGAGAGGAAGTGCAAGAAGGTCTAGTGCAGGTAGATGGCAATAGACGATGCGTGCTTTTGGCATGAAACGATCATGACGTGAGTAGTCACATCAGAAAGGATGAATTATTGGGGAATATGGAGGAAGCATGCGTAGTAACCGCGCAAGTAGTAGAAGAGGCACGCAGTAGGGACGAATGTCGCTCTGAACAAGCCGCAAAAAGGGATGACGCTGAGTGGCAGCAAGATGACAGAGTGAAATCTTTGCTGGAGGTGCTGAAAGTGGGGCAGATCCCTACAAAAGCGCAAATAAGACGGCAACTACGGCAGCTAGTAGTGCAACACCGTACAACATTCGCGATGTGCGATGAGGAATTGACCCAAACAGATGTAGTGGAGCATGACATTGTTACCGGAGATGCCGCGCCTATTAAGCAAGCGCAAAGACCCGTCCCACTCGCGTTAAGGGACAAGGTTAAGGCAATGTTGGCAGATTATCTAAAGAAAGATATCATCCGAAGAAGCGATAGCCCCCTGGAGCAATCCAATAGTACTTGTTAAGAAGCGCGATGGCAACCTTCGATTTTGTGTTGACTACAGAAAATTAAACAAAGTAGTGCAAGCGGATGCGTACCCGCTACCGCATATTGATAATATGCTCCACAGTTTACAAGAAAAATGCTGGTTTTCGAAATTTGCTTTGGCATCCGGATATTGGCAAGTTAAACTAAAAGAGTCAGCTAAACCGAAAACTGTCTTTGCGACTCTAGGAGGCCATTTCGAGTTTAATGTGCTTCCCTTCGGGCTGACAACTTCACCAGCATGTTTTGAAAGAATGATGGAAAAGATATTAGGAACGGCGTTAGAGGAAGATGTGTTCGTCTATATAGACGACATATTAATTGCGACTGAGACTCCCGAGCAGCATAAAGAGGTGTTTAGAGAAGTGCTGCAACGCATGGATGCTGCGAACCTAAAACTGAAGGCAAATAAGTGCGAGCTTTTTCGAGACGAGATAAAGTTCCTAGGCCATCGTATGAATGCGCAGGGTATTCGGACAGATCCTGAAAAGGTAGATGCCGTGATGAACTTCCCCAAACCAAAAACCGAACATGACCTGCGGAAGTTTATGGGTATGTGCAGCTATTATCGGAAGTTCATAGAGAATTTTTCGCGCATAGCGAAACGACATGCTGAAGAAAGGGGAGACTATGAAATGGAGAGTAGAGACAGAAGCAGCGTTTATGGAGCTTAAGAAACGCCTTTCCACAGCCCCGGTTCTCGCACAGCCCAACATTAGCGAGGCGATAAATGGGCATGCACCTTTTACAATCACTACAGACGCTAGTAGGGTAGGCTTAGGGGCAGTGTTATCACAGAAGGGCAAGGACGGTTACCTTCATCCTATTTACTATGCCTCGAAAGCATGCTCAGGAGCAGAATCGCGTTACCATATTACGGATCTGGAGGCATTAGCAGTTATCTTTGCCGTCCGTAAATTTAAATTTTATATATATGGCACGAAAGTGGTAGTTTTAACTGACCACCAACCGTTGCTAGCACTGTTTAAGAATCCGCATGTTTCTAACCGAATTCTCAGATGGAGCCTCGAACTCCAAAGTTACAACCTCGATATAAGATATGTAAAGGGGAAATTGAATAGCTCAGCGGACGCATTAAGCCGAATGTATGAACTGCAACCTCAGAGTGATCAAGCGCAGGTTGTAGAAATGGAAAATGATCTAGTGATCATGCAACTAAGCTCAAATAGCTCTTGGTTGCCCGAACTGAGAGAAGAGGAGGAGTTTAAAGAAGCTATCCAACACCTAGATCAAGGTCAGGAGGTCCCAAAACTTTCTTGAGAACGGTGAGCTAATGAGAATAAGCGAACATGGGCGAATTCAAAGGGTGGTGCCGAGGAGTCATAGGAAAGCACTCTTCGAGCAAACGCACTCAGGAGTGTTCACAGGCCATTTAAGTGCACGCAAAGTAGCACGCACCCTAGCGCAGAGATACTACTGGCCAACAATGTACGAAGATGTAGCAAAATGGCACCGAAGTTGTCTGCTTTGCGTAGCGCACAAGACGCAACCTCGTAAGATTCCGCCGCTAGAAGCGATTATCACAACAAAGCCTTATGAGCTAGTTGGAATAGATGTGCTTGAGTTGGGACTCGCTACCGCAGGAAACAGATACGTCATTACAATGATAGACGCATTCTCTAAATGGTGTTCTGCTTATCCAATACCCAACAAATCCTCTACCACAATAGCAAAGACGATTGTAGAGGAATGGATAGCGCATGAAGGCCGATGTCCACAATTTTTATTGTCGGACAGAGGAAGAGAATTCGAAAATGAGTTAATGCAGGAAATAGCTCGTAGCTTCGGAATAGAGCGGAAATTTACGGTGGGGTATAATCCTCGCGAAAATGGCCTTACTGAAAGGACGAACAGGACCTTAATTTCCATGCTGGCAAAGAGTACCGTGGTTCCAATGGAGTGGGACCGCAAATTACCCTTTGTGCTATATGCATACAACACAGCACCACATGAGGTGACGGGAGAAAGCCCATATTTTCTCTTAACGGGACTCGACCCTATCTTTCCAGATGATCCGACACCTTCTGGAGACATAACGATGTACATGATAGATTTGGACGACTATCGCACTGAGTTACTTGTAGGGTTAAACGAAATTAGAGCACAAGCCTCTAAGAATATTGCAGAAGCGCAAGCAAAGGCTAAAAAGTACTATGACGAAAGATATCATGTGCGCGTGGGCCAGTTTAAGGTAGGCCAGAGAGTGTTGGTCTTTACG
Source organism: Baylisascaris procyonis (assembly GCA_037389465.1). Lineage (NCBI taxonomy): Eukaryota > Metazoa > Nematoda > Chromadorea > Rhabditida > Ascarididae > Baylisascaris > Baylisascaris procyonis. Next base: position 118,509 of record JAZARR010000072.1, read on the forward strand.
CCACTTCAGAAGACGCGTAACCAACACCCCAAGTTGATGGGTCAGTATCAAGGACCTTACAGGATTCTAGAGTTGTCTGAAAACAGTGCATTAGTACGGCGGATTCGAAAACAAGAAGAACCGTTTAGAGTTCAGTTAGATCATCTCAAAAGAGTCCCAGATGAGGTTGGACAAACCGCACAGATAGGACCAGCTAAGAAAAGAAGAAAATTAAAAGAGAATAAACGCCAAATAAAGCAGCTGTTGAAGCGCAAAAATGACCCCTGTCGAGGTTACATGGTGTCATGTTGCGGGAAAACGGCTATGAAGCGTGTAAGATTCGCCAATGGAGAGGGAAAGAAATGGGCAGTAGCGCTGAACAAAACTCCATGTGGGCAACATCAGCGATGCGAGGAAGCAGAATGTGCAGGAGGCGTGAGTCTCGGGGAGGTAGTGCGATTCGCACCAGCCGAAGTGGCATCTATCCGATTCATCCGAATGGATGAACTAGCGGCTGCAGTGGCATTTTGGCGATCACCTAGACCGCAACATGAAAAAGTCGATAAGTTGCTATCTGAACCATATACATGCCATCGGCGACCCTCCTCGAAAGACATATATGATGCGGTAGTCACGTTAACAGCTGCGTGCCCTCAGCGCAAAAGGGTACAGGAAATTACTTTTGGCTATCCACTATTTTCAGATCTTACTGAAAACATAGCACAGCGAGATATGTACGCGGAAGCAAATGAGTCCCTAAGAGCGGAAATAATGGCTTCCAGGGGTTCCACCAAGAAACCCGTAGCAGTGTTTGGGGAAAAGAACGCACAGACCGTATCACATGTATGTGAGGAAGCCGAGTGGATAGCAATAAATGGAGTGCAACATGAGGCGACAATGTCATTCCAAAACTGGTATGAGTTGTGTGAGCCGTGGGAGTATGGACGTACTACAAGACTGGGCATATTCATGCTAGATATGCAAGCCACAAATGCAGATGCACGCCTTCTCCACAACATAAAAGCCAATAGGGCAGGCGTCAAGGTCATCGTTGTTGCACCTCCAGCTGGGCTCAAATACATTAATGAGCACCGCAAGATGAGGGAATGGTACCTCCCACTTAAAGATGAACTACAAAGTGAGCAGTTCACCCTAGCCGGCTGGGACGGTGGGCCGGATCATCTAAATATCACAGCGATGGTCGGCAATTTACCAATTGAGGATGGAACGAAGCTGTGCAATGATCGTGCAGAACTGAACGTCCTAGAAGCAGCGAAACTATTACGTGCCATCAACTACGCATACGATGTCCACCTCGCTATACGTGACAATTCGCAGCAGCCCGACATTATCAACCCGCCGCAGTGTCCCGACGCTTTCAACAATCATCGTCAGTGGCGCGACGTGGGTTTCACCACATGGAGCAGAAGCAGCATCCGCGGTCAATACTATCGACGACAACCACAGGGCCGATCGGGTAAAGCCAATCCATATCGACATCGTGGCAGTGGAGCGAAGCGTCAATATCATTGATATGTTTTCTTTCGTGACTTGACCGGTGTTGTTTGTAACTTACATTCTTTTGATCATGTTTTATGATGTTTATCGTTCGTTGACTCTGTTATATGTATGAACGCTCGGGGCGAGCTTTTGCGACCCCCAGGCATGTAACGATTTTGATCGTTATGTAAATCGATCATGATGGTACAGCAGCGGGATTACCTCATTGTATATCGTGTACTATGTGTTGCTCTATTAACTATCGTCTTGATACTCTGAGATGGTATATAAGGGCTGTCATTGCCCAGTGTGGCCATTATTATTGTCATCCTTGTTGTAAGCGTGCCTCGTCGTGTGGAGTGAGGGTGCGAGACTGAGCCTGAGGGTCGTCGTCGTGCCGCCGATTGAGGTGCTCGCGTGGCCGAGTAGGGCCGCTTCGATTTAATAAATTGTTTGTTTCCAACGGCTGTTCGACGAGAAATCGGGGGGCCCGAAGGAGGACCGGGCCTTACACAGAGACATCAATGCTTGTACTACAAACATGCAGTTTTTTCTATAGTTGAGTTCAGAACGCCAAATGATGTTTCACTGCAGAATTTCAGCTCAATTGATGCGCAGGAAGCACGTTTGCTGTTGAGACCATCGCTCTCTGCAGCAATGTAATGGGGCATCAGAGAAACTAGAAAACTTCTGACAGAAACATGCTGTTGTTTTTCTCTACCGTTCACTTCAAAACGCCCAACAATGTTCATCTGGAAAATTTCAGCTCAACTGGCGCGCAGGAAGCACGTTTGCTGAGGGGACCATCACCTTCTACAGCGATCGAATGGAGGATCACGGAGACCCGTAAACTTGTGATAGAAACTTGCGGCTTTTTTCTACCGTTCAGCTCAGGACGCCAAACAATGTTCCTCCGGAAAATTTCAGCTCAGTTGATCCGCAGGAGGCAACTTTGCTGTAGGAACAATCGCTCCCTGCAGCGATCAAATAACGCATCACAGTGACTCGAAAACTTATAATACAAACATGCGGTTTCTTCTATCGTTCACTTCAGAGCGCCAAATAGTGTTCCCCTGAAGAACTTCAGCTCAGTTGATGCGCAGGAAGCACGTCTGCTTGTGGGACCTTCGCTCTCTGCAGCGATCCAATGCGCGTCACAGAAACTCCAAAATTTGCAATAGAAACGTGCGGTTTCTTTATCGTTCACTTCAGGGCGCGAAATGGTGCTCCCCTGAACAACCTCGGCTCAGTTGATGCGCAGGAGGTACCTTTGCTGTAGGATCCATCGCTCTCCGCAGCGATTTAATGGTTCGTCACAGAGAACCGAAAACTTGCAATACAAACATGCGGCTTTTTTCTACAGTTGAGTTCACAACGCCAAGTAATGTTCTTCTGCAAAATTTCAGCTCAATTGATCAGCAGGAAGCACGTATGCTCGTCGGACCATCAGTCTCTGCAGAGATTTAATTGTTCTTCACAGAGACCCGGAAACTTGTGAAAGAAACTTGCGGTTTTTTTCTACCGCTCAGTTCAGAACGCCAAGTAATGTACCTCAGCAGAGTTTCTCCACAGTTGATGCGCAGGAGGCATCTTTGCTGTAGGAACCGTCGCTCTCTGCGCGATCAAAGAATGCATCAGAGATAGGCGAAAATTTGTGACGGAAACATGCGGTTTTTTCTACCGTTGAGTTCGGAACGCCAAATAATGTTCCTCTGCGAAATTTCCGCTCAGCTGATGCGCAGGATTCACGTCTGCTTGGGGACCATCGCTCTCTGCGGCGATTGAATGGTTCGTCACAGAGACCCGGAAACTTGTTATAGAAACCTGCGGTATTTTTCTACCGTTCAGTTCAGAACGCTAATTGGTGGTCCTCTCCAGAATCTCAGCTCAGTAGATGCGCAGGAAGTACCCTTGCTGTAGGAACCATCGCTGTCTGCAGCGACAAACAGTGCATCACAGATACACGAAAAGTTGTGGTACTAACATGCAGTTTTTTTCAACAGTTGTGTTCGGAACACCAAATGATGTTCCTCTGCAAAATTTGAGCTCAGCTGATGCGCAGCGAGTACAATTGCTGTAGGAACCATCGCCCACTGCAGCGATCCGATAGTGCATCACAGAGACACGAAGGCTTGTAACACCAACATGCAGTTTTTTCCAAGGTTGTGTTCGGAACGCCGAATAAAGTTCCTCTGCAGAATTTCAACTCAGTTGATGCGCGGGAGGTGCTGCTGCTTTAGGAAGAATCGCTCTCTCCAGCAATCAAGGAATGCATCACAGAGACACGAAAAGTTGTAACACAAACACGCAGTTTTTTTTCTACAGTTGGGTTCGCAACGCCAAATAATGTTCCTCTGCAAAATTTCAGCTCAGCTGATGCGCAGCGAGTACAATTGCTGTAGGAACCATCGCCCTCTGCAGCGATCAAATAACGCATGACAGAGGCTCCAAAACTGGTGACAGAACCATGCGGTTTTTTTCCACAGTTGTGCTCTGAACGGCAAATAATTTTGCTCTGTGAAATTTCAGCTCAATTGGTGGGCATGATTTACCTTTGCTGTAAGAACCATCGCTCTCTGCAGCGATCAAGCAATGCATCACAGAGACACGAAACTTGTAACACAAACATGCAGTTTTTTCTACGGTTGTTGTCGCAAAGGCGAACCAATCCTGTGATTCACCTTCAAACTGTTTAGATATGTACGATGCATAATCTATGCTGCTGTAATGATATCTGAATGATTGCAAATGTTTGAATGTATTGCTGTTGTCATTAGTTGTTCAAAGAAAAGGTTAATTCAAAGAAAGGAAAAGAAATGAAATATTGTTACCAGTGAAGTTACCTAATTTGTCCTTGTTGTGACTGTTTTACATACCCATATTAAACGTAATGTTAATAACGCCCTAATTCTGATTGTAATATGCATGTCATTGCCACCATATAAGCAGCGTCTTTGTCTCAATAAACATTCTCCGCACGAAATTCCCCACAACTGGTGCCCGAGGTGAAGGGCGGATTTTATGAAAAACTCATTGGATTAGTGAAATGCTCCATGAGAAAAATGCTTGGCAGACAAGTTCTTCAATATGATGACTTCAATAGGTTACTGATCGAAACAGAAGCGGTAATAAATTCTCGCCCATTAGCCTACGTAAATGAAGAAGTGAAATTCAAGGTATTGAGACCGATCGACTTTTGGCTTCACAACGCCAAAAATGGGTTTCCCTCATTAGAAGAAGACTGTGAAGGTCCAGAATATGACGCTGACAACAGACAGAGATTAGTAGACATCTGGAGAATAAAAGAAATGAAGAATGGGCGCAATTGATTCAAACGTCCCCTCCTAATCGCGCCAAAGAAGAAGAAGAACTGTACGAATAAATGACGCGAAGTGAAGGGAACTTCCTCGAGATATGGCATGAAAGCCAAGAGAAACTAGAGGAACTTCGAGAAACTCTCGATGAAGTCGATCAACAACTACGGGAATACGACAAAAATCGAAGTGGTGTCAACATGGTAGTAACTGTAAAGAAGAAACCGTACAAAACGACGAAATGCAACGTAGACCGCCCATTCAACAAATCAACGACAGTGCTAACATCCAGCAATACGATACCACCAACCCGCCAGCAACGCCCGGACTTACTTCACCAACGCAAAAGTTGCCAGCTTATGCGGATAACAAGATTCAACACAGACCGCAATTCAGCACAATCAACGCCGACATCCCAGAATACGACACAACCAACCCGCCAGCAACACCCAGATTTACTTCAGCAACACAACAATTGCCAGCTTATGCAAACGACGATATTCGACATCGAAAACTATTCAACACAGTCAACGCCAGCGGCAACATCCAGCAATATAATACGACCAACCCGCCAGCAACACCCGGACTTGCCTTACCAACGCAACACCTGCCAACTTACGCAGGTGATTCATTGCACTTTAATGAGTTTTGGGATTTCTTTCGTGATGCAGTCCACGGACAAAACATATCTCAAGTACAAAAGTATCATTATTTACTTGGATGCCTAAAAGGACGTGCCCATGCCGCCATAGAAGGCTTGTCGGTCACCTCTTCCCATTATTTAGAAGCTGTGGACATAATCAAGCGTTGCTTTGGAAACCCAAATACTATAAAACTCTCTTGGTATAATCAGTTGCGAAAGGTTCCTTCCTACATGTACTATGCGCACAAAGGATTTCCGTAATACCCTCGAAGCAGCTGAAAAATGTTGTCGCCAATTAAGAGCGCTTGGCGAACGCATAAATCAAACAAGCATTGCTCTCATTATCCAAGAAAAATCACCTCACGCTCTTCTCATAGAGCTGGGCGGAGAAAAGACGGCCGATGAGATTTGGCAAACTGACGAACTACTTAAGGCCCTCGACAGAGTAGTCAGTATTAGGGAGGAAGCGTAAGATATAATTCAAAACTCCCCTGCAAATAACAAGATTCAAGATCACGTCGATGTATCTTCACCAATCCGAAATGAAACCTTTTCCATTTTACAAAAACACCGGGAAACACGGAATCGTGAACTGCATCCTTGCGCTTTCTGCCAGGGGCCCATCTGAATGAAGCATGCGTTGTTTACAAAACAGTGGACCAAAGACTCCAACGTATGCGTATTTTAAACCTATGCCACAAATGTCCCTCAAATACACATTCTGCCCAACAGTGCACATATTCACGAACGTGCATTCATTGTGGACAGCATCATAACAGAGCACTTTGCGCGTAATACATCGCAAGTACTGAAAATAAACAACTTACCTTCACGAACAAGCATGACTTTAACAACACAAGAAATACAAGTAATCAAAGAGCTTATAGCAATCACATGAATTTCACATATCCAAGGAATCTTCCCACGAACAATCAAATTGAGAACACAGCCGAGTTACCAAGACCAGTTCCCTTACCTAACGCATATAGTAAAAAGAAAAAACAATCTGTCATTCCTGTCCATTCATTTATGACTGATAACGGATCGCATGCTATAAGCTCACAGAAAACTGAAGAAAACTGAAGGGCTACTTCCTCAGAATTCCGATAATTCTACCCTGGTTCAAGCACTGTTAGATACTGAAGTAGAACCTCGCAATACACCCGTTTTATTGTTAACTGCTCAAACAACCGCGCGCAATCCTTCTAATATGAAAGCAGCGATGGCAGTTATTTTTTTCGATTGTGGTAGTCAGATGTCATTTATCACAGAAAGGCTCGCAAAAAGGCTTCAACTAGAAATAACACAAGAACAAACTTTGTCTGAGTCAACATTTCTTTCCGCTAAGCCACAAAAAAAATGATTCTAAAGTAGTGAGCATCCAACTACAATATAAAAACGGAGAGTATAAAAGAGTGGAGCTGAATACAGTGCCTGCATTAATGTCGTGTTTGAAACAAGGGAATGTCCACGCCTTTGTTGAAGAAAAAGCCTCCCAACAACCCATTATAAAATACGAAAATGTGACGCCAAATATCCTCATTGGAGCTGACCTTATGTGGGATACCCTTGAAGCACAGCCCATAACAAAGCTGACTCCTCATCTCTTTCTCGTGCCAACCAAGTTTGGACCTATTCTCACCGGAAGAGCGATGTCGCAAAAGAGAAATTTAGAAATCAATGAAGAAAACAATACCTCCGTATCGTGCAACTCTCCTGTCAGACACGAAGAATTAAATCTAGACCAATAGTGGAATCTCGAGTCTATTGGTATAACAGATCCGTCAGATCAAAGGGATGACGACGAAGCGGTACGCCAATTTTACAAATCTGCCTCTCTGACAGATGGACGCTACACTGTTTCGTGGCCATGGAGAAACACTTCACCCAGATTTCCTCTCCGTGACAACTATTATTTAAGCGTCGGAAGACTGAAATTCTTGATAAAACGGCTGAGCGATAACAGCGATCTCCTGCGCAAATATGATGATACCATCAAAGAACAACTCTCACAACAAATCATCGAAAGGTGCGAGGCAGACAAAGCAGATGGACCAATTATTTATTACTTACCACATCATCCAATTATTAGACTCGACAAATCGACAACGAAGATGTGGATCGTACATGACGCATCCGCCAAAACCAGCCAAAGAAGCAGCAGTCTCAACGAATGTTTATTGCTTGGGCCGTCACTTCTGCCTGATCTCTGCGGTCTCCTTCTCCGCTTTCGTACAAAATCAATCGTCTTGCTCGCTGACGTGGAGAAAGCCTTTCTACAGCTTCAGCTTAACCCGGCAGATCGGGACGTCACGAGGTTTCTCTGGCTCAAGGAACTTCATAAAGCGTTTTCTACGGAGAATATTGAACATTACCGCTTTGAGAGAGTTCCGTTTGGAATAGTCAGCAGCCCCTTTCTTCTCAACGCCACCTCAGACATCATTTACAGACAATCGGAGCAACAACCGCACAACAGATATTACAAGGTATTTATGTAGACAATGTAATGATAGGAACAGAAAATTCTCATGAAGCAATTCACGTCTACCATGAAGCAAAACAAATTTTTCATCAAATCTCAATGAAAAGAGAATGGACCTCCAATGGTCCCACCGCTAGGAAGATAGAGCAAAAATTACTGCAATGAAGTTTTTAGGAATCCCATGGAACCCGATCTCCGATGAAATCCAGCTTCAGATACGCTGTCCTCAAAATACTGAACAGATCAGTAAAAGGTCCGTATTACAGACATTAGGTTCCACATTTGACCCTCTCGGCTATCTTTCACCCGCCGTTTTCAAGGCTAAAAGCCTTATTCAAGACATGTGGAAAAGAAAAAATGGATGGGATGATCAGATACCAGAAGATATCCACCGAGAATGGGAAGCGCTCTACCAAACTTGGCAAAAACACCCCTCATTTAAAATTCCTCGAAAAATCGTCGAACAAGTTGACGCCGCAATAGAATTACACTGTTTTGTTGACGCCTCCGTAAAACGGTACGCAGCGTGCGTCTACCTTCGCAGCAACTCGACGAAAGGGATAACTTGCAAACTTCTCTACGCCAAAACTAGACTCGCTCCAACGAAGGAAATAACGATCCCTCATCTGGAATTGATGGCTGTACTAATCGGGACGCGAGCATTAATATTTGTCTCTGAACAACTTCAATTGCCAACGCTCGAACGTTTTTTGTGGACAGATTCGAAATGCGTTTTACGATGGCTAAACACCACCAAAATACTTCCCACATTTGTTTTTAATCGAACACAAGAAATTAAACACGCGAAGAATATTCATTTCAAATACGTCATTTCATCACACAACCCAGCGGACATCGCTACGAGAGCATGACACCTGAAGAACTTTCACTCAGTAAACTTTGGTGGAACGGACCCTCGTAGTTGACGCTATCCTCCGATCAGTGGCCAACCACCCAAGAAGACATTGCCCGAGGAGCTCTTAAAGAAGAGATCGAGATCGCCGCCGAAGCCATTAGCGTGGAAATCCGAGGAATCTTATTTACAGAAGGTTCTCATGTGTCTTCATTCGGTATGCTACAAAGAATAGCTTCCCGCTGTCTAAAGTTTCTGCAAGTGAAGGTCTGGGACAAGCTAAATCCAGCGCTACGTAATAAAATAGCAGAGAAAGTTACCTTTCTAGGCCATATGCCGGCTGATTTAAGCTGTTTCTCTAGCAATGATATACGAATAGCGACCTTTGCTATTTGTCGAGAATTCCAAAGGGGATACTACCATGACGTTTACGAAGCACTTCGGAACAATAAGAAACATCTCTGTTACGCTCTCGGGATTAAAATTGATAACAACGGAATTTTACGATGCATCGGCCGCTCGTCCACTGCTAATTTATCCGAAAATACGAAATTCCCAATTCTGCTACCTTCAAGGAGTGCTGTGACTGATCTAATCATTCTTGAAAGTCATAATCGCCTCTTCCACGCGGTGTTTCACATACAACGGATGTTCGACAAACGTTTTGGATTCCTAGAGGGCGTGCTGCCGTCAAGAGAGTAATTAACTCATGTAACAAATGCAAACGATTTCAAGGAGGACCATTTGCACTGCCACCTATGCCTCCACTCCCCGAGGAACGTACTCAACAAGCACGACCATTCCAGAATACAGGAGCTGATTACTGGGGGCCCGTAATAGTTAAAATTGTAGCTAACAAAACCAAAATTTGGGTTTGCTCATTCAAATGTTTGGTAACCAGAGCCATTCACATGGAGATAGTCAACAACTTATCCGCCCTCTAATTTCTTCAATGTTTTAGGCGATTTATCAGCAGAAGAGGATGGCCAGAAACGATTTTCTCTGATAACGGAACGCAGTTCACAGCAACAGCGAAAACTCTAAACGATGTATGGGACAACATTATCCACGATGACGACTCTGTAGAATACCTCGCAAGAAAGGGGATCAAATGGAAATTTATTACAGAAGTGGCTCCTTGGAAGGGCGGATTTTATGAAGGACTCATTGGATTAGTGAAATGCTCCATGAGAAAAATGCTTGGCAGAAAAGTTCTTCAATATGATGACTTTAATAGGTTACTGATCGAAACAGAAGCGGCAATAAATTCTCGCCCATTAGCCTACGTAAATGAAGAAGTGGAATTCAAGGTATTGAGACCGATCGACTTTTTGCTTCACAACGCCAAAAATGGGTTTCCCTCATTAGAAGAAGACTATGAAGATCCAGAATATGATCCTGACAACAGACAGAGATTAGTAGACATCTGGAGAAAAAATACTCATAACGTGGACAAGTTCTGGAAAGTCTAGTCAGGAGAATATCTCCTTAGCTTAAGAGAAAAACAAACAATGTTCCATCGACATCCCCGCGTCATCGCACGACAGATTCCGAAGGTTGGACAAATTGTACTAGTTCGTGACGAAAACCTGCATCGTGGAGCATGGAAATTAGGCCAAATAATACGTCTCCACGTCAGTGCAGACAAAGAAATTCGGACTGCAGTTGCTCAAATGCCGAATGGGCATCGTCTCAACCGACCCATTAACTTACTATATCCTTTGGAAGTGGAAGAACCAACCAAGGATGACATTAATGGTCAACCACGAGATATGATCGAAACAAATGAACAATGAAATAAAACATGGCTCATCGAGAATTTCATGTTCATCTACTGCCAAATGTGCCTTTTCCATCCTGAGTATACTTACACTTTTTCAAATAATATGTGGAAACCAAAAAGAGAGAGGTGGTCCCCGTCAAAAATGGACTACTCTCCTATATTTCCCCAGTTGCATATCAAGTAGACTTTTAGTAAAAGGGACAATCGAGGGACAAGTGTGTTAGGAACCCAAGCAGTGCCTTCATACACATCTACGTGAGAATGGCATGCGTAGGCCAAGAGGTTCCTGTCCAATATGGGCCTCTGACTATTACAATGGAGAATTAAGGGAAATAATGAAATCACAAACAATAAATTTAACGAACATAAAGAACTCGAATTGGTTATGTGCCCTTACTCTTGACCCAAAGTATGATTCAGTACCTCAGGAAACCGCTATCGCACAAATTCAACATTTTGATAGTCGCACATTTTCGTACAGAATCTACAACTTGCACGAAAGCAAAATGCGCGTAGGAAATGCACAAGAACAAATGCATCGGACGTTTGTAAGAATAACATCTGCTATAAAACGAGAATGCAATTCTGTTTCAACCAAACTGACGAAATGGCACACTATATTCGTAACGAAGAAATTCCAACATTAGTTTGGGGTATGATTCCCATGTATTTTTGGACAAATCTATTTTGGACAAAAATATGACACAATAAAACATACTCAATGTGAAAATTGTACTACGGAACGTAATCAACGAGGAGTTACTATCATCTCCACTTACTCAATATCATGAAAATTTGTTCCGCACCATATTGCACATATCGCGATAATCCTGATAATGACAAAACCTTAATTTTCCCTAGAGAAGTCTTGATAAAATCCTACACAGTTACGATTACGCTTGAAAATCAGGTCTTGTATCAAAGCGCATCAAACTAGAGTGCTCACCAAGACCATTTCGCGGGCTAATCCATTATTATTTCTGCCTGACGTTTATTGAAAATCCTCGATGCGTCCCTAAAGGAGCTCTTATCCTATTAAGACTCATAATTTATCTATCTCTGTCCATCATCTATCTACTCTTCGCAATATTTCGCGTGGTTATCATCTGCAGCTTTATCTGCATCCGACTATCAACACAATATTGCGTTAAAGGAATTCTATGCATTTCTTGGACAGTGATTAGCATGCACATTTCACACCATCCACGATCAACCCATTTTCAACCGCTTCTGTAGCGTTTGTAGTTTTCAATTCTTTAATAATGTCTCATTCGCTACCGAAGGTGACTCACAAATACAAAACCTCATCAAACAAAATTTTCCCAAAAACTTCAATAAATTTCTTCCCCCTACCCTTTCCCCCCCGGAATGTCGCAAACGCGAACCAATCCTGCGAATCACCTTCAAATTGTTTACATGTGAATGATTCAAAATGTATGCTATTGTAATGATAGTCCAAATGATTGCAGATGTTTGAATGTATTGCTGTTGTCATTAATTATTCAAAGGAATGCTTAATTCAAAGAAAGGAAAAGAAATAAAATATTACTACCAGTGAAAGTACTTATTTTGTCCTTATTGTGACTATTTTACATAATCATATTAAACGTAATGTTAATATCGCCATATTAAACGCAATGTTAATATCGCCTTAATTCTGATTGTAATATGCATATCATTGCCACTATATAAGCAGCGTCTTTGTCTCAATGAACATTCTTCCCGACAAAATTCGCCATAGTTGTGTTCGGAACGCCAATTAGTGTTCCTCTGAAGAATTTCAGCTCAGTTGATGCGCAGCAGGTACAATTGCTGTAGGAACCACCGCTCTCTGCGGCGATCAAGCAATGCATCAGAGAGACACGAAAAGTTGTAACACAAACATGCAGTTTTTTCCAAGGTTGTGTTCGGAACGCCGAATAATGTTCCCCTGCGAAATTTCAGCTCAATTGATGAACAGGAAGCACGTTTGCTTTGGGAACCATCGCTCTCTGCAGCGATTTTATGGTGCATTACCGAGACTGGGAAGGTTGTAACACATACATGCGGTTGTTTCTGTCATGCACTTCAGAACGCCAAGTGGTCTTCCTCTGTAGAATTTCAGCTCAGTTGATGCGCAGGAGACACCTTTGCTATATTAACCGTCCCTCTCTGCACGATCAAACAATGCATCACAGAGAGACGAAAACTTGTGATAGAAACATGCCTGCAGGAGCCATCGCTCTCTGCAGCGGTCAAATAACGCATCACAGAGACTCGAAAACTTGTGGCAGGAACATGCATTTTTCTCTGCGGGTTCACTTCAAAACGCCAAATAATGTTCTTCTGCAATATTGCAGCCCAATTGATGAGCAGGAAGCACGATTGCTGAGGGGACCATCACTGTCTGCAGCGATCGAGTGGCGCATCACAGAGACTCGGAAACTTCTGATAGAAACTTGCAGTTTTTTCTACAGTTGAGTTCAAAACGCCAAGTAGTGTTCCTCTGCAGAATTTCAGCTCAGGATGCGCAGGAAGTACATTTGCTGTAGGAACCGTCGCTCTCTGCAGCGATCAAGCAATGCATCACAGAGGCACGAAAACTTGTAATACAAACATGCAGTTTTTTCTACGGTTGTGTTCGGAACGCGAAATAATGTTCCTCTGCAGAATTTCAGCTCAATTGATGCCCAGGAACCATGCTTGCGCTTTCTGGGGGTCGCTCCCTGCAGCGATCAAATGGCGCATAGCAGAAACTCGAAAGCTTGTGATAGAAACATACGGCTTTTTTCTGCCGTTCAGTTCAGAGCGCCAACTACTGTTCCTGTGCAGAATTTCAGCTCAGTTGACGCGCAGGAACTACATTTCCTGGGGTGGGGGGGGCATCGCTCTCTCAGCGATCCAATTGTGGCGAATGGAGATCGTTGAAGCCGAGTCGTAGAACGTTGCCCCGGCGATCCGGCTGAAGCGGCAACTGGCCGGCGTGTAGTTGGGTTTGGTCAGCGATGCCGAGTTATCCGCTCCTGCCTTATATAGCGATCCCCATGAATGGGGAGTTGCTATCAGTTGAAGATCGTGCCATTTCCGTTTCTTGAATGGGGCCTCATTGTAAATGGAGGATGGCCTTTTTCTTCCTTCTATGAATAAGGATTCGTCAGCTGCTGCCCGTTGATTCAGCAGCGTAACCTCGTCGTGAATGGAGAATCCCCTTTGTGGTGGGGACCCGTAGAATGAACGAACGAATGAATTTACTGACGTAAAGTGGCGCTTTTATAGAGCTTTTACAAAGACAAAGATTCTGACAGATAATTCACATTTTTGTTTCAAAGAATTCATAAATGTGAGAAATAAACACTTTAAGTCAAAACGATTTGAGAAAGAGAACAGTTTTGGATCTTATCAACGATTGTTGTGCGAATTGTTAGCCGACAACGGAATCTTCGGAATGTTCAGCATTTGCTTCTTCTCGACACTCCCCGCGGGAAATTTTCATCGTTCGCATTGTTCTGGTCTTCCGGAGAATCGATCTCCTTAGTGGAGAGAAAATCATTTCTCGTTTACTTTCCGCTCTTTCCAGAATTTGCACCTCTTGGAGTGTCTTCTGTGGAACAGTATGGCCTCGTGTCGTTTTCTGCAGTTCCGCTCCTGTGTCTTCCATCTCTGGCAGTCGAAGTTGCACCTTCACTTGTTTCGTCCGCCGTTTAATTTGGCATCTACACGCCAGCACTGCGCCTATTCCAAGTGCGATGAAGATGGAAACTGTTATTGTGGTTTTAATCGCGACACCACTGACGTCATCCAGAACTTCTTGAATTTTGTGTGTGGCCACGCCAATTTCTCGTTCGGCTTCCCACAGTAGACGTTCACCTTCATCACGTAGGGAATCAATTCCGCTTTTCCGTGTCCCACTTGAAATTGTGTTACCTTCCTTGAAACGTCTCATCTCTGCTGAAAGCATGGACAAGGCGAGGCTGATTCTTTCTTTCTCGATTGATGGCAAAGCTCCTGCCTTGAACGTTTGATGCTGAATTGCTGGGATATTTCTTGAAGAGAAGTTGTCGAAGCTCTCTATCCCCTTTTCATTGCAAGGATAGATGAGCAATGAATTTGTGTCTCGTAGAATTGCGCAGACATCTTCCCTTTGCAGTAGCATTCTCGCAGCCACGGTCGGAGGTGCCGCCTTAGCGTTGATTATGAGTGCATTCGTTAGTTCACAAATTGATCTCCACACGGTCCGGAACTGTTCGTTAATCTGATCTTTCAAAAGCTCATAAACAAATTGTAGCTTTGCGTTTATGGGATCGTGTGAAGCTTCCGACGATTGAAGCGAACTGGCAAGAATTGTCGTATATTCCTGCACACGGTTTACGTGTCTCGCCGTCAACATCGTTGATGACGGGTCTGTTCGTGTCAAATGCAACCAGTTCATCCGACCGATCTCGATTGGATGAGATTTTATCCATTCCCTGAAGTCTCCTGAAACTCTTGGGTCATTGAAGATGACGATAAAGTTGTTGTCCATCCAGTGCACTTCACTCAAGCTGCATTCACGGAAGAACCCAGAGTAATTATTAAAGGTAAAGGAAGCTTCCAAATCGGGAACAAGTACAGAGTGAGAAGTTGCGAAAACTTCATGCTCTCCGAGAGACTGAAAGTGGCAGATTGATTTTGCCTCTGAGACATTCCACAGGAGAGTGTAGTCAGTGAGACAGAAACCATCCGTGATTTTACACTTTGTTGTGAAATCTGCGGTGGTTGTGATCAGTTTGTCGTCACTGTAAATAGCTAAGGAGCCGAACTGAACGACGTAGTTTGACGTTGTGGTACAACGTGTACCTAATAGTCCGTACGAGAATCCTTCGGGAAAGTTTGTCTCCCAGCGGTCACGTGCTCGTTGTATCATTGGACTTTCGTTGAATTGTTTGTTAGCAGCCAACTTTGAACATAATTGGGGGGAGATCGCACTAACATTTTTGTAATCGGTCGTTAACTTCAGAGTCCAGTGGAGAAATGAGTTTGTGCACACTGTGCGAGAAATGTTGGTGCAGGACACAGCTGGAATCAAAACGTGAGTGCGGCTGTAAATTGTGGCCTTTGTCCAGACTGTGGTCTCTGAATTACTGATTTGCGAACAGTTTTGAAGGTGGGGATATCTCAATTGCACCCCGGCTTTCGATGCGTTGTACCACAATTGTGCCGACGTGGCGTTTATCCTACTGCTAACAACGGTAATTAACATGAGGCAAGCGACAACCGATAGATTCACGCCGAGTTGGCGCGCTTTGGAACGGGTGAGCGGACCTCCGTGAACTGATGTCGAGTTGTCCTTGCCCGAATTAGCGTCTTCATGGCTTGCTGGATTGCTATGCTCCTCCGACTCCGAGCGTGAAGCGTCACTATCAGTGATCTCAAGTGGAAAAAGGAGGTTTACTGGACGAGTAATTTTTCGTTGAGAACCACACTGAAGTTCGGCGGAACGAATTTTCCCGCCTTTTCCTTCGATTAGTTTTGAAATGATGCCAAGCTTCCATAAAGCTCTTGGCTTTGACTCATCGTGAATAAGCACTACACGACCCAGTTGAGGCTCGTTGGCGTTAACTAACCTTGGGGTCCGATGTTGACGTTGCGAGCGTTCCCGTAAGGCAAGTAGATACTCGGTCTCCCAGACCTTCCAGAATCGTTCAACGAATCTGTTGGATTCTGACCATGCATCCAGTAGTTTTTCGCGGTTGTTAATTGTTGGGTAGTATTCTTCTCCAGTATCTGAGTTTGCTTTCGTTCTTATAACAACTTCCATTGCCTTGTTTGGTGTCGCAGCAATAAGATCGATTGGTCGAATCACTTGTAGTGACTCCTTATCGACATATGTCAAAGGTCTTGAGTTGACGATAGCTTCGCACTCGCTCAGTAAGGTTTGAAGAAGTTCGTCGTCGACAAAGGCTCTACCAATCATTCGTCGAAGGGCTTTCTTCGTGATTTGAACCATCCTTTCGTAAATGCCTCCTTGCCAGGGAGCTCTTTCTGTGATATGTGTCCACCGAATTTCATTTAGGATCTGGTCAGTCGCCCTTTCCGCGAGGAGGAATGTGGAGGCGTTGTCAGACAATATTGTTCTCGGTTGACCTCTACGAGCTATGAATCGACGTAGGCATAATAAGAAGGCTTGACTTGAACAGTCGGAAACGACTTCGAGATGAACAGCCCGGGACCACAGACACGTAAAAAGTGCTATCCAACGTTTTGTTCCACCCTTTCCTTTTTCTTCGACGCTCTTGTTTTTGACGTGAATGGGCCCGAAATAGTCAAGTCCGACGTCTGCGAATGGTTTGCCAGGAACGGTGCGAGCAGTTGGTAATGGTGGAAACTTAGGAAGTCGAAACGGTCGTGCACGCCAGCGTCGACAGTCCATGCAATATCGGTTGATCGTCCTTTGGACAGTTGCTCTCCCTTGAGGGATCCAGAATAGTTGTCTCATTGTATTGAGTGTTTGAGCAGATCCAGCATGAGCGAGTCGTTTATGTGTTTCCAAGATCAGTAGACGAGTCACAGCACTATGTTTGGGTAGAAAGATTGGACGGATTGATGCTTCTGGCAGCCTGGAGGTTATTATTCGTCCTCCACATCTATACACCCCGTCACTGCAGGACATTTCGAAAGAGTTAATTTCAGTTTCACCGACAACCTTTTGCGCGTCGCGAATGAGGCACTGTTTTGCTTCCTTGAAGTCGGTTGCAGAGAACGGTCCTGTCGCGCTGATTTTCATCCAGCAGGCCGATGAGTGAGGTTTACTGATTTTCCGAAGAAATCGGAGTGTGGTTGCTGCAGTTCTTAGAAGGCGGTTCCAGCTGCTAAATCGATTGGCATTGAAAACGTGCTCAGCGGAATGTTGCCTCTCGAGTACCTCACAGACGGTGCTATCAATAGCTTTGGCACCGCTTGTTGGATTTGGATCAGTTGGTAGTCCAGTTTGATCAGGCCAGTTGTCCGGTGCTTTTGAAATAAAAGAGGGTCCTTGCCACCACTGTAAGTTGTTAACGAGTTCTTCTGGTTTGAGACCTCGTGTTGCCAGGTCCGCTGGATTCAGATCTCCTGGTACGCAATTGTCATCCCTTTGATGGGCGCTAGACGATTCTTTGACATGACAAGAGAAGAACCTTCTTTGGAGGTAGCGAACACTACGGACGCGTATGCCGCTTTAGAAGAGTCGACAAAGCAATGAAGAAACTTCGGTTGCCCAATTTGCCGTTTGATGCTAATAGGTTGACTATGCCATCCTTGAATAAGTGTTTTTGCTCGTTGAAACTCGGCTTTCTCGAGCGTATCGTCCCATCCGTACTCCATATGCCAGAGAGTTTGGATGAAGACCTTGATCGGCAGCGTTGCTGGTGTGAGATACCCAAGTGGGTCGAATACGCTGGCTACCCACGATAGCAACGTTCGCTTTGTCATGTCACCGAACTCGAATTTTTTGAATATAAACGAAATTTTGTCTGTGCGCACGTCCCATGGGATGCCGAGAATTTTTGCATTTGTCTCGTTTTGACGATCCTCTACTTTCCAACGCTCTCGAAGTGCTGCGGAATTTGAATTTAACTCTCGTAGATTCATTCCCGCAAGTTGGAACAGTTTCTTGCTTGCATCGCATTTCTTTGCAGCCTCGTCAATAGTTGCTGCTGTGAGCATAATGTTGTCCACGTACATGTTGTGCAGCAGCTCCTGTGCAACAGCTGAGTCGTTGTGGAGTTTGAGGTGATGGCGAACTGTAGTCGCGAGAAGAGAAGGTGAAGCGATCACGCCGAATGGGATTCTCGCGAACCGAAATATACGCAGATTGTTCCTCGTCAGTTGGCTGTTCAGATTCTTCAGCCATAAGAAGCGTGTAGAATCTCGATCACTTTCTCTCAAACCGATCTGTAAAAAGGCTTTCTCCAAATCTCCTATGACTACTACTGTCGGAATTCGGAACCGCAGTAAAATACCTGTCAAATCAGGGAGATATATTGGTCCTCGTAAGATCGCTTCATTCAAACTATAACCGGTTTTTCTCATTTTGCTCGACGCGTCGTAAACGAGTCGAATTTTCGTTGTGTTACTCGTTGGTTTTACAACAGCTTGAATGGGCATATAGTACGTACGCTTCTGTTCGGGTTTGTTTGTAACATCTTCCATGATACCTGCCTCCAACTGCTGCTTGAGAAGTTTGTCGCATTGTAGGAGCAGTTCTGGGTTCAATTGCAGCCGCTTGATAGTCGAAATGAACCTCTGCAGGCAAAGTGCATAGTTATCATGAAAGTGAATTTCATCCTTCCATGGCCACCCGACACTGTAACGACCAGCCACAAATTCAATGGTGTCCTCGAACTTTTGCAAGGCCACGTCGTCATCCGTAGTCGTTGGATCTTCCTTGATACCAATAAGTTCCAGCTTCCAGAAGTCTTCTACAGGGTCATTCGTTAGAATAGGTAGCGATGTAGAAGACGTTGAGTAGTACCAGCCCGTCGCTGGTAGTAGCTGGCCTTTGCCGCATACGAGGGGGCCAACTATAGATTTGATCAGGGTGAAGCCCGATGGCAGCTTCTGGGCAGAAGAAAGATCAACGAGCTCACTAAATTGGTCTATTCCAATTAGGAGTGATGGAGTTTCGGCATGTGTACATGATTTTACAATGTCTTGTTGTAAGGGAACGTTTGCCGTCAGTTGAACGGTTTTGAGTGGCTGTGTAAGCTTGGGGACCACGTGTGCGGTAAGCGGGATTGATTTTTGTTGCTGGTCGCTCAATAGGAGCTGCACCACATTGGTGGAGAGCGTTTGGATGGGTGTTGCTCCAAAACCGTTGATAGCTAAACGCTTTTTTGCAATAGTAGGTAACCTGAGTTTTTGCGCGAGTTCCGCAGTGATGAAAGTACGGTCACTACCAGTGTCAAAAAGAACAGTAACAGACTTACTGTGAAGTGTGAAGCTTGGATTACTGACCTTTGCTGTAGCCGTAAGCAACAAAACCTGTTCGTTGTCGCCTGAAGTGTCCTCAGTGAATAATTTTCGACCGAGTGTCGCATGGTTGGCCTGAATGGGTTCGCTAGTCTGTTGAACGCTCTCTTCGGCAACACTGACCGTTGAGGAATCCTTGAAATCAGTCCGCTTCGTCTTAGAATTGCAGAGGGCTTGATGATGACTGGTACTGCGACAGTAATAGCACGGTCGGTGAGACGGGCAGCTCTCGGAAAAATGGCCCTTGCGCAAACAACGCAAACAGATTTTGAGCTTCTTTGCACGGCTCTTGCGTGCTTCGACATCTTGAAAGCGAGTACATAAGGCAGCCCAATGAGGCGAATTGCAGAACGGACACGGCGGTGGTTCCTTTCTATGCGTGAGAGTTTGTTGTCGACCCTTGCGATTTGGGCTAGTTAGAGGTTGACGCTTCTGAGTTGAAGTAAAGGCTGACGACTCTTCAATCTTTTCTTTGGTCAAAGTTGGTTCGTCACCTTTTCGTTTAGTTGAGCGGTCTTGTGACCATTTGAGTTGCTCCTGAATTCGGAGTGCTGTTTGCAGATGCGAGCATAGGGATTCGACGTCCCATCCTGGATTGCGTTCCTTTTCCTTGTATATTTCCATCAAAGTGCAATTCGGCAGCTTGCTCTCAATTATTGTCTCGAGGAGAGGATTGTTGATTTGCTCGCCCATCTCCTTCAATTGGCGTACGATCGTAAGAATTGTGTTCACATTGTCATGGAAGGAACTTCGTTCCGTTGGCTTGAGTGCTTGCAGTTGTGAATGCAGAGTGCGACGTAATGCGTTGAGATTGCCGTAGCGCTGCATTAATGCCTCTTTGATAACCGAATAGTTGTTCTCGTCAAACGCGTACCCGGCTACAGTTCGCGCCGCTTCACCCTCAAGGGTGCTGAGAAGGTACGATAGCTTGTGTACCGTTGGAATAGGAGCTTCATCAACTGAATGTTGGAATGAAGCCCAAAACATTGGCCACAGTAACGGGTCTCCTTGGAAATGGAGTAATTCCAACTGAGGCAGTCGCAAATTTAGAGCGTATGTAGTTGAGGTGGCACGTGCAGGTGTGGGAGAAACAGTAGGAGAAGCACCCGTAGTGAAATTCTCGCCGGAATCGGTTGGCGTGTGAAGGGTAGAGTCAATATTCGTCAAATTTGCGTCGATTTGGTCGAGGAGATCACGGGCTTCCGCTACACGCGCGAAAAATCCCGTTGGATCGGTAACTGCATGATGGTAGGCTTCCTGTTCTTGTTGGTCGGCTTTGTTCAGGGCCTTCCTCCACGCTTGGTCGAGTACAGTTATTTCGTCAACCTGGCGTTTGAGGGTTCGTGACGATAACTGGTATTTCTGACGAAGGTCGGATAAATAGGTCGATGGGTTTTCAAGTGCCGCCGGACATTGAAGGTCGAGCTTGGGCACCATGCCGATTGCATGGTGGAGCCTATTTGCAAGGGTTTGGATTGGGAGGGCATAAAGCCCCGTTAGGGCCATTTTAGTGGATATGTGGCGGTGAGCCCCCAGATGTGGTGGGGACCCGTAGAATGAACGAACGAATGAATTTACTGACGTAAAGTGGCGCTTTTATAGAGCTTTTACAAAGACAAAGATTCTGACAGATAATTCACATTTTTGTTTCAAAGAATTCATAAATGTGAGAAATAAACACTTTAAGTCAAAACGATTTGAGAAAGAGAACAGTTTTGGATCTTATCAACGATTGTTGTGCGAATTGTTAGCCGACAACGGAATCTTCGGAATGTTCAGCATTTGCTTCTTCTCGACACCCTTTTTTCTTCCTTCTATGAATAGTGATTCGTCAGCGGCTGCGGCCCGCTGATTCAGCAGCTTCATTCAAAAAGGTGCATCATGGCTCCGCCATGACGCGCATCGTTGAAAAAGCAACCATTCAATTAGTCAATTGGAACTCTTCTATGAGACGTTCCAGCACTCCCGAGACTCGAATAAGAAAAATAAATCAAAAATATTGAAGAGGAATAGACTTTGTACATGAAGAATGGGAATAGGGGTTGTCAGGTTTGCTCCGATCATGCTGTCGAACCAGCTTCCTGTCGCAGGTAGGACAGACGGAACTGGTGTATGTAGCGCTAAGGGATGAAGGGTTTAGCACTACCCGCTTCTTTCCGGAGTCTTTGGCGGTCTTCTGTCATCTTGTGCCCTCTCGAGGCACTTGCTGAGCCCGACGTATCTCCCGACCCTCATTTCTTATTTGCGACAATCTGATCCTCACGTTTCTGCTGCCGCCACGCTTTCTGCAGCATACGGGGAGCCGGGGCCATAGAAAAGCGATTATCAGCGCAGCCGCTATCGCAGTTACTCCCAACGTTCCCAACCTCCAACGCTTTGCTACTGTTTCTAGGGCTTCCACGACTTCCTCAGCGGTTATGCCGGGCTCTTGTCCCAGTTCCTCGATAAGATCCTCGGAAATGTCCGTCCAAGACTTGTTGGCCGATGTCGGGAAGCGTCCCGGATCTTCGAAGCCGGAGTCATCTAGGCGTTCGAGGGCGAGCTGAATCAGCCGCCATGAGAGTTGTCCGGTTTGTGAGGCGTTGAAAACAATACGTGCGGGCGGGAGCGCTAGTGGGTCTAGCCCGCTGGACGACATCGTGGTGTTACCGAGAGGTCCTTTCCAAGGGCACTTTATTTTCCTTGATTTGGTTACCACGTCTCTTGAATGTGGCACAACGAGCACTTCCTTTGTCCCCACTGTGATGGGTAGCCATTCGTAGCAGCTCCCTCCTAGCCGGTGATTCCGCTCCACCCGTGTCGAGTTTACCTCATAGCACTTGGACACCAGCAGCAGATCGTCAATGTATCTGGCCGATACGTCCTGACGGTCTAGAAGAAGTCTCGCAGCCGTTGTGGGATCGCTGAAACTGATCCAGCGTATGAGCTGTGCGAATTCGTTCCAAGCAATGCAGCATTTCAATGCTTGGTGCTTCGCCTCCATGCCGAATAGATATTGCACGCGTTTGTTTTCTGGGTCAGTAACGTCCCCAACGTTCTCGATCAGCAGCTGTCTTCGGTCGGTCTTGTTGGAAGTTCTAGAGGGGCTTGATTGTGAGGCGGCTGTTATAACAAATTCTCCGTCCTAGGTGAACACTGGGTTTTTAAATTGGCAGTGATCTGCGGATTTCGCGTGTTTCGACAGGATAAAGGCGGCTTGCATGTCCTGGATGAGGATTTCGTTCTCGGAGATTTGCGCCGTGTGTGTTCCTTCATATTCGTAAGGGCAGCGTTGCTGGAACTCCGCATAGTTCCAGTACATGGTCTCGCGCGGTCGAATACAATGATTCGTTTTCGGTTCGCAGGCGGCTATTCGGGTGAAGGCGGTGAGAGAGCCGTTGCCGTTATAGAGGACTGCTTTTCCTTACTCCATGACGTAGTTCACGGTCTAATGACATCGTGTCCCGAGAAAACCATACGAATAGGTGGGTGCGTTTTTCGTTGACCATTTATTTGGAATATCAGTACGCACCAGTCGATACTGACGTAACTGCTTCTTCTCACTCAACTGGTGACAATCTGCGAGCGGGACGTTTTCGATGCTAGAGGTATCGTTTATTACTTGCAAACTCCAACGTAGGAAGGCCCAAGTGCAAACTGTTCTAGTCGACTTAGAGCAGTACACCGCGTCGATAGCAATTAGTGATTTTCGATGAAGTGCAATCTTTTTCGTCGTCCATTTGTCTAGGGTTCTGTTCCTCCAATCAACTTGCCGCGGAACTCGAAGAAGGATCCCAGTATATTGGTAAAGGCACACTTGTACTTACAAGGGCATTGGAGAGCCCTGGCTGATCATCGTCGCTGCAATGATCGCGAGTAGGTAGAATGGGATCTGGCCACCTCCTGAAGTGGGAGTCCGAACGACAGCTTTTTTGTGAATGGATGCGTTTGCTGCGGTCGCCGCTCTTTTGCTGCGTGTGAAATACCTGGTTTGAGTCTTCGAAGTGGGCTGGCTGTCACTTTCGGTGCTTTGCTGTGTGTCGGTCGAATTGTCGTTTTCCCTCTGCGACCTGCACCCCTCGCTGACCTCCATGGGGAAAAGAAGGGATACTGGCCGTTGCAATGTCTGACTGTTACAAGTGCGAATTTTGACGGTGCGGATGTGCTGATCCTTGCTTGTTTCGCCTCGATGATTCTTGCCAATTGCCAACATCATCGCGGGGATGAAGGGGACCTCTGGAACAAAACGACTTCGCCAATGCTTCTGGGCGTCGAGTTTGGGAGTGCGGTCCCTGGTTAGTGTGCAATTGGTGTCGTTCGCGCAGGAGCTGTAAATATTCTTTGTGCCAGATTGTCCAAAAGCGATCGAGCGATTTTTGGGTATTCCCCTAAAGCTGGACTAATGCTTCGCGCGTAGACGGGCCTGTCGGTTGATAGTCGGGGTCGCTACTATCGGCGGTTTCGATATTGAGTGAAAGTTTTGCACACAGCTGGATGAAGTCGATCGGTCGGAGTACCTGAAGAGAATCCGGAGCAAGGTATGTCAGCGGTCGTTGATTTATGACTGCTTCTGCTTCCGCAGTGAGTGTGCGTAGCTCCTTTTCTGCGACGAATCGTCGTCCCATAGCGCTTTCCAAGGCTTCCTTCACAATTCCCACCATACGTTCATAGATTCGACCTTTCCAGGGTGCTAGCGCTGTTACAAAGGTCCAATTTAGAGTTTATGCCTCCGGGATCTGCTTCAGAGCCTTTGATGTGAGGCGGAAATTGGTACCGTTGTCTGAGCGTAGCTGCTGCGGCACGCCCCTTCTTGCGATGAATCATCGAAGGCAGTGCACAAATCCATTAGCAGACAAGTCGTTGGTGAACTCCAGATGAATCGCTCTCGTTGCGAGACAGGTGAAGAGAGCTATCCACTTTTTGTGATTACCGTCCGCTTCCTTGACCACAATAGGACCGAAATAGTCGACTGTGGTGGATGCGAACGCCGGAGCTCTTCGTACTCTGGTCGTCGGTAAAGCAGGCATTTTTGGAAGTGCGAAGGGTTTCGCTTTCCACCTGCGACACGATAAGTAGTGGCTTTGCAGCACTTTCTTGACCGCTTGTCGTCCTTGTGGCATCCAGTTCTTAGTCGGGCCAAGGTACTGGAGACTCCTCCGTGCAGAAGCAGTCGATGTTCGCGAAGAATGAGGAGGTCGGTGATACTTTCGTTCAGTGGTAGAGTGCTTGCCTGCCACGCGGGCGGCCCGGGTTCGATTCCCGGCCGACGCAACATGTGGCGAGTGGAGATCGTAGAAGCCGAGTCGTAGCGCATTGCCCCGACCATCCGTTGAAGCGGCAACTGGCCGGCGTGTAGTTGGGTTTGGTCAACGATGCCGAGTTATCCGCTCCTGCTGTCGAACCCGTAGCTCTCCCGTAGTCGCGCTCCGTTACTCTGGCGTCGCTCTCGCCGCAGTCCTCGTCGCTTCGTAGCCCTGCCGTATCTCTGGCGTAGTCTGGCCCCGAATGAATTGTCGCGCCGCTTTTATAGCCTCGTCGAGATCCGTCGTTCCCATCCACAGCCGCTGGTTATCTTGATGACAGTGTTGTCAGTTAGCGGTCGTTGCAATGTGCTGTCAGAGCGTTTGAAGTCTTAGTCATATTGTTTTGTCTTTTTGCGTTCATGAAGAATTCGATTCGAAGATCACTTCGACACTCGCGGCGGACAATTCTCCTCAATTGGTGATTGCGCTGCTTGGCGTAGAATTGCATATTGTCGATGCGTCGGTCATCTTCTGTGTGCGTTTTCGTGCCGGCATTTTTAATGGCGTGTAGCTCGCGTTTAGAACTGAGTGTTGAGGTCGACTTTGGTGAGACACAGAGTCAAAATTCGTCACCGATTGACGAGGGTATGACATCGTGCGGTTGGATTGGGGTTCTCGCGCGCTTTGAATGTCGGTTAACTTGACCGTCACTACGTTAGGACTTCGCATGCCGCACCAGGTATTCCGGCATTTTATCCCTAGGAGAATTCGGAGAATGATGAGCAATAGTATGGCGCCGCCTGCGGTAAGCCATCTCCATTGGTTGGTGATCGAATCGAGTGCATTTACAATCTCTTCGGTTGCTGTTTCCATTTCATGGCCCAGTTCGTGAATTAGCTCTTCCGCTGAACTCCGATTTTTCGCCACTTTTCTCGTTGAATATAATCCCGGATCTCGGAATTGCGCACTTCCAAGACGGTCTACAGCGAGCTGAAGTAGTTGGATTGAAATATCCGTTGTGTGCTTTGCATTGAAGACGACGTGGGGGGCTGACTCCGGAAACGAATAGAGACTCACTGCAGTCATCGTTTTGATGTGTGTTGGAGGCCTCTTCCAGGGACATGGTGCTTTCCTTGAATTGAGAACGACATCGTGACTGTGTGGAATGACAAAGGCGACCGTTTGACCGATTGCGACTGGAAGCCATTCAAAGCACTCTCCGTCGCGTTGATGGTCTTCGTACACTTCGGTAGCTTCAATTTTTTGACATTTCGATACAAGTAGAGTATCTCCTACATATCGAGCAGAGATATCTGTTCTGTTGAGGAGGGGTCGTGCCGCCGCTGTTGGATCGGAAATGCTGATCCAGTGTACTAGGCCAGTGAACTCGTTCCTGCTCATACACCACTGTATTGCATTGCGTCGGGCCTATACGTCGTAAAGGTATGTAATCGTGCATTGATCTGATCCGGTTGGTTTTCGACACGTTCTATGAGGAGCGGTCTACTCTCATCGTTCGATTGGTCTTTCATCCTGTCGCGATCATCACTTGTGACAAACGAAATGATGACATCGTTCTCCATGAGGACTGGATGGGCCATTTCACATGTTTCCGCGAGGCTCGGTACTACAGTTGTACGGATGAAAGCCGTTTGGAGGGCGTGGATAAATA
Source organism: Baylisascaris procyonis (assembly GCA_037389465.1). Taxonomy (NCBI): domain Eukaryota; kingdom Metazoa; phylum Nematoda; class Chromadorea; order Rhabditida; family Ascarididae; genus Baylisascaris; species Baylisascaris procyonis. The sequence goes on from JAZARR010000072.1 coordinate 144,924, forward strand.
CTTCGTCAGCCGACACCTGCGCCAGATATGTGCCTTTGTAGCTATAATGGCAGCGGTGTCAAAATTCGCCATAGTCCCAAATGATTGTTTCGTGAGGAGTAAAACAGTGGTTTTGGCGAGGTATGCAGCCAGCTGTTCGTGTGAACTCAGTGAGAGGGCTGCTGCCGTCGAAAAGAATAGCTTCTCCATATTCCAGGACACAGTTAATGGTTGTTCTGCAACGCTCACCGAAAAATCCATAGGAGTACTGCACCGGGTAGGCGGTCATCGATTTGTGTGCTAGATGTGATCGCTGAAGAATATGTGGTCCTATTCGTTTTTCAGGTTGACTGGCGTCAAGGCTGAAAACAAGGTGGGCTTCTGCGGCCTGAAGTAAGGGCTCGCAATCATGCAGAGTAGGTTGAATGGCGAGGGTAATATGAGCACTCTTGAGTGGTGCCAAGGGGGCCATTATAAGGGAGTGAATAGTATAAGGAATGACGTCGATGGAGGCAGAAGTCTCGGTACGGGCCGCTCAATGCGGCCGACGCGCCATGTCGAGCCCGTAGCTCTCCCGTAGTCGCGCTCCGTTACTCTGGCGTCGCTCTCGCCGCAGTCGTCGTCGCTCCGTAGCCCTGCCGTATCTCTGGCGTAGCTCTGGCCGTAGACTCTGACCCCGAATGAATTGTCGCGCCGCTTTTATAGCCTGGTCGAGATCCGTCGTTCCCATCCATAGCCGCTGGTTATCTTGATGACAGTGTTGTCAGTTAGCGGTCGTTGGAATGTGCTGTGAGAGCGTTTGAAGTCTTAGTCATATTGTTTTGTCTTTTTGCGTTCATGAAGAACTCGATTCGAAGATCACTTCGACACCTGCCTTATATAGCAACCCAGAAGAATGGGGAGTTGCTATCAGTTGAAGATCGTGCCATTTCCGCTGCTTGAATGGGACCTCGTTGTGAATGGAGGATTCCTTTTACTTAATTATATGAATGGGGATTCGTCAGCGGCTGCGGCCTGCTGATTCAGCAGCTTCATTCAAAAAGGTGCATCATCGCTCCGCCATGACGCGCATCGTTGAAAAAACAACAATTCAACTAGTCAATTGGAACTCTTCTATCAGACGTTCCAACACAATGAGCATCACAGAGATTAGAAAATTTGTGGTAGAAACATGCGGTTTTTCTCTACCGTTCACCTGAAAACGCCAAATAATGTTCCTCTGCAAAATTTCAGCTCAATTGATGCGCAGGAATCACGTTTGCTCAGGGGACCACCGCTCTCTGCAGCGATTAAATAATGCATCACGGAGACTCGAAAACTTGTAATACATAGATGCGGTTATTCTCTATCGTTTACTGTAAAGCGAAAAACAGTGCACCTCCGCAAAATTCCAGAGCAACTGATGCGGGGAACCGTGCTTGCTGGGGGGTTCATCGCTTTCTGCAGCGATCGAATGCCGCTTCATAGAGACTAGAAAACCTCTGACAGAAACATGCGGTTTTTTCCACCGTTCAGTTCAGAACGCCAAATAATGTTCCTCTGCAAAATTTCAGCTCAATTAATGCGCAGGAAGCACGCTTGCTGGGGCGGGGGGGGGGGACAATCGCTCTCAGCAGAGATCCAACGGTGCATCACAGAGACTCGAAAAATTGTAATATAAACATGCGGTTTCTTCTACCGTTCAGTTCAGAACGCAAAGAAACGTTCCTCTGCAAAATTTCAGCTCAATTGAGGCCCATAAGGTACCTTTGCTGGAGGGATGATCGCTCTCTGCAGCGATCAAATGCCACATGACAGAAACTCGAAAACACGTAAAAGAAGCATGCCGTTTTTCTCTACCGTTCACTTCAGAATGCCAAGTAATGTTCCTCTGCAGAATTTCAGCTCAATTGACGCGAAGGAACTACATTTGCTGGGGGCGATCGCCCCATGCAGCGATCCAATGGCGTATCACAGAAACTTGAAAGCTTGTAATTCAAACATGCGGTTTTTTCTGCCGTTGAATTCAGAGCGCCAAACAATGTTTTTCTGCAGAATATAAGTACAGTTATGTGCACGAAGTCAGTTGTTGCAGGAACCATCGCTCTCAGCACCGATTAAATAATGCATCACGGAGACTCGAAAACTTGTAATACAAAGATGCGGTTATTCTCTATCGTTTACTGTAAAGCGAAAAACAGTGCACCTCCGCAAAATTCCAGAGCAACTGATGCGGGGAACCGTGCTTGCTGGGGGGTTCATCGCTTTCTGCAGCGATCGAATGCCGCTTCATAGAGAATCGAAATTTTGTGATAGAAAGATGCGGTTTTTTCTGCCGTTGAGTTCAGAACGCCAAATATGTTCCCCCTCAAAATTTCAGCTCAGCTGATTGGCAGGAAGCACGTTTGCGGGGGCCATCACTCTCTACAGCGATCCAATCTTGCATCACAGAGACTCGAAATCGTGTGATAGGAACCTGCCGTTTTTTTCTACCGTTCAGTTCAGAGCTCCAAATAATTCCCCTGCAAAATTTCAGCTCAGTTGATGCGCAGGAGATGCCTTTGCTGTAGGAACCGTCGCTCTCTGCAGCGATCAAGGAATGCATCGCAGAGACACGAAAACTTGTAATACAAACATGCAGTTTTTTCCGTGGCTGTGATCGGAACGCCAAATGATGTTCGTCTGCAGAATTTCGGCTCAATTGATGCAAGAAAGTAGGCTTGCTGAGGGGACCATCGATCTCTGCAACGATTGAATTGTGCATAACTGAAACTAGAAACTTCTAACAAAAACGTAAGAATTTTTACTGCCGCTCGATTGAGAACGCCAATTAACGCTCTCCTGCGGAATTTCGGCTCAATTGATGCAAGAAAGTAGGTTTGGTGAGGGGACCATCGATCTCTGGAACGATCCAATTGTGCATAACACACACTCAAAAACTTCTAACAGAAACAGGCGGATTTTTTCTACCGTTCGATTCAGAATGCCAAGTAAACTTCCTCTGCAGAATCTCAGCTTAATTGATGGCAGGAAGTGCGTTTCCTCGGCGGATCATCTCCCCCTGCAACGATCCAATGGTGCGAAGCGGAAACTCGGAAACCTGTGATAGAATTGTGATAGAAACATGCGGTTTTTTCAAGTTCGACTCGGAATGCCAAATAACGTTCCTCTGCAGGATTTCGGCTCAATTGATGCGTATTAAGCACGTTTGCTGAGGGGACCATCGCTCCCTGCAACGATCCAATCGTGCAAAACAGAAACTCGAAAATTTATAATAGGAAGATTCGGTTTTTTCCAAGTTCGACTCGGAATGGCAAATGGTGTTCATTTGCAGAATTTCGGCTCAGTTGATGCAAGGAAGTACGTTTGCTGAGGGGACCATCGCTCTATGCAACGATCCAAATATGCAAAACAGAAATTCGAGAAATTCTAATAGAAACAGACGGATTTTTTCTATCGTTCAACTCAGAATGCCAAGTAATGTTCCTCTAAAGAATATCAGCTTAATTAAAGCGCAGGAAGTACGTTTCCTCGGGGGATCATCTCTCCCTGCAACGATCCAATCGTGCAAAACAGAAATTCGAAAACTTCTAACAGAGTCATGCGGTTTTTTTCAAGTTCGACTCTGAATGCCAAATGATGTTCCTTTACAGAATTTCGGCTCAATTGATGGGTAGCAAATACGTTTGCTGACGGGACCGTCGCTGTCTTAAACGATCCAATCGTGCGAAACAGAAATTCGAAAACTTCTAACACAGTCATGCTTTATTTTTCAAGTTCGACTCAGAATGCCAAATTTGTTTCTCTGCAGAATTTCGGCTTAATTGATGCGGAGGAAATACTTTTGCTGAGGGGGATCGTCGCTGTCTTCAACGATCCAATGGTGCATAACAGAAACTCCAAATCTTTTAATAAGAACATTCGGTTTTTTTCCACGTTCGACTCTGAATGCCAAATGATGTTCCTTTACAGAATTTCGGCCCAATTGATGGGGAGCAAATACGTTTGCTGACGGGACCGTCGCTGTCTTAAACGATCCAATCGTGCGAAACAGAAATTCGAAAACTTCTAACACAGTCATGCTTTATTTTTCAAGTTCGACTCAGAATGCCAAATTTGTTTCTCTGCAGAATTTCGGCTTAATTGATGCGGAGGAAATACTTTTGCTGAGGGGGATCGTCGCTGTCTTCAACGATCCAATGGTGCATAACAGAAACTCCAAATCTTTTAATAAGAACATTCGGTTTTTTTCCACGTTCGACTCTGAATGCCAAATGATGTTCCTCTGCAGAATTTCAGCTTAATTGATATGCAGGAAGTACGTTTGCTGACTGGACCATCGCTTACTGCCGCGGTCCAATGGTGCATAACAGAATCTCGAAAACTATTAATAGGAAGATTCGGTTTTTTCCAGGTTCGACTCGGAATGCCAGATGAAGTTCCTTTACAGAATTCCGGCTCAATTGATGCAAGGAAGTACGTTTGCTGAGGGGACCATCGATCTGTGCTATGATCCAATAGTGCGTAAGAGAAATTCGAAAACTTTTGACGGAAGCATGCGGTTTTTTCCCAACTTCGATTCAGAATGCCAAATGATGTTCCTCTGTAGAATTTTCCTCTCAACTGGTGCGCAGGAAGCACGTTTGCTGAGGGGACCATTGCTCTCTGCATCGATCAAATGATGCCTAACGGAAACTCGAAAACTTTTCATATAAAGACGAGATTTTTTCCAAATTCCGATTCGGAATGCCGAATGGTGTTCATCTGCAGAGTTTCGGCTCAACTGATTCAAGGAAGCACGTTTGCTGAGGGGACCATCGCTCTTTGCAACGATCCGATAGTGCATAACAGAAGTTCGAAAACTTCTAATACAAACATGCGCTTTTTTTCAATTTCGACTGGGAATGTCAAATGGTGTTCCTCTGCAGAATTTCGGCTCAATTGATGCAAAGAAGTACGTTTCCTGAAGGGATCATCGCTCTCTGCAACGATCGAATTTTGCATAACAGAAACTCGAAAACTTGTAACAGAAACATGCATTTTTTTTTCTACCGTTCGATTCAGAATGCCACGTAGTGTTCCTCTGCAGAATTTCAGCTTAATTGATGCATGGGAAGCACGTTTCCTGTGTCTACCATGGCTCTCTGCAACGATCCAATGGTGCATTACAGAAACTCGAAAACTTGTAATGGAAACATGCGGTTTTTTCCAAAGTTCAAGTCAGAGTGCCAAACAATGATGTTAAGGAGTCAAGGAGCGCATGTGACTTGCGGACGCTCCGGAGAGTCAACAGAAGGACTCCGGAGAGTTGAAATAAACAAGTTAGGTTAAATGAAATAAATAAGCTGAACGAAGGGAAATAAATTAGAAAATGAAACATAGAATAAAAACCAAAAATAAATTAAAAGATAAGTCGATGATTTGTAAAATACAGCGAATGAAATAAAAAGAGATAAGATAAAGTAAGTGGAATGACATAGATCAAATTAGACGTATAAAACTAAAAATATAACTGAAAGAAGACAAAATTGAAAGAAAATTTAACTGAAGGAAACTAAACTAAAGGAAAATGAAACTAAAGTGAGAGTAAGCTAGTATGGAACTGCTGGATGTTGTTGTACATCATGGTATATTTTTTAATGTTATTGCGTAATTTTGTGTGTTATTTTATTATAATGTATATTATTGTATATCATCGTGTAAGAACGTGTTTTATTGTATATCATTCTGCGGTATTGGATAATATTGGAATTAATGCATATTGTAGCAAATTGCTGTATTTTGTTACATATTATTGTATATTCTTGTATTTTTTGATATTATTGTGCATTATTTTGTATTATTGTATATTTTTGTATATTATCGCACCTTCTTGTATATTATTGCATGCTATCGTGTATTATCGAGTATTTTTTCTACTATTGAATATTATTGTATATTTTCGTATGTTATTGTATATCATTGTATTTTATTGTATAGTATCGGATGCTATTGCATTTCGTTGTATATTGTTGTACAATACTGTGTGTTGTTGCAAATTATTGCGTATTATTGCACACAATTCTATGCTGTTTGATATTATTGCAATTATTGTGATTATTGTGATTATTGTGATTATTGACAATAATATACATTAATGTAAGTAATATGCAATAATATCCAACAATACAGAATAATAGGCAGTAATATGCAACAACATGCAATACTACACAATAATATGCAACAACGTGCAATAATATACAATAATATACAGTAATATAGAATATCATGCAATATTATCCAATAATATGCAATAATATTCAATAATATAGGATTATATGCAATAATGTGCAATAATTTGCAATAATATACAGTATTGTAAACAACATACAATGAAATGAAATAACAGCGATAATGTACAATAAAATATAACGATATAAATAAAATGCGGCAATATACAATAATATCGAATTGTAGACAGCAACATACAATAATATACGAGAACGTACAATACTATACAATAATATGCAATAAGATGTAGTAATATACAATAATGTAAAATATTATACAATAATTATGCAACAACATAGAACAACATACAATAATATACAGTAATATACAATAATATGCATATAATATGCATTAATATCCAATAATATTCAATACTGTAGAATAATATACAGTAATACACATTATTATACGATGATATACAATAATATACGTTATAATTCAATAGGATACAATCTTATGCAAAAACATAAAAAATATACCGCGACATACAATAATATTCAATAGTTCTATTTTACTGCAGTTCCGTTTTAGTTTAGTCTTCCTTCAGTTTAGTTTACTTTTAGTTAAATTTTTTTCATTTTTGTTTTCTTTTAGTTATTTTTTTCAGTTTTCTTCATTTCATTTTATCTATTCCATTCCACTTATTTTATTTTATTTTTTTAAATTTTATTTGTTTCGTTTATTGTATTTTATTCATTTTACGTCATGAAAAAGAATGCATGGAATTGATTTTTTGATGGTATCGATAAATTAGTAGAATGAGTTCCACAAATCATCAAGAAACGATAGATTACATATTGCTATAAGAAAGGAAAAGAAAAAGAAAGGAGCGGTGAGTTTGTGGAACATGTACATATTTGAGTGCGTTGAATCTATCTCTCACAACACTTTCCATGAGCACACACCAATTGACAGCTGGCTGGCTGACGTAGCATATGATGATGATCTTGGAAGAACATCGTTACAATTTACTCTTTATTACAAATCATTTCACGTTCCCGTATAATGCATTGGATTGAATATGATTGAACTTAAACACAAGAACTTAAAAGTGCATATTTGATTGAATTTCCATTTTGTTTGAGAAATTTTTCTTTTTGCATGGAAAAATCAGCAATTTTCGCAATTTCTGATCACCAAACAACGAGGTGATTTTTATGAGAGTAATTTGTGCAGATGATTTTCAAATTTTTTCTAAGTTTCCATCTATGGGTGATATACCGCTTTCCTTTGAAGTCGAATTTCATAGATATTTCCTCATTATGTTCCTTTAGCCTTCGTTTCCACAAAAGTTTATTAAAAGATTCTTTATGAAAATCTAGGAAATAAATAGAAAAGATTTAGTAAATTGAAACTTTTAATCAATATTTATTCTCGGTATTCTATTGTAAAAAGTGCAAACATTTGTGTTGCTTTGATTGTCGATTTTTCTAATTCTTTGTTCCTAGGTCTAGATTTCACACTTATAGAAAAAGAGACCACTTGTTGTCATTATATGAAAATTTTGAGAAATACACCAAAGGGAATGAAATAAAATGAAACGTATTCGGTTTGTTTTTAAATTTTGTTTCTAGTTCACTGCTTTTTAGTCAATTGTTTAGTGAAAAAGAAACAACATCTTTAAGGTTTTCTCAAATTTTTAATATGGATTTGTCTTAACGACTTGATGAGCCCAGAAAAAAACAAGATCATTTCATAAAAAATCACGATTGTTCCGAAAGCAGGATCAAAAGAGCTGATCGGAGTGGTCGTCTATTCGGCTGCGAAAAAGCCGAGATATTTATGTCGTCGTAAGTGGTGACTTTCTCAGTTAATTGGAGCAAGTGGAGCTACTTTATAAGGTTCCATCCAATAACACTTCTCCAGATGTTCGCTTACTACAGCCACACCTTCACCATTGCCACATCTGCCTTTATTATCTTTATTTAATTACTTCATTATTTTTATTGCTTGAAAAATCCAGGTCACCATTGCCTGATTTTTAAATAAATTGTTTTTGATCCAAAAATGTGATTACAGCCTCTCTGTTTCGATTAGATCATCGACGACGAGACTGTGCCCTATCCCTACGAATGAGATGATCGCAAAATGAGAGACACCTATATTGTAGTTTCTTGTAGTGAATGAAGTTTGAAAATACTACAATGTGACTGGCTATAGACATTACTATACTATCCTATTTGGACTGAGGAGAATCGAACTTATACAATTGCTTTGAAAAGGAACGAGAAACGAGATAAGAGCAGAAAGTGCAGAGAGCAGGAAAAGCCGCAGGAAACTTGATCTTTGACTATTTATGCGAGATTACTCATCCTCTGCACTACTGCCATATGACTATAATCTGATCCTTAGGCCTATTGTACGAGCCGTAGGCTGCCAATAGTAATCACTGGAAAAATTTAGGTGCAAATAATTATCGAATGTCAACACATCTCCTAAATGCTATTTTCAATTATTTACTATTATAAAGTTACTATTTTACTATTTTAGAGGTATACTGTATCGGCTGTATTGTGATGTGATATTGCAAGAGATTTTTATCATTGTGCTTTTATTTCCCTTCGTTCGACCCCTTTCAATCACATCTCTTCGCATTCAATAACAAGGCAGTGCTATAAAGGGTAACGACAAGCTTTGTGAACGCTTCAGCCAGCTGCTGTCTAACGGCGGGTTCCGTCCTCGAAGAACACTCCTCCATCGATGGAACAGTATTTCGGGCAAACACCCCTCTCTCCAGGTTTGCCTGGCGGTCCCTGAGGTCCTGGTGCGCCGGGTTGTCCGTCCGCTCCATTCGTTCCGTCAGTGCCTTTCTCACCAGGTGGTCCCATTGGTCCTGGAGCACCGTCTTGGCCAGACTGTCCAGGTGGTCCTTGTGGTCCAGGTGGTCCCATATCGCCTGCAAATTGTATGCAATTGATGGGAACGGTTTTTCGAAGGCGATTCAACAATGTGACTCCATCCGTAACCACAGAAATTAGTTCCCCATAAATGTCATTGCTTTGTGAAATGCTCATTCTATGTGGAAAATATAGTGAATTGGATGTTATAAAGGGATTTCTGGTTTTGGAAAGTTGTTGCAGAGGTTGTTATGCCCATTAACACAATTGAAAACACCCCTTTTTTTCCTACACAACGCATGAACAGCATTGATTCAAAAGATTGTATTGCTTACCGGGTTCTCCAGGCTCTCCCGGTTCGAGTGGCTCGTCGGGTGCGTTTTCGCCTGGGAGTCCGTTGGGTCCAGGAGGTCCCATCTCTCCGGGCGCTCCGGGTGGTCCCTTTGGTGCTGGCTCTCCTGGTGGCCCGTCCAATCCTGGGCTGCCTGGTGCTCCGTCTGGCCCTGGCTCTCCTGGGGGGCCTGGTGGGCCAGGTGGGCCGGGTGGCCCGGCTGGACAAGGCCTGCATGGTGGCGGAGTAATCGGTTCGCAGGGTTGCGGTGGGGGTCTTCCTGGGTTTCCGGGCAAGCCAGGTGCTCCTGGCTTTCCTGGTTTTCCTGGCCGGCCCTTAGGTCCCTTTGGTCCTGGCGGGCCCCGTATGCAGCAACCAGCGCACTGGTCGTTGGTCTGACGGGCTGTCCTGTTATGTGCGGAAACAGGGTTCTGCCCCAAAAGGTCAACATCGGTCCATGTTTGTTTGGCCGATTGCTGAAGCAAAAGAAAGCATTCATAAATGAACAAACAGTTCCAGACAATAATACCGATCTCTACTTTTAGTTCCACTCTATTTGGGAGCTTCCGCTAGTCGTAATGAAAGTAAATTTGGCGACTAGAGACTGTCAGATTTGGATCATGGTTGAAATCTCGTTGCGATAATTCCAATCAATTGTGAATAATCATGTGGGGAAAAGAATTTTTTTAATGCGATAAATCAATTGTGAATCATGGTTGATAGAACGGAAATCACTCAGATTTCTTTGACTCAGAAAATTTACAAGAAATTGCATGTTTTGTAAAAAAAATCAAAATTTTCTAGGGGTTTAATGAAGTAAGGAAGAACTTTGGCATACAGTTAAAATTTTTTAGCAATTCAAGCGAGTCCTACTCAACCAGTCTCATTATGTGCCGGTCATGAAATTTCCATTTTACTTCCTCCCTAAATATTTCTTAATTTTTTTATTTTATTTTTTCGAATAATGTCATCGATTTTAATAGCGTAAATGTTTAGCGGTAGAGTTTTAGCACTACCGTTTTCTATGGATGAAAATAAGCTAACGCCCAATCAACTTTCATAATCACTCAATGTTAAGAAGTTTTCTTGCAAAATTTCGAAAAGACGAATGGCCTTTTCTTTGAGTAATATCTTGCAATCAATCTCGTAATGAGATGAAGTTCCACGTTAAATAATTTATAAAAAAATAAAACTAATTTTGGAATTTCATTTCATCTATAAATTATCAACATTCCGTGCGAATGGTTTTCGATTCCAGCGTAGGCGGCATATACCTTGCAGGTGTTTGCCTTCTGGTACGTTGCAGGTATTTACCTTCCGGTACCCTACAGGTGTTTATCTTCCGATACTTTGCAGATGTTATGTAAACCAAGTGCAAATTCTAAACTATCAGAGATATCTCAAGTGTAGTTGATATTTCGATAATGATGCACCATGAATACTAGTCCTACACAATGATTACTTAATTACTTAAGAAAACGTCACAAATAAAAGAAATTAAAAGTTAAATGTTGTGGGTGGATGGAATAGAGAGAGGTGAGAAATATGCGTAGATGGGTGGTAATGTACCTTGCAGAAGGCGATTTCGTTGTGCATCTGTCGCCTGACGTGATGAATGTAGTTGTAGACCATTGGCAACGTGATGCACACCGAGAGGACGGCTACCACTGAGAAGGTGATTGCCGCATAGGCGACAAATTTATACGCCCTGATGCGATTTTGCGCTTCCATTCCGAGCCGTTCGCTCTAGTTCAAACGGCCGACGAGTGGTGTTGTATGGAACTAAACACTCACCTTATATAGCCATCCGCCCCACTCGCTATTGCCAGACCCGGACACCTGTTTTCACTTTCTGCACCCATGACGCTTTTTTTTCTTTTTTTTTGCTGAAAACGTTTCAAAACCGAACCATCCAAATGTTGACGTGCCGATGCACACCCTGCTTTACTTCATGCGAAGTAACTGCGACCGCGAAACTCTTTGATACATCTATCCATCCGGTATGAGCGCCAGCAGGTTTCGGAGCATAGTTTTACATTACTGTTCATTTTTTTCTCATCGAATCGTTACCCTTTCAATTGGCTGAATGATCATAAACCTATATATCTAACATTTTTATTGACAAGAATTCAGCTTGTTTATAATTTTCGTGCCGAAAGCTGCAACAGTTTCATTATAGTATAAAATGGTCGTGAAACTCAACTACTTTCATACATATCCACGCCGATCGTAGCAACAGTACTCTAGATTAATTACAATTTTTATGCCTGAGATGTGTTATTATAGGACATTTCTTTGTTATCTTCATCGTTTATTAGCCTGCATTTCCAACAACATAATTTTCGTTACATTTCGTTACATCATTGCATTGCACTAGTTAATAAAATTTTTACCAAGTATGCGAAATATAAAATACAAATGTTTCAAACTTCTGCACTATTAACGATGCAACATTTTGCATTCATTCATCGTTGGCATCACTTTCTACTGTGCTATCAAGGAGGCGTCAATCGAAAATTTTGTCGTTTAGAAGGTATTGCTTATGATTTGATCTCTTTTTTTAGTTCATAAGACTTTGCCGGAAATTGTACACTTTTTTAGAGTACAAAATTTTCTTAATAGCGAGACTCATATAATTGAGCATTAAGAATTGGTCATTTGAATATTATGCAAAGCATGGAAAACAGTTTAACAAAAATACTTGATCTTTTATGCAAATTTTTGACTTGCAATCACTCTTGCAGAAGTCATTTCAAATTGCGTTGCTACCTAGTTACATTTTTGCAACATGCAAATACTGTTGGTAGAAAGATTGCAATATGCAAAATGCTCCTCGTTGGCAAGAAGATCACTGCTAAGAAAAGTTTCATCAGCATTATTATTGAAGTTTTTATCGTCTAATATTTAGAGATGCTTTAACTAGTATTGGAAAAAGTCATTGGAAATAATTTTGTAGTTTGATGGGAAAAATTTTTTTGCTTGAATTTTTCAACTATCATCAAATGAAATCCATAGATTTTAACTTCATTATTTTTAGCAATTGCAATGAATTACCGTTTAATCATCAAATATAAAATTAATCAAGTAAAAGTTTTGACCATGCTTTTCCCACAGCGTAACAAAGAGAAATATAAAACGATAAATCAAATTTGATATATACGAAAATTTTCTCGACTTAACTTAAATTATGTTAATTGTTAACAAATTATTCCGAATTTTATTGCCATTATTCATCAAATAAAAAAATTTTTAGCCCTTAATACTGGTGAATATTCCATTAAAATTCCTGAAATAGTTGCAGCATTTTTTACATTCTCTCTTGTCTCGGGAGATGATTTTTACATCAATTATTTGTAAAATATTTGCTAGAAATTTTCTTCAATTCACATAGTCAATGAAAATTTTGCGAAATATTGTTGGCGTTAGCGTCGCTGAAAGAAATTCCACAGTTAGGGATGTCTTCCCAAGATTGCTTCTTCTCAAAACCGGTTTTTACTTATTTTGAAGTGCTTCTGCTGAACTCATTCAAGGCTCATCGATGTGATGCAACAACCAATTCGTCAACGACACCTTTCTTAGAGGGAGAGGCGTTTGCCTTAAAGTGATTCATTCATTTAATGATTAACTAAACGTTTATTTTAATTTTTTTTTATTTTATTTTTTCCGATCTACTCGTTCTATTTCTCTATCATCAATCGTTCTTTAGTTAGTATTTTATTGTAAATAATGTTTGCTTTATCGACGAGACCAACCGGTGGACGCAAAACCTTAGTGTAATAACATCGACGTCGAGTTCTCCTTGTTAGGAGATTGCGTCGTTTTATTCACGAACTCAATTCGATGAAAGGAAAAAGGTTTTGAATGCTCAACTCAAACCATTCCTCTTTGCCTTTTTCTCATAACTTTTGTTGTTTTCCAAACTTGTTTTCACTAATAAATATAGGAGAAAAAACGTTGTACTCACTAATATGTTATACCTATGAATATCAATTATCTTCTAACTAAGTTTCCTTTCGTTACAGTATTGGTTTTACGACTTTACTATCAAAAATTAACTTAAAGTTTTTGTTCAGTTTTCAGTAATCAATTTCATTTCGAATATTCGAAACAGTATTATCGGTGATTAAGAATTGCTTTTGCTTTTCGACCTGTTCAGCAATATTTTGAATTTGCAGCATCGTTAATGAGCGTAAAAAGTTTGCTTTCAAGGACGTTAATACAGAGAATCTTTGAAGGGTCGAATCGTTGAAACATTAGAGAGTGAAAGTGAAGACGGGAACTTGGAAGTTTTATAAAAGCGAGTATATATATACATTGTATATATATATATATATATATATATATGTATATATATATATATATATATATATATATGTATATATATATATATATATATATATATATACATTGATTTTCCCGCTTTATTCGCATTTTTTTGCGATCCGCTTTATTTTATTTCAGATGTCCAGAAAGAAGTTCATGTTGGAGCCAGAAAGGTCACAGATAAAGTATTAAAAAAGCATTTTAATAAGTGCTGTTTTCTCGAACGATCAGAAATATGAATTGTCACTCTTCCTTCATTTTTTAAAGATTTCGTGCAAACGAGCAGAGACGTTCAGTTTGCAATTGTAGTAGAGAAGAAACCCTCATCGAGTTGTTTCCTTTTTATTTGAATGCACCTGTACGAAGGTTTTTTTTTTCATTTTCGAAGCGCCATAGTATAGACGTTTGCAAATAGAGAGAAAAACTACAACGGCGAAAGCGAAGAATAATTGATAGCGATGACACACCCACCAACGGTTATACCACTTACAATACCTTCGAATTTTACTTGTCTTGTTACGGCGATCATTCATATTGTTGTTTTTTCTTTTGTTTTTGCTAAACGTAACATTCAAGCAGCTCATATTTCAACTGTTATTGCAAATATAATTTTTTTTAATTTTTAAATTGCCGCATCATTTAAAACTTGCAAATATATTTGAGAATATTCCGAAATAGAACAGTTGGTAAATGTGTAGCCATTTTTTTATTTCGTAGACGAAGAAAATATGACGCAATAGGCGTAGCTTCAACTATCAATACATCCTGCCAAATTCTGTTGATTTACCTGCCGATCACTTCGACTTCTTTGTGAAGGTGTTCACCTCTGATATAGAAGAATCGAATGGTCGCCATTGAAGAGGTTCCTCAACAATAAAAGTAAAAGGACGAATTTTTACAGCATTCCATACAAAAGAAGCATACGTTGATAATTTTGAATCCCACAATATCTCCAATCGCTAAGAAGAAGGGATCGTTCGAGACATTGCATGTGATGATGCATACATTAGTGAATTGGGAGATGATGAGGGGAGGAAAATTTGCATATCTCCATTTAATGCAATCGAATTCCTCATATGCAATCTCTCTCGCGTTTTTTTTCGTATTTTTAATTATTACTGAAAAATATCTGAATTTCTAATAAAACATTCATATTTTTTCCTTTGTTAAGCGATTTGTTTGTATTAACAACAAAGAATAAAAATTTTAAAAAATGCGAATACTATAGATGCTCCAGTCAATATTTTTCATTAGTGGATGAAAAATTCAATAAAAATTTGATCATTTAAAGTGAGCATACTACAGACTACAATGATGGTGTGCAGGTAAAAATAAACAGGCAATGAATAAAATTTGAAGCCAGGAGATGTTTAAATATGAATGATGAAACAAAGGAAACAACACTTAGAAACTTCCTCAGTTCAAAATTTCACTGATCATAAGATCATAATCTTAATAGATCATTTGATGAGAACGTTGTTATGCTCCGTTGATTTTGCTTTTATCTTCCAAAAATTTATTTTTCTTTTCTTTAAATATTTAGGAAATAAAATTTAAACCACTTAAGTTTAATTGTTGCCCTTCGTCGAGGGAAAATTTAAATTTAAACAAATTTAATCGTTACCCTTCCTCGAGGAAGAGGTAATAACCTCTTCCACGAGGGAAAACCAAACTTTTGTTCAAATCAACTTGTCCGCCTTGTATTTTTGGTTAAAAAAATTTTTTTTAACCACTAAATTCTTTATCGTCCAATAAAATATTTTTTTAAAAAAATAGTGCATAAGCTGTTTTCGTTCAGTTAAAGTGTTACGTATGGTTTTTATAATTTACAAAGAGCTTGCAAAATGACGCGAATCCTTTAATAATGTTGCAGAGCTGAAGTTTTGTTTGTAAAAGAAAGTTTTGCAAGGAAAAAATTTGCATATAAACTGTGCGGTTTAGTTTCAGAAGATATAGTTGTTGGGTATGGCGCCGAAGAGCCAACCCAAGATATCCGATCGTGATGAAACATCGTGGCACTCGTTTTGCACTTCTTTGTGTGTGTGACGTTGGGTACGGCACAAAAGAGCCAACCCAAGATATCCCGTTGTGATGAAACAGTGTAGTAATCGCTTTGCACTTTTTAAGTGGCGAATCATCACAGTTTCACATGCACTTGCTGAGTGGCCGTACATAATGCCGTTGTCTGTCTTTGTGCCTTTGACGGTATCTGAGGCCTATAAAAGGCGGCTCTCAGCTCTCGAAGCAGTGGGACAGGAACTCAGCCGGCTCGAAAACCAAGGCGTCATCTCGAAGGTAGACTACTCGCGATGGGCAGCTCCAATCGTCGTTGTGAAGAAGGCATCCGGCGACCTTCGTATTTGCGCGGACTTCTCTACTGGACTTAACGACGCCCTGGAGCTTCATAGGTACCCATTGCCACTGCCAGAGGACATATTCGCGACGCTCAATGGTGGACGCTACTTCTCGCAAATCGACTTCGCCGATGCTTATCTATAAGTGGAGGTGGACGATGCATCAAAGGAGTTGCTTACAATCAACACGCACAGAGGACTCTATCGCTACAATCGTCTCCCCTTCGGCGTGAAGTCAGCACCAGGCATTTTCCAGCAAATCATGGACACGATGATCGCGGGAATCAAAGGAGCCGTGGCATACCTGGACGACGTCATCATCGTCGGCCGAACACAGGAAGAACACAACGCCAATCTCGATGCCGTATTCCAACGCATCAAGGAATATCCCGAGAAGTGCAGCTTCTTCCTTCCCTCCGTCAGATATCTCGGCTTCATCATTGACGCGAATGGTCGACGACCGGAACCCCAGAAAATCGAAACTATTCGACAGATGCCAGCTCCAACGGACGTCACAACACTCCGATCGTTCCTCGGACTCATCAACTACTATGGAGCATTCGTCAAGGAAATGAGGGACCTCAGAGCTCTCTTGGACAATCTACTCAAAAAAAATGCTACTTGGGAATGGTCAAAGGACTGTCAAAACGCCTTTGAAAATGCCAAAGCGATCCTGAGCTCAGACCTTCTACTCACTCACTACGACCCAACTCGCCCAATCGTGGTAGCCGCCGACGCTTCCAACAACGGGCTCGGAGCAGTCATTAGTCACCGCTTCGACAATGGCTCGGAGAAGGCAATTGCTCACGCATCCCGCTCCTTCACAGCAGCAGAACGAAACTACAGTCAAATCGAGAAGGAGGCTCTCGGATTGATCTTCGCCATCAAGAAGTTTCATCGGATGATCCATGGACGACACTTTACGCTCCTTACGGATCACAAGCCACTTCTCGCGATATTCGGATCCAAAGGTGGTATTCCCATCCACACGGCAAATCGACTGCAGCGCTGGGCCACAACTCTTCTTGGATACGACTTCGAGCTTCAGTATCGATCAACGACTACGTTCGGACAAGCCGACGCTTTATCACGTCTTATTGCAGAACACGTTCCCAACAGCGAGGACATGGTGATCGCCGCTATCACAATGGAAGCCGACGCAACAAACCGCAACCCAGATACAACAAGTGGCGATCAGATTTCGGATTCGCGACAGATGGAAGGCCTACCTGACTCGCTGATTCTGCTGCTTCAGCGTCAACAGGAACAGCAGGCGCTGATGCAACAGATGATGGCCGCGATGCAGCAGCAAATGATGGCTCTCTCAGTCGGCACACGCAAACGATAGCAACCTCAACGGTGGATCCGACTCTCGACAACGCGATTGCAACCTTCACGTACGTTCCGGACGAAAACATTACGTTCGAAACGTGGTTCAAACGCTACGAGGACAATTCCAACGTCGACGCTGAGAAGCTTGACGACGCAGGACGTGTGCGCTTCCTGTTGGGGAAACTTGACGCAACAACCTACGAGAAGTACGCAAACTACATTCTTCCGAGGCAGCCACGCGACCTCAAATTCGACGAAACGATCAATATCCTCAAGGACATCTTCGGACCGAAGATATCGCTATTCAACCAGCGTTATCACTGTCTGAAGCTTGCCAGAAACCCGCGAGACGACATCACGACATATGGCAGCATCGTTAATCGGGAATGCGAGAAGTTTCGTCTAGGCGAACTCAACCCAGAGCAGTTCAAGTGCCTCATGTTCGTATGCGGACTCCAATCGCCAGCAGATCCCGAGTATCGACTCCACTTGCTCAACAGGATCGATATGAACGCCAACGCAACGCTCAAGGATCTCATCGCAGAATACAGACGGCTCGACAATCTCAAGCACGACAACAGATTGGTCGAAGATTCGAGTGCGATTCAGACGGTCAACGTTGCGACAGTTCCGAGCAAGCCGAAACGCTTCAAACGGAAGGCGCCAAAGAAGCGAGCCAAGCATCAGACGCAATGCGACAAGGCAGCGGCACCAAAAACACCGTTATCAAAGGAGCGATCCAAACATTCGACGGGAAACGACAGAGCAGCTACACCAAGAACACCGTGCTGGCAATGCGGCGGCATGCACTTCGTCAAGGAATGCCGATTCTCCTACCACAAGTGCACTTAGTGCGGAAACACAGGACACAAGGAAGGCTACTGTGCGTGCAATCGGAGACAATACAAGCAGAGGACCAACGAACGACGCCGGAGCTATCAATCAGACAGTATTCAAAGCGCCAAGACGATGACGAACGCGCAACAACGGCGGAAGTTCGTCACCGCGCTCATCGACGGACACTCAGTTCGATTCCAAGTGGACACAGGATCGGACATCACCGTCATGTCAAAGGCGTCATGGAAGCGAATCGGGTCCCCTCGTCTACAGCCAGCCACGGAGGAAGCCCTTGACGCATCGAACAATCCAATCCGTTTCTCTGGACAGACGACCAGAACGCTTTGAGATAAACGGACAAACGGCAGCAGGACTCATCCTCGTTGGCTATGGCAACAACGCGCGCAACTTATTGGGCCTCGACTTCATCGACAAGTTGGACCTATGGAACTTGGCCACGCTATGCGACAACGTCCGACGGATCACTCTCAGCGACCAGTCCGTCAAGAAAAGCCTCGATCGTGCCACCGTTTTCAACCCGCGGGAACGCTATCCGGAGGTTTGCGACAAGACGCTAGGACGATGTACGAAGGCCAAGACAACTCTCTGTCTGCACATCGACGCCAAACCAGTTTTTCGACCCAAGCGGCCAGTGCCCTACGCAGACATGGCCGTGTCACCTACGACGTTTTGGTGGGATCAGAAGTTTGGACGCGTCACGTTAACCAACTTCGCCGACGGAGCACCAAGCAGGATGACTCGCCAACAGATGCAATACTCATCGCGCTACTGGACGACTTCGAGGCTCGTTCAATCCCGTCAGCCATCCAAGTCACACCAGTGGACTCGCCAATCGTACAGCAACGGGCACAGCCACAACAGAACGACGACGGTCAACAGCCCGCTCAGGCTCCAGTGGATCTCCGCCGCTCAACTCGCGATCGACACGCCCCACAACGTTTCAGCCCCGAAGGTCAACGCAGAACATACCATGGCCCGACGGATCGTGCACGCAGGCGGACAGATCGTAGACACAGACGGACGAATCGACTTCAGCGGGGAGATGTTGGATATGGCGCCGAAGAGCCAACCCAAGATATCCGATCGTGATGAAACATCGTAGTACTCGTTTTGC
The DNA here is from genome assembly GCA_037389465.1 of Baylisascaris procyonis. Lineage (NCBI taxonomy): Eukaryota > Metazoa > Nematoda > Chromadorea > Rhabditida > Ascarididae > Baylisascaris > Baylisascaris procyonis. Next base: position 164,301 of record JAZARR010000072.1, read on the forward strand.
ACTTCTTTATGTGTGTGACGTTGGGTATGGCACAGAAGAGCCAACCCAAGATATTCCATTGTGATGAAACAGTGTAGTAATCGCTTTGCACTTTTTAAGTGGGGAATCATCACAGTTTCACATGCACTTGTTGAGTGGCCTTACATAATGCTGTTGTCTGTCTTTGTGCCTTTGACGGTATCTGAGGCCTATAAAAGGCGGCTCTCAGCCCGTCAGATGCAGTCCTCTTCTGGTGTACGTCACGCTCTCCCGTCACTGTTCATCTCTATCGTCTCAGCCTTCTTCTCCTTTGCTTCATCTTGGAAGCCAGTTGTATATTTTCCCAATAAAGTGCTTATACTAGCTCTGCCTACCACTCGACCTACCTATCGTCGTCGCAGCCGACACAACAAACCGCAACCCAGATACAACAATAGTATGTTCGGTTTTTTTATTGTTCTAATTATTTCCATCCCATACAAGTTAAAAGGAAACGCTTTTAAGCAAAGTAACATCATGACGTCCTAAAAGAAATCAACGGTCTTGAGTAGGAATTTTTGCGTCGATTGATAACGTCGAAGTGGTGAGAACATTGGCGCTATTGGTTCCTTCTTAATTTGTATTTCAAGCCCATCTCCAACTTCATGTCTGAATGACCTGAGGTCATGCTTCAAATCTCTAGAATTTAGCAGCTAAGTTCTAGTAATTTTTACTTCGATTGTCGGAAGCAGTAAAAATCATATGTAATATTGACTAATAAGATTACACAATCTGAACAACGATAGCGAGTTGTAAATGTCGTGCTAGGATGTGGTGATATTGCTGTTCAAGCGTAACAACTTCTCTTATAACCGGTTGTCTTTTGGCTTTCATCAATTCAGTTTCTTTTCCATCTTTTAGATGGCTGATGAACGGCCGGACGTTTCCTTCAGTTTTTTTTTTTCAAGGAAATAAATAAACCTTACCGAAATCAAAAACATTAGCATTCCCAAAGTGAATATCAACGTTTACCTAAACAAAGATGAACTCTTAATATCGAACCGCTTCTTACGGCACCTCTATTTTAATAGAATTCTTCAAATCTATTCCTTCATCAGTGTCCATCAATCTAAAATCACAATCCTTCTCTTTGCATGTCACGTCTATGAGAATTCATCGATCGTTTATGTCTTTCACTCATTCGGATATCCACTCCGATCTATGATCAGCTGTCACCTATCGCATCAACATCTGTTCAGCTGTCAGCATCGGGTAGCCAACCTGATCAACTCTCCACAAGCTAGCAGATCTATGACTGGTTCAGCTACTAGTACAGTTTCATGCAAGCCAGTTTTGCTAAGAATGAGCTAGCTTATTGCTAAAAATTTTCGCATCGTTTTATCGTTGCATCTCATGAATAAGCTCGATTCAAATTCAGCTTCGATGAACCGCAAAGCATCAGATAATATACCCATCTAATTTGCTGCATGTTATCTTTGAAGGAAATCGTGTACTCCGCAACAACCCAACTTCGAGATATTTTGCCCATGAAAATACTTCACTCTCGACAGGAGGCTCGCGAAGCATCAGCTGGTAAGCGTCGATGCAAAAGCAGCCATGAAAATAATCATATATTCAAAAACGAATCAACTAAGTAGTTACAAATTCTATAGGTGAAATTTAGTAAAGTTAAGGAATGATAATAAAGTTGAAAAAATGATAAAGCTATGATCAAAAATGTGCTGAGTGAATAGCTTAAAAGAGCTCATGAAATTGTTTTCCCAGAGGGAAACAATTAATTTTCCCATGACGAAATAATTAAAAATAATGCCCCGGGTATATACACCCCTAGAAATCGACATTTACCTCACTCGGGCAGAAATTTTCGCTCGAAAAGAATGGGAGAAAGGAAACCGTTAATATTAAATTTTTTTCTAAGACTGAATACCATCCGATGCAGACATCGGAAACGATTCTAAGTCACTGGATCAATCTCGCTTTACCAAAAGTGTTAAGGTGAGATTAAGCTCTTTATCTGTGTAATCAATCATCAACTGCCTTGCAAACCTTTAGAGTAAAGAGAGAAATAGACCTTAAAATTTATAACGAACATATTTCAGCAATGTAGCTTCTCACTGGACATTTAAGCATCTACGCGTAGCATCCGTTTGTTATATGCGAATAAATTCAGAATATAATTCAAAGTGATGAAATATTTTTGCATGATACATTTAAATTCACCCAGCTGGCTCCTCATGTCGTTGATAATGAAAATTTTGACAATGCTTGTTGATATTGAGCTTGATCTTCGATTCAAGTATGTCATTTGTGAATATTTTTGAGGCAAGACTTGTTTCCTATGAAGTGCGATCAATGGCAAATGATCTATTAGGGATGGCACTATCACCACAAATAAAAAACATTCCATACCATGAAAATAAATAGAGGCATCATACAAGCAAAAAATATTTTTTTACGCGACGATACTTGGAAACGAGTGTAATCGTCAGTAGTAAACCTGAAAGTTTTATGTAAATTCTTTTAAAAAGTGAAAATTTCAAGAATAGCGTAGGTGGTATTTCACGCTAAACGATTACTGTGGTTGGTGAATTGAGTAACATCGAAGTCACAACATTCAACAACTATAGTTGTTATTAAATTTACCTCCTTCAGACCGATCGCTCGACTACTATTTGAAAGGCAATAAAATGTCTCATGCTACGTACGTTAAAAAGGTTGATTGGTTGTGCAAATCTTTGGCCAAAAATGGATTTTCTCATCGCATCCAGCACTTATCGAGTGAAATTATATGCCTTGGATTATCTGAGCCCACGATATCCTACATTATAAACATCCTGAAAGCGATTGCTTTGTCGTGCACCATCTGGACCCCGATTGAATTGTCGCGCCGCTTTTACAGCCCCGTCGAGATCCTTCGTTCCCATTCATAGCCGCTGGTTATCTTGATGGCGATGTTGTCGGTTAACAGTTGTTGAAGTGTGTTGTGAGAACGTTTGAAATCTTAGTCATATTGTTTTGTCTTTCGGCGGTCATGAAGAATTCAATTCGAAGATCACCTCGACATGCTTTTTAAAACTGCACCTGAGATTTCGGGATATGGCTTATATCCGAAGGTAATATCCAGAAATTTCGGGATATGACTCATATCCAAGGGCCATATCCAAAAATTTCAGGATTTCACTCACATTCTAGGAGCACTGTTGATGATTTATCACTTCACTTTCAGTTTAAAAATATTTATAGGGTATTTAAGCAGCTTCACAAATTCGTTTGCCTATGTTATCGACAAATTTGTTTACAATTTTCGATTTCCAATAACTGTGAAGGTAAAGCTGATGTAAAAAAGAGCATTTAAAAAAGAACACAACGCATAAATATAACATAAATCGATAAATGATGTCAGAGCACGGGAGGACGTTCACTATAGCAGTCGACGAATAGGAAAAATGCTGAAAAGCGTAGAAAGAATTAAACTTGGAATTTACTAATGGTCATTATTCCTCATTGAGTGAATGCACGTATAAGTTGTGAACTCAAGCAGTTATATCGGCTCATGAGGAAATTTGCATATTTCCTTTGCATACTTCATCTGCACATGTCACCAGGTCGGTTATTGGTTGCAGTGTTCGTTGCCGATTCGATCACTCAAGTTAATAAAATTTATTAATTCTAGAAGCTTAATAGTAATTAATCATATTCAACTGCGATGGCAAGAGAGTAAACGATGGTTTGGGAGAGAATTACACAACTGTTCTAGTAGGGGTTCGCTAACAAAAACAACTGTTGGTAATAGGCAGCTCGCTGATTAGTAAAACAAGGCCAATAGCGTAAACCGAACAGCTTCCGCTTCTAAAAGCTGGTTAAAAGCAGATCGGTGTGCTTTTTGTATGATAAACGTTTGCATGTATCTGTCTATCTCCTGTTTGTCTGCCTGTATGCCTGTTTGTGCAGCAGTTTCAACATGTTGGCACGAGAAATTGTACCAATAAAACTTGACGCATATAACCGGTCGGTGATCTTCTAAATTAGTGAGGAAAATTAAAATGACCAACCGAATTGTTGCACAACCACTCAGGTGAGTGGCGAAAAAACTTCTTGATTTCGATGGTTTACGAAACTAATCGATTTTGAAATAAAATTTTATCATGCTAGCTTCTGGCAGGATTTCATATCTATTCGAACAAATACCTTTGCCACTTTCTTATCTTATGGGTCGCGCTTATACTTGCAGTCCACCGATCCTCCTTCTGAATCAATCTGTCTGCCTCTGTATCTCCTCTTTGCTCCTCGCTCCTTACATCCTCTTCCCATTTGAATAAAAGTGTTTAATAAGTTTTATTTAAGTTTTAATTCATCAAATTATTAATAGCAGAAAAAATGACAATAGATATAAGGCTACTAGATATGAGTTTGAGTCATTTTAGGAGTATTCAATTGTTAGCTACGATATATTATAGCGCAAGAAGTTATCGATTTTCCGACGATAAGGGGATTGTCTCTGCAACATTTTTTATGCATCTGCCGTTATTTCGAGATCGGTGGGATTTCGAAGGTGGTTTTCTTTGATTGTTGCTATTGTTTAGGTGGGAATTTTGCTTTCTTTAAAAAAATCGCATACGCTCGCATTTTGCTTAATTTGCATATTTAGGCTATTTTAGATCACGTTCATTTACCATAGTTATTTAAATTGCTGAATAAGCTTATACTGATTGTTGTCATTTATTGTTTTCTGCAACATGATGATCGGTTGTTTTGGCAAGATAATTGAATAAACAAATTGTGTTAATGTCATTCTGGAAGGATTCTTCTGAACAAAATTCTTGATAATATTTCAGGCGTGAGTATCGACGGTGCTTATTCCAAATTGCTAATTATGATTATTATTCTTTAAAATTTCTTTGAAGGACGCTTCCTGTCTCCGAGTTAAATCGTTGTAATTTTTAAAGGGTACCCATGAATATTATTTTTGCGGAATATGCTGCAAGTTTATTGGACAACTTTTGAATATTTTTAGTGGAATTGTGATGTTGGTAATTGCCTCAATCAAAGCTTTACCTTCAAAGAATTAAATTTTTTTGATTTTTTAAATATCATCTCATAGGTTATATTCTTACCTGTTCTAAATATTTTAGCGTTTTTTAGAAAAAAAAAAAAGCACTAATGTCCATCTAGAACAGTAATTGTCGATTTCTACATCGACGATTCGTGGGCCTTGAATAAAACCATGATGGCTCTTCTTAAACTTTCCTATATCCTCCCTTTCATACTGCATCTTTTCCCATCATCCTCTTCTCTTCAGCACTTCCTCTGAAGGGCCACATAAATAACTTTAATAAACGGCTGTCTTTGGTGCAGCTTATACCTCGTACACACCCGCTCTATTCGGTGTGGGTAACTTTAGTCACAAGCGCAGACGCAAGAGAGAAACGGAAAGAGAGCGCGCGCGCCTTCCGCGGGCGACGCGGCACTGATCACTCGGAAAAAGATCATGGCAATAAATGTGGAAATATCAGTAAGAAAGCGATATTCGAACGACGGATTTCAACATATTTGAAAGAGCATTAAAACCTTTATCAGAATCAAAAATAACTAAGACAAAACCAAGAACTTTTCTATAAGATCAGTTTTTTATATGACGAGCAATTCAGGAAAATTGCATGGTCATCGATAAATCAGGCCCTACAAGTATATAAAGGAACAAGATTTGGGAAGAGTGGCTAGGTACATTCGAAAGAGCATTAAAAGCTCTATCGTAATCAAAAATATTCTCGGACAAAAACAAGAACTTTTCTATAAGATCAATTTTTTATATGTAGTACAACTGACATAAATTGCAGTGTCGCCTTATTCATTATCTCATGCGTTACAGTTGTGTATTTATGATATTGGTCTTAATGAAGAACTCAATTCATAACACACCTTGACAGTCTAATGAATTGATAGATCATTCATAAATTACATTAAACTCGTTGTGGCTCCTTATGAATGGATCTTTCATGCGATTGTTATGCGCCATTATGAATTCTTCGATTCGACAGTTTGAGATTTTCTTCACTTCATTTCTTTCCCATATAGGCATACTGATAATGGACATTAAGTTCGCTTGATGACAGAAAAGCCAACCGGCGCATTCAGCATATAATTAATTGCATTGTCATACGTTGATTGCATGCAACATATACAGCTTGCACATTGGGCAAGCACTGGTTCTAAACGTTATTCGGCCATTCGAGATTAATGGTTCGGAACGAGCGTTCTTGATAGCCCCATCTTCTTCCTCACCCCCTCCGCATCTTGCAAACTGGCTTTTTAGCTACAGCTGCACACTTCAGTGGAAGCAGTCGTTTCACTGCTTACATTGAAGGTTTCCTGCCTTGTAACCACTTGTGGTCCGCTGCCATGTAAATTTCAATTCTTTGAATTGGGAGTGTGTAGCTTTCGAATCGCTTTTCACTTCTCAATCCTGACGGGTCTGTGTTGGAAAACAAGCGTTGTATGGAATCAGCGTATGGCCATGCAATTAACCACATGCTGAATGCGTCGGTTGGCTTTTTTATCATCAAGCGAACTTACAATGACCATTATCAGTATGCCTATATTGGAAAGAAATGAAATGAAGGAAACCCAGAACTGCCGAATTGAAGAATTCATAATGGTGCATGTAACAATCGCATGAAAGATCCATTCATGAGGAGCCACAACGAGTTAAATGTAATTTATGAATGATTTCTTCAATTCATTAGATCGCAAGGCGTGCAATGAATGGAGTTCTTCATTAAGAACAATAAATGCATAATTATAACGCACGAGATAATGGATAAGGCGACACTACAATTTATATCAGTTGCACGTCATATAAAACATTGATAATGTAGAAAAGTTCTTGTTTTTGTGTCAGGTTATGGATGATTCTGATAAAGGTTTTAATGCTGTTTCAAATATGTTGAAATCCGTCGTTCGAACACGGCTCTCTCACTGCATATTTTCACATTTATTGCGACGATTTATTTCCGAGTGACCACTGCCGCGTCGCTCGCTAAAGACGCGCGCAGTCTCTCTCCGTCTCTTCTTGCCTAAGTGCGCCGGCCTCATTTCGCCGTTGTTGAGTTGGGGTCGGCGCACTTAGCCAAAAAGAGACGGAGAGAGACCGCGCGCGTCTTCAGCGAGCGACGCGGCACTGGTCACTCTGAAATAAATCGTCACAATAAATGTGAAAATATACAGTAAGGAAATGAGATTCGGATAGCGGATTTCGACACATTCGAAAGAGCACTAAAAGCTCTATCAGAATCAAAAATAACCTCGGACAAAAACAAGAACTTTTCTATTAGATGGATTTTTTATATGACGTGCAATTGAGGAAAATTGCATGGTCATCGATAAATCACGGCCTATAACTGTATAAAGGAACAAGATTTGGGAAGAGTGACTAGGTACATTCGAAAGAGCATTAAAAGTTCTATCAGAATCAAAAATAATCTCGGACAAAAAAAGAACTTTTCTATAAGATCGATCATTTATATGACGTGCAACTGATATAATTTGCAGTGTAGTCTTATTCGTCATCTCATGCGTTATAGTTGTGCATTTATGACGTTGTTCTTGATGAAGAACTCAATTCATGACACTGCTTGACGATTTAATGAATTGATAAAATCATTCATAAATTACATTTAACTCGTTGTGGCTCCTCATGAATGGATCTTTCATGCGATTGTTACATGCACCATTATGAATTCTTCAATTCGGCAGTTCTGGGTTTCCTTCATTTCATTTCTTTCCAATATAGGCATACTGGTAATGGTCATTGTAAGTTCGCTTGATGATAAAAAAGCCAACCGACGCATTCGGCATGTGGTTAATCGCATGGCCATACGCTGATTCCATACAACACTTGTTTTACAACACAGACCCGTCAGGATTGAGAAGTGAAAAGCGATTCGAAAGCTACACACTCCCAATTGAAAGAATTGAAATTTGGATATGATAAGTATGTGCAAACATTATTATGTTCGCACATGTTTGTTAATGTCTTATTCGTTTCAAATTTAATTTTGGAGACAAGCTTCTTGTTCTGTTATACACGATGAGCCGCTATACTTTTACATATACATAAATAAAATAAAATACATTTTAAAAGTAATTTTTACCAGGACACCCATAGCGCGTACCGCTTATCAGTGGTCAATGGTCATATATCATAACATGAAAGTTTATAATCAACTAGTATACTGCTAGTAATATATCAACGAGTGTTTTACAAAACCAATTCTACACTTGACTACAAATATACATAGTGTCGTGCATGCCATAAATAATGTTTGTTATCTACCAGTACTTAAAAGATTTCCGGTATGGCTTTATATATAAGACCGGACCAGTGTTAAAGTAGCGACAGTACCAGCTTGGATACGGGCTAAACCAGCCCCCCTCCGGGCAACCGTTCTGTTCTGTCATATCGACGCAGACGCGGCGGTGTGTTTGGCACCCCTTATATGGCAGATACACGGACCCCATCGACCATGACTCACCTTTTTCAAAATAACAAACAATCAAAGGACCGCCACCTTAATGGCGGTGGTTGAGGGTGGAGCATCCCCTGCACCCCCGACCACTTCACAAACAATGTTATATAATCCTTTACTTGCAACCCAACGAACAGGGGATGGGCTAGGAAATATATTACCCGTCGGGTACCTGGTGAAAAATAACGAAGCAAGCCATCAGTTTTACACGATCTATAATGAAAATGACGCAAACTACATCAAAGATACAAAACCTTGTGGAAAAAACTGTAAATGTTGCGATATAATAGAGCAAAGCAAATGGACAGTATCTAGTATTACTGGGAGGAAGTTTTGTATGGAAACTGACCATGTTCAATTAGACTGCAACACCTCGGGTGTGGTTTATTGCTTAAGTTGTAATATATGTGGACTGCAGTATATCGGACAAACATCCAGAAAACTGAAATTTCGTGTTCGTGAACATCTATATAACATTACCAAAGGTAACGTGTCTAATTACCTCTACAACCATTTTCACAAAGATAATCATGGCATTCATAACGTCAGAGTACGCATATTAGAGAAAGTTAGAGACAATAAACACTTAGCAGAAGCAGAATTGTTCTGGATTAAAGTACTCCGGACTATTTACCCAATGGGTCTAAACGATAACATTAAGGGAGTTGGAAATATTTCAGAATTATTATTCAAAGAAAATTCCCTAAGGTCCCATATTTTGAAAATTATGGAATTGCTTCGAAACATGGGCATGGAAGAAGAAGACGGAACAGTAAAATTATAAACCACAGTTTTTTAAATAAGATCAATAAGAACATGATTGCTTTAAACAAAGCCGAAAATATACGTGATTTCCTCAGGGAATTACATCAACAAAGTAACCGTACACTTAAAATGTTGTATTATGATATACTGGGTAATAATAGAAACATTAGTAATGAGGTCACCTTTCTGTGTAAAATGTACATAATACATAAAAATGTTTTTAAAACCGATAAAAATAAAAAGACCGACAGGAAATGTTTCAGATATCACATGCATTACCCTGGTCTCGGATACCGCAATATTAATTACAACCGCATTTTCAATAGCACTGATATTAAAAAGGAACTAGTTAAAATTATGCATAATTTCCCTAGAATACAAATAACTTTTTCCTACGACAAGACAATGGGACGATACTTGTGTAACTACAATAAAACATTAAAATCGCTAAATCAAAGACCTGAAAATCTAACAGGATATTTGCAAAGTAACTGTGACTGTTACAACTCACCATTCATTTACCAACCATTACAGCATGTGATCACAGGTAATTTAGATGTTCTCATATCTACAAATCTTAAACAGTTTTTTAAAAAAGGCACAAAGTTCAGACCCATAATCAATAGACATCCCACGCATATTATGGAGGAAACAGAGCAATCCTTGAATCAACTCATTATGCACATGGCACGTTCTGAACATATTAATATAAACAGTTTTGGGAACTTTCAACACATGGTTGCAAGTCGTATTAAAAGAATTTTTAACAATGAATTTTATAAAGGTGAAATTGATACACGTAACAATATTTATTACAATATTAATCGGCTGATTAGTGATATTCATACTAAGTATATTATTGTGCATACAGATAAAGCGCCTAACAATTATGCAATTGTATGTAAACAGTTTTATATTCAGAGTATATGTAAAGAACTTGGTGTTACCGTCGATAGAATTACCGGGAATGATACTTATGAATATGTAAATAATAGAGATGCTTCGGAACTTATTAACGCGCACCGTAATTTTTCAGAAAGATACTTTATTAGCGTTGATGATGAAAACGCAGTCTTACCTAAAATTTTCGCTATTCCAAAATTACACAAAAATCCATACAAATTCAGGTATATAGCCGGGGCAAGTAAAAGTTCATTGAAACCGTTATCTTCAATGTTACATAACATCCTACAATTTATGAAAAATCATTTTCGGAATTACTGCAATACAGCCACTCAAAGAAGCGGAATTAATTATTATTACAGCGTTAAAAATTCTTATGACGTATTGGATATGATAAGTAAAAACAACAAGCAAATCAAAAGTATCTTGGCGGCAGACTTTTCTACACTGTTTACAGCACTACCACATGACAGTATAATTAAAGCAATGGATTATTTAACACACGTATGTTTTAATAATTCTAATAAGGCCTACTTGAAAGTTTGTACAACTAAAGTATTATGTTACACCGATAACTACGAATTCAACAAACATTATCGCACTCTGGATCGAACACAGATTATGGAAATTATTAAATTTGTTATAAACGAGAGCTATATCACTTTTGCTGGCTTTATTTTTCGACAATCTAAAGGAGTACCCATGGGAGGCAACGCAAGTCCCGATATAGCAGATCTGACTCTCTCTATTATGGAATATACATATGCCAAAATTTCACGCTTTAATGCTCTTTGCTGTAGATATGTTGATGATTTACTAATATTCAATAACGAAAACTTCAAACATACGGCAAATTTCATTTACGGTGAAGCATTACAAACCGAGATTACATATGCTGGTAATATGGCCAATTTTTTAGATATAAGCTTACGTATTACACGTAATGGTGTAATCACAAATGTATATGATAAAACCGAACAGTTTAACTTTCCAGTTAACAAATATACTCAATTGGATAGTAATATTCCTCTGTTTATACACAAAAACCTCATAGTTTCCCAAATCTATAGATTTACTAAACTTTGCTCCACTAAAGAAAATTTCATCAATAAGTGCAAAGACCTACTTAAAAATTATAGGGATAAAGGTCTCAGTAATTTCATTATGAAAAAGTTTATATACAAGGCATTGATCAATAAACCGGAATTGATATATAAGTTCGCCTACCCAAATAGACAAAGTATTAGCAATTTACTTGATACAATTTTTTATGGGCCTTAGTATCTTACACATATTAGATTAAATACAGATGTACTTCACGGAATAAAAGGTCTGTTGCATCCTTATAAGAAAATACAACCCACATAATAACTTCATTTTATAATTACACTAATAGAATCTAAGTTATTTGTAGTGAACGACCGCACTACGATTCAATTTGCATATACTTCTATAGTCGTCTCCGTATTCAAAACCGTTCGCTGTTATGTACGTTAACTCTGATATATTGATGGTTTTCTATGTTCTTCAGTTCAGTCAGCTGGTTAAGTCACCCGGTGCGGTTTAGTGCACCGTTTCGGTAAGACGACAGTAAATCTTCAAATTCGCCCGGCAACAACACGACGTACAAACAATGGAAGCCGATGGAAAAAGAAACGTAGCTTTGGCCTCACAAGGATCGGTCACTGAGAAAAATAGAAAACCGGAACGTGAAGATGAGGTAGACATGTTTCTGGTAATCTACTTTTAACCGATAATATTAATCATGTTCACATTGACACCAACTATAGTTCCCTTTACGACTTCAGTTGTATTTCTTCATTCTACTCCTCGTCTGTTATGTTACTAGGTTTTCTTTTCTACTTCCATCTGTTCCCTTATTATGCTACCCTTTACATCGTGTTGTTTCACTAACATTACAACCTTTCATCAACTAACAGGGTTATGCGTATCGTTCTGATGATGGCCCGCGCATAACTCAGGTGCACACGTAAACGAATAAGGGCCGAAACGTGTACACCTATTTAATCTTTGTTCTTTTCTTAGAATATACTCTTTACAAATACCATCTCTTTTTGCTATCTTCTTGTTTATTTTTATATTTTATTCTGCACTCATAGTTCTTAAATAATCTCATGTCAATTAACGGTGGATTTAAATAATTTCATAATTCGAGATGGCTCACATGATGATCGGCTACGCCGTCTCTGCGAGCACATCTCGATGTAACAATTACTTGCTTTATTGTTTTATTATTAAAAATCTTTTAGAGAATAATTATTTGTTTTATTATTAAAAATCTTTTAAGATTAATTAATACTAATAATAATTATTAAAGGATACTATTAATAGGCTCCTAATGCTCCAAATATAACAATACAGAGGTAGTCTTTGACTACCTCAAACTTGATAGGGATAGTTTTTTGGCTATCCCAAAAACTAGATAAGGGTAGTTTTTTGGCTACCCTAATATACGCTTTTGGGTAACTTTTGGTTACCACACAACACAACTGGCGTTAATGTACAACTGCTACCAGCTTCCTACACCACTTTATCATTTTATTCAAGTGTTTCTTTACGTATCGAAACTCGGTGAAACTATAAGTGTATTATTATTAAAGCCTTTATATTTATAGATTGAACAACTGAAACAGCAATTAAATAAGATTGAACAAAAGGTCGATGAGCATGAAACAAGAATTATCGACAACAGCAACCGTATCGAAGTTAACGAACGCATACTAAGACAACGCAATCTACGTATCTACGGTTTTCAATACACCAGATGCAAAATCGTCAAGACAAATCCAGATGGAACCACCGGATTTGATGTCATTACACCTAGACAACTTTTCAATCAGTTATGCATCGAGGCCATGGGATATGGAAAAAGTGATGCTGAAGCTATACCACTGACAAAATGCCAACGGGTTACCAAATCCGCCCAACCATACATTTTAGTCCAATTCATGTCATTCGAAGAACTTAAGACCTTTAACAAGGCTAAATATAAGATCAGTAAAACTTATACACCTCATGGCAAAAAAATACAAATTAGAACCGACCCAACGAGATTGCAGTCAAACATTTTTAATAAAGCAATATCTACCGCACAACAACTAAGGGCTAAGGGTATTGCAGCTATGGCGATCGAAGAAAAAATTCGTATCGGAACAAGACCTAATACCGTTTGGTATAAGTTTGATGATGAGAATATTACTAAAATGTTGAAAAAATGAACATTCCATTATTATGTTCGCACATGTTTGTTAATGTCTTATTCGTTTCAAATTTAATTTTGGAGACAAGCTTCTTGTTCTGTTATACACGATGAGCCGCTATACTTTTACATATACATAAATAAAATAAAATACATTTTAAAAGTAATTTTTACCAGGACACCCATAGCGCGTACCGCTTATCAGTGGTCAATGGTCACATATCATAACATGAAAGTTTATAATCAACTAGTATACTGCTAGTAATATATCAACGAGTGTTTTACAAAACCAATTCTACACTTGACTACAAATATACATAGTGTCGTGCATGCCATAAATAATGTTTGTTATCTACCAGTACTTAAAAGATTTCCGGTATGGCTTTATATATAAGACCGGACCAGTGTTAAAGTAGCGACAGTACCAGCTTGGATACGGGCTAAACCAGCCCCCCTCCGGGCAACCGTTCTGTTCTGTCATATCGACGCAGACGCGGCGGTGTGTTTGGCACCCCTTATATGGCAGATACACGGACCCCATCGACCATGACTCACCTTTTTCAAAATAACATAAACAATCAAAGGACCGCCACCTTAATGGCGGTGGTTGAGGGTGGAGCATCCCCTGCACCCCCGACCACTTCACAAACAATGTTATATAATCCTTTACTTGCAACCCAACGAACAGGGGATGGGCTAGGAAATATATTACCCGTCGGGTACCTGGTGAAAAATAACGAAGCAAGCCATCAGTTTTACACGATCTATAATGAAAATGACGCAAACTACATCAAAGATACAAAACCTTGTGGAAAAAACTGTAAATGTTGCGATATAATAGAGCAAAGCAAATGGACAGTATCTAGTATTACTGGGAGGAAGTTTTGTATGGAAACTGACCATGTTCAATTAGACTGCAACACCTCGGGTGTGGTTTATTGCTTAAGTTGTAATATATGTGGACTGCAGTATATCGGACAAACATCCAGAAAACTGAAATTTCGTGTTCGTGAACATCTATATAACATTACCAAAGGTAACGTGTCTAATTACCTCTACAACCATTTTCACAAAGATAATCATGGCATTCATAACGTCAGAGTACGCATATTAGAGAAAGTTAGAGACAATAAACACTTAGCAGAAGCAGAATTGTTCTGGATTAAAGTACTCCGGACTATTTACCCAATGGGTCTAAACGATAACATTAAGGGAGTTGGAAATATTTCAGAATTATTATTCAAAGAAAATTCCCCTAAGGTCCCATATTTTGAAAATTATGGAATTGCTTCGAAACATGGGCATGGAAGAAGAAGACGGAACAGTAAAATTATAAACCACAGTTTTTTAAATAAGATCAATAAGAACATGATTGCTTTAAACAAAGCCGAAAATATACGTGATTTCCTCAGGGAATTACATCAACAAAGTAACCGTACACTTAAAATGTTGTATTATGATATACTGGGTAATAATAGAAACATTAGTAATGAGGTCACCTTTCTGTGTAAAATGTACATAATACATAAAAATGTTTTTAAAACCGATAAAAATAAAAAGACCGACAGGAAATGTTTCAGATATCACATGCATTACCCTGGTCTCGGATACCGCAATATTAATTACAACCGCATTTTCAATAGCACTGATATTAAAAAGGAACTAGTTAAAATTATGCATAATTTCCCTAGAATACAAATAACTTTTTCCTACGACAAGACAATGGGACGATACTTGTGTAACTACAATAAAACATTAAAATCGCTAAATCAAAGACCTGAAAATCTAACAGGATATTTGCAAAGTAACTGTGACTGTTACAACTCACCATTCATTTACCAACCATTACAGCATGTGATCACAGGTAATTTAGATGTTCTCATATCTACAAATCTTAAACAGTTTTTTAAAAAAGGCACAAAGTTCAGACCCATAATCAATAGACATCCCACGCATATTATGGAGGAAACAGAGCAATCCTTGAATCAACTCATTATGCACATGGCACGTTCTGAACATATTAATATAAACAGTTTTGGGAACTTTCAACACATGGTTGCAAGTCGTATTAAAAGAATTTTTAACAATGAATTTTATAAAGGTGAAATTGATACACGTAACAATATTTATT
This sequence comes from Baylisascaris procyonis, assembly GCA_037389465.1. Taxonomy (NCBI): domain Eukaryota; kingdom Metazoa; phylum Nematoda; class Chromadorea; order Rhabditida; family Ascarididae; genus Baylisascaris; species Baylisascaris procyonis. The sequence goes on from JAZARR010000072.1 coordinate 179,824, forward strand.
ACAATATTAATCGGCTGATTAGTGATATTCATACTAAGTATATTATTGTGCATACAGATAAAGCGCCTAACAATTATGCAATTGTATGTAAACAGTTTTATATTCAGAGTATATGTAAAGAACTTGGTGTTACCGTCGATAGAATTACCGGGAATGATACTTATGAATATGTAAATAATAGAGATGCTTCGGAACTTATTAACGCGCACCGTAATTTTTCAGAAAGATACTTTATTAGCGTTGATGATGAAAACGCAGTCTTACCTAAAATTTTCGCTATTCCAAAATTACACAAAAATCCATACAAATTCAGGTATATAGCCGGGGCAAGTAAAAGTTCATTGAAACCGTTATCTTCAATGTTACATAACATCCTACAATTTATGAAAAATCATTTTCGGAATTACTGCAATACAGCCACTCAAAGAAGCGGAATTAATTATTATTACAGCGTTAAAAATTCTTATGACGTATTGGATATGATAAGTAAAAACAACAAGCAAATCAAAAGTATCTTGGCGGCAGACTTTTCTACACTGTTTACAGCACTACCACATGACAGTATAATTAAAGCAATGGATTATTTAACACACGTATGTTTTAATAATTCTAATAAGGCCTACTTGAAAGTTTGTACAACTAAAGTATTATGTTACACCGATAACTACGAATTCAACAAACATTATCGCACTCTGGATCGAACACAGATTATGGAAATTATTAAATTTGTTATAAACGAGAGCTATATCACTTTTGCTGGCTTTATTTTTCGACAATCTAAAGGAGTACCCATGGGAGGCAACGCAAGTCCCGATATAGCAGATCTGACTCTCTCTATTATGGAATATACATATGCCAAAATTTCACGCTTTAATGCTCTTTGCTGTAGATATGTTGATGATTTACTAATATTCAATAACGAAAACTTCAAACATACGGCAAATTTCATTTACGGTGAAGCATTACAAACCGAGATTACATATGCTGGTAATATGGCCAATTTTTTAGATATAAGCTTACGTATTACACGTAATGGTGTAATCACAAATGTATATGATAAAACCGAACAGTTTAACTTTCCAGTTAACAAATATACTCAATTGGATAGTAATATTCCTCTGTTTATACACAAAAACCTCATAGTTTCCCAAATCTATAGATTTACTAAACTTTGCTCCACTAAAGAAAATTTCATCAATAAGTGCAAAGACCTACTTAAAAATTATAGGGATAAAGGTCTCAGTAATTTCATTATGAAAAAGTTTATATACAAGGCATTGATCAATAAACCGGAATTGATATATAAGTTCGCCTACCCAAATAGACAAAGTATTAGCAATTTACTTGATACAATTTTTTATGGGCCTTAGTATCTTACACCTATTAGATTAAATACAGATGTACTTCACGGAATAAAAGGTCTGTTGCATCCTTATAAGAAAATACAACCCACATAATAACTTCATTTTATAATTACACTAATAGAATCTAAGTTATTTGTAGTGAACGACCGCACTACGATTCAATTTGCATATACTTCTATAGTCGTCTCCGTATTCAAAACCGTTCGCTGTTATGTACGTTAACTCTGATATATTGATGGTTTTCTATGTTCTTCAGTTCAGTCAGCTGGTTAAGTCACCCGGTGCGGTTTAGTGCACCGTTTCGGTAAGACGACAGTAAATCTTCAAATTCGCCCGGCAACAACACGACGTACAAACAATGGAAGCCGATGGAAAAAGAAACGTAGCTTTGGCCTCACAAGGATCGGTCACTGAGAAAAATAGAAAACCGGAACGTGAAGATGAGGTAGACATGTTTCTGGTAATCTACTTTTAACCGATAATATTAATCATGTTCACATTGACACCAACTATAGTTCCCTTTACGACTTCAGTTGTATTTCTTCATTCTACTCCTCGTCTGTTATGTTACTAGGTTTTCTTTTCTACTTCCATCTGTTCCCTTATTATGCTACCCTTTACATCGTGTTGTTTCACTAACATTACAACCTTTCATCAACTAACAGGGTTATGCGTATCGTTCTGATGATGGCCCGCGCATAACTCAGGTGCACACGTAAACGAATAAGGGCCGAAACGTGTACACCTATTTAATCTTTGTTCTTTTCTTAGAATATACTCTTTACAAATACCATCTCTTTTTGCTATCTTCTTGTTTATTTTTATATTTTATTCTGCACTCATAGTTCTTAAATAATCTCATGTCAATTAACGGTGGATTTAAATAATTTCATAATTCGAGATGGCTCACATGATGATCGGCTACGCCGTCTCTGCGAGCACATCTCGATGTAACAATTACTTGCTTTATTGTTTTATTATTAAAAATCTTTTAGAGAATAATTATTTGTTTTATTATTAAAAATCTTTTAAGATTAATTAATACTAATAATAATTATTAAAGGATACTATTAATAGGCTCCTAATGCTCCAAATATAACAATACAGAGGTAGTCTTTGACTACCTCAAACTTGATAGGGATAGTTTTTTGGCTATCCCAAAAACTAGATAAGGGTAGTTTTTTGGCTACCCTAATATACGCTTTTGGGTAACTTTTGGTTACCACACAACACAACTGGCGTTAATGTACAACTGCTACCAGCTTCCTACACCACTTTATCATTTTATTCAAGTGTTTCTTTACGTATCGAAACTCGGTGAAACTATAAGTGTATTATTATTAAAGCCTTTATATTTATAGATTGAACAACTGAAACAGCAATTAAATAAGATTGAACAAAAGGTCGATGAGCATGAAACAAGAATTATCGACAACAGCAACCGTATCGAAGTTAACGAACGCATACTAAGACAACGCAATCTACGTATCTACGGTTTTCAATACACCAGATGCAAAATCGTCAAGACAAATCCAGATGGAACCACCGGATTTGATGTCATTACACCTAGACAACTTTTCAATCAGTTATGCATCGAGGCCATGGGATATGGAAAAAGTGATGCTGAAGCTATACCACTGACAAAATGCCAACGGGTTACCAAATCCGCCCAACCATACATTTTAGTCCAATTCATGTCATTCGAAGAACTTAAGACCTTTAACAAGGCTAAATATAAGATCAGTAAAACTTATACACCTCATGGCAAAAAAATACAAATTAGAACCGACCCAACGAGATTGCAGTCAAACATTTTTAATAAAGCAATATCTACCGCACAACAACTAAGGGCTAAGGGTATTGCAGCTATGGCGATCGAAGAAAAAATTCGTATCGGAACAAGACCTAATACCGTTTGGTATAAGTTTGATGATGAGAATATTACTAAAATGTTGAAAAAATGAACATTCCATTATTATGTTCGCACATGTTTGTTAATGTCTTATTCGTTTCAAATTTAATTTTGGAGACAAGCTTCTTGTTCTGTTATACACGATGAGCTTTTACATATACATAAATAAAATAAAATACATTTTAAAAGTAATTTTTACCAGGACACCCATAGCGCGTACCGCTTATCAGTGGTCAACGGTCATATATCATAACATGAAAGTTTATAATCAACTAGTATACTGCTAGTAATATATCAACGAGTGTTTTACAAAACCAATTCTACACTTGACTACAAATATACATAGTGTCGTGCATGCCATAAATAATGTTTGTTATCTACCAGTACTTAAAAGATTTCCGGTATGGCTTTATATATAAGACCGGACCAGTGTTAAAGTAGCGACAGTACCAGCTTGGATACGGGCTAAACCAGCCCCCCTCCGGGCAACCGTTCTGTTCTGTCATATCGACGCAGACGCGGCGGTGTGTTTGGCACCCCTTATATGGCAGATACACGGACCCCATCGACCATGACTCACCTTTTTCAAAATAACATAAACAATCAAAGGACCGCCACCTTAATGGCGGTGGTTGAGGGTGGAGCATCCCCTGCACCCCCGACCACTTCACAAACAATGTTATATAATCCTTTACTTGCAACCCAACGAACAGGGGATGGGCTAGGAAATATATTACCCGTCGGGTACCTGGTGAAAAATAACGAAGCAAGCCATCAGTTTTACACGATCTATAATGAAAATGACGCAAACTACATCAAAGATACAAAACCTTGTGGAAAAAACTGTAAATGTTGCGATATAATAGAGCAAAGCAAATGGACAGTATCTAGTATTACTGGGAGGAAGTTTTGTATGGAAACTGACCATGTTCAATTAGACTGCAACACCTCGGGTGTGGTTTATTGCTTAAGTTGTAATATATGTGGACTGCAGTATATCGGACAAACATCCAGAAAACTGAAATTTCGTGTTCGTGAACATCTATATAACATTACCAAAGGTAACGTGTCTAATTACCTCTACAACCATTTTCACAAAGATAATCATGGCATTCATAACGTCAGAGTACGCATATTAGAGAAAGTTAGAGACAATAAACACTTAGCAGAAGCAGAATTGTTCTGGATTAAAGTACTCCGGACTATTTACCCAATGGGTCTAAACGATAACATTAAGGGAGTTGGAAATATTTCAGAATTATTATTCAAAGAAAATTCCCCTAAGGTCCCATATTTTGAAAATTATGGAATTGCTTCGAAACATGGGCATGGAAGAAGAAGACGGAACAGTAAAATTATAAACCACAGTTTTTTAAATAAGATCAATAAGAACATGATTGCTTTAAACAAAGCCGAAAATATACGTGATTTCCTCAGGGAATTACATCAACAAAGTAACCGTACACTTAAAATGTTGTATTATGATATACTGGGTAATAATAGAAACATTAGTAATGAGGTCACCTTTCTGTGTAAAATGTACATAATACATAAAAATGTTTTTAAAACCGATAAAAATAAAAAGACCGACAGGAAATGTTTCAGATATCACATGCATTACCCTGGTCTCGGATACCGCAATATTAATTACAACCGCATTTTCAATAGCACTGATATTAAAAAGGAACTAGTTAAAATTATGCATAATTTCCCTAGAATACAAATAACTTTTTCCTACGACAAGACAATGGGACGATACTTGTGTAACTACAATAAAACATTAAAATCGCTAAATCAAAGACCTGAAAATCTAACAGGATATTTGCAAAGTAACTGTGACTGTTACAACTCACCATTCATTTACCAACCATTACAGCATGTGATCACAGGTAATTTAGATGTTCTCATATCTACAAATCTTAAACAGTTTTTTAAAAAAGGCACAAAGTTCAGACCCATAATCAATAGACATCCCACGCATATTATGGAGGAAACAGAGCAATCCTTGAATCAACTCATTATGCACATGGCACGTTCTGAACATATTAATATAAACAGTTTTGGGAACTTTCAACACATGGTTGCAAGTCGTATTAAAAGAATTTTTAACAATGAATTTTATAAAGGTGAAATTGATACACGTAACAATATTTATTACAATATTAATCGGCTGATTAGTGATATTCATACTAAGTATATTATTGTGCATACAGATAAAGCGCCTAACAATTATGCAATTGTATGTAAACAGTTTTATATTCAGAGTATATGTAAAGAACTTGGTGTTACCGTCGATAGAATTACCGGGAATGATACTTATGAATATGTAAATAATAGAGATGCTTCGGAACTTATTAACGCGCACCGTAATTTTTCAGAAAGATACTTTATTAGCGTTGATGATGAAAACGCAGTCTTACCTAAAATTTTCGCTATTCCAAAATTACACAAAAATCCATACAAATTCAGGTATATAGCCGGGGCAAGTAAAAGTTCATTGAAACCGTTATCTTCAATGTTACATAACATCCTACAATTTATGAAAAATCATTTTCGGAATTACTGCAATACAGCCACTCAAAGAAGCGGAATTAATTATTATTACAGCGTTAAAAATTCTTATGACGTATTGGATATGATAAGTAAAAACAACAAGCAAATCAAAAGTATCTTGGCGGCAGACTTTTCTACACTGTTTACAGCACTACCACATGACAGTATAATTAAAGCAATGGATTATTTAACACACGTATGTTTTAATAATTCTAATAAGGCCTACTTGAAAGTTTGTACAACTAAAGTATTATGTTACACCGATAACTACGAATTCAACAAACATTATCGCACTCTGGATCGAACACAGATTATGGAAATTATTAAATTTGTTATAAACGAGAGCTATATCACTTTTGCTGGCTTTATTTTTCGACAATCTAAAGGAGTACCCATGGGAGGCAACGCAAGTCCCGATATAGCAGATCTGACTCTCTCTATTATGGAATATACATATGCCAAAATTTCACGCTTTAATGCTCTTTGCTGTAGATATGTTGATGATTTACTAATATTCAATAACGAAAACTTCAAACATACGGCAAATTTCATTTACGGTGAAGCATTACAAACCGAGATTACATATGCTGGTAATATGGCCAATTTTTTAGATATAAGCTTACGTATTACACGTAATGGTGTAATCACAAATGTATATGATAAAACCGAACAGTTTAACTTTCCAGTTAACAAATATACTCAATTGGATAGTAATATTCCTCTGTTTATACACAAAAACCTCATAGTTTCCCAAATCTATAGATTTACTAAACTTTGCTCCACTAAAGAAAATTTCATCAATAAGTGCAAAGACCTACTTAAAAATTATAGGGATAAAGGTCTCAGTAATTTCATTATGAAAAAGTTTATATACAAGGCATTGATCAATAAACCGGAATTGATATATAAGTTCGCCTACCCAAATAGACAAAGTATTAGCAATTTACTTGATACAATTTTTTATGGGCCTTAGTATCTTACACATATTAGATTAAATACAGATGTACTTCACGGAATAAAAGGTCTGTTGCATCCTTATAAGAAAATACAACCCACATAATAACTTCATTTTATAATTACACTAATAGAATCTAAGTTATTTGTAGTGAACGACCGCACTACGATTCAATTTGCATATACTTCTATAGTCGTCTCCGTATTCAAAACCGTTCGCTGTTATGTACGTTAACTCTGATATATTGATGGTTTTCTATGTTCTTCAGTTCAGTCAGCTGGTTAAGTCACCCGGTGCGGTTTAGTGCACCGTTTCGGTAAGACGACAGTAAATCTTCAAATTCGCCCGGCAACAACACGACGTACAAACAATGGAAGCCGATGGAAAAAGAAACGTAGCTTTGGCCTCACAAGGATCGGTCACTGAGAAAAATAGAAAACCGGAACGTGAAGATGAGGTAGACATGTTTCTGGTAATCTACTTTTAACCGATAATATTAATCATGTTCACATTGACACCAACTATAGTTCCCTTTACGACTTCAGTTGTATTTCTTCATTCTACTCCTCGTCTGTTATGTTACTAGGTTTTCTTTTCTACTTCCATCTGTTCCCTTATTATGCTACCCTTTACATCGTGTTGTTTCACTAACATTACAACCTTTCATCAACTAACAGGGTTATGCGTATCGTTCTGATGATGGCCCGCGCATAACTCAGGTGCACACGTAAACGAATAAGGGCCGAAACGTGTACACCTATTTAATCTTTGTTCTTTTCTTAGAATATACTCTTTACAAATACCATCTCTTTTTGCTATCTTCTTGTTTATTTTTATATTTTATTCTGCACTCATAGTTCTTAAATAATCTCATGTCAATTAACGGTGGATTTAAATAATTTCATAATTCGAGATGGCTCACATGATGATCGGCTACGCCGTCTCTGCGAGCACATCTCGATGTAACAATTACTTGCTTTATTGTTTTATTATTAAAAATCTTTTAGAGAATAATTATTTGTTTTATTATTAAAAATCTTTTAAGATTAATTAATACTAATAATAATTATTAAAGGATACTATTAATAGGCTCCTAATGCTCCAAATATAACAATACAGAGGTAGTCTTTGACTACCTCAAACTTGATAGGGATAGTTTTTTGGCTATCCCAAAAACTAGATAAGGGTAGTTTTTTGGCTACCCTAATATACGCTTTTGGGTAACTTTTGGTTACCACACAACACAACTGGCGTTAATGTACAACTGCTACCAGCTTCCTACACCACTTTATCATTTTATTCAAGTGTTTCTTTACGTATCGAAACTCGGTGAAACTATAAGTGTATTATTATTAAAGCCTTTATATTTATAGATTGAACAACTGAAACAGCAATTAAATAAGATTGAACAAAAGGTCGATGAGCATGAAACAAGAATTATCGACAACAGCAACCGTATCGAAGTTAACGAACGCATACTAAGACAACGCAATCTACGTATCTACGGTTTTCAATACACCAGATGCAAAATCGTCAAGACAAATCCAGATGGAACCACCGGATTTGATGTCATTACACCTAGACAACTTTTCAATCAGTTATGCATCGAGGCCATGGGATATGGAAAAAGTGATGCTGAAGCTATACCACTGACAAAATGCCAACGGGTTACCAAATCCGCCCAACCATACATTTTAGTCCAATTCATGTCATTCGAAGAACTTAAGACCTTTAACAAGGCTAAATATAAGATCAGTAAAACTTATACACCTCATGGCAAAAAAATACAAATTAGAACCGACCCAACGAGATTGCAGTCAAACATTTTTAATAAAGCAATATCTACCGCACAACAACTAAGGGCTAAGGGTATTGCAGCTATGGCGATCGAAGAAAAAATTCGTATCGGAACAAGACCTAATACCGTTTGGTATAAGTTTGATGATGAGAATATTACTAAAATGTTGAAAAAATGAACATTCCATTATTATGTTCGCACATGTTTGTTAATGTCTTATTCGTTTCAAATTTAATTTTGGAGACAAGCTTCTTGTTCTGTTATACACGATGAGCCGCTATACTTTTACATATACATAAATAAAATAAAATACATTTTAAAAGTAATTTTTACCAGGACACCCATAGCGCGTACCGCTTATCAGTGGTCAATGGTCACATATCATAACATGAAAGTTTATAATCAACTAGTATACTGCTAGTAATATATCAACGAGTGTTTTACAAAACCAATTCTACACTTGACTACAAATATACATAGTGTCGTGCATGCCATAAATAATGTTTGTTATCTACCAGTACTTAAAAGATTTCCGGTATGGCTTTATATATAAGACCGGACCAGTGTTAAAGTAGCGACAGTACCAGCTTGGATACGGGCTAAACCAGCCCCTCCGGGCAACCGTTCTGTTCTGTCATATCGACGCAGACGCGGCGGTGTGTTTGGCACCCCTTATATGGCAGATACACGGACCCCATCGACCATGACTCACCTTTTTCAAAATAACATAAACAATCAAAGGACCGCCACCTTAATGGCGGTGGTTGAGGGTGGAGCATCCCCTGCACCCCCGACCACTTCACAAACAATGTTATATAATCCTTTACTTGCAACCCAACGAACAGGGGATGGGCTAGGAAATATATTACCCGTCGGGTACCTGGTGAAAAATAACGAAGCAAGCCATCAGTTTTACACGATCTATAATGAAAATGACGCAAACTACATCAAAGATACAAAACCTTGTGGAAAAAACTGTAAATGTTGCGATATAATAGAGCAAAGCAAATGGACAGTATCTAGTATTACTGGGAGGAAGTTTTGTATGGAAACTGACCATGTTCAATTAGACTGCAACACCTCGGGTGTGGTTTATTGCTTAAGTTGTAATATATGTGGACTGCAGTATATCGGACAAACATCCAGAAAACTGAAATTTCGTGTTCGTGAACATCTATATAACATTACCAAAGGTAACGTGTCTAATTACCTCTACAACCATTTTCACAAAGATAATCATGGCATTCATAACGTCAGAGTACGCATATTAGAGAAAGTTAGAGACAATAAACACTTAGCAGAAGCAGAATTGTTCTGGATTAAAGTACTCCGGACTATTTACCCAATGGGTCTAAACGATAACATTAAGGGAGTTGGAAATATTTCAGAATTATTATTCAAAGAAAATTCCCCTAAGGTCCCATATTTTGAAAATTATGGAATTGCTTCGAAACATGGGCATGGAAGAAGAAGACGGAACAGTAAAATTATAAACCACAGTTTTTTAAATAAGATCAATAAGAACATGATTGCTTTAAACAAAGCCGAAAATATACGTGATTTCCTCAGGGAATTACATCAACAAAGTAACCGTACACTTAAAATGTTGTATTATGATATACTGGGTAATAATAGAAACATTAGTAATGAGGTCACCTTTCTGTGTAAAATGTACATAATACATAAAAATGTTTTTAAAACCGATAAAAATAAAAAGACCGACAGGAAATGTTTCAGATATCACATGCATTACCCTGGTCTCGGATACCGCAATATTAATTACAACCGCATTTTCAATAGCACTGATATTAAAAAGGAACTAGTTAAAATTATGCATAATTTCCCTAGAATACAAATAACTTTTTCCTACGACAAGACAATGGGACGATACTTGTGTAACTACAATAAAACATTAAAATCGCTAAATCAAAGACCTGAAAATCTAACAGGATATTTGCAAAGTAACTGTGACTGTTACAACTCACCATTCATTTACCAACCATTACAGCATGTGATCACAGGTAATTTAGATGTTCTCATATCTACAAATCTTAAACAGTTTTTTAAAAAAGGCACAAAGTTCAGACCCATAATCAATAGACATCCCACGCATATTATGGAGGAAACAGAGCAATCCTTGAATCAACTCATTATGCACATGGCACGTTCTGAACATATTAATATAAACAGTTTTGGGAACTTTCAACACATGGTTGCAAGTCGTATTAAAAGAATTTTTAACAATGAATTTTATAAAGGTGAAATTGATACACGTAACAATATTTATTACAATATTAATCGGCTGATTAGTGATATTCATACTAAGTATATTATTGTGCATACAGATAAAGCGCCTAACAATTATGCAATTGTATGTAAACAGTTTTATATTCAGAGTATATGTAAAGAACTTGGTGTTACCGTCGATAGAATTACCGGGAATGATACTTATGAATATGTAAATAATAGAGATGCTTCGGAACTTATTAACGCGCACCGTAATTTTTCAGAAAGATACTTTATTAGCGTTGATGATGAAAACGCAGTCTTACCTAAAATTTTCGCTATTCCAAAATTACACAAAAATCCATACAAATTCAGGTATATAGCCGGGGCAAGTAAAAGTTCATTGAAACCGTTATCTTCAATGTTACATAACATCCTACAATTTATGAAAAATCATTTTCGGAATTACTGCAATACAGCCACTCAAAGAAGCGGAATTAATTATTATTACAGCGTTAAAAATTCTTATGACGTATTGGATATGATAAGTAAAAACAACAAGCAAATCAAAAGTATCTTGGCGGCAGACTTTTCTACACTGTTTACAGCACTACCACATGACAGTATAATTAAAGCAATGGATTATTTAACACACGTATGTAATTCTAATAAGGCCTACTTGAAAGTTTGTACAACTAAAGTATTATGTTACACCGATAACTACGAATTCAACAAACATTATCGCACTCTGGATCGAACACAGATTATGGAAATTATTAAATTTGTTATAAACGAGAGCTATATCACTTTTGCTGGCTTTATTTTTCGACAATCTAAAGGAGTACCCATGGGAGGCAACGCAAGTCCCGATATAGCAGATCTGACTCTCTCTATTATGGAATATACATATGCCAAAATTTCACGCTTTAATGCTCTTTGCTGTAGATATGTTGATGATTTACTAATATTCAATAACGAAAACTTCAAACATACGGCAAATTTCATTTACGGTGAAGCATTACAAACCGAGATTACATATGCTGATAATATGGCCAATTTTTTAGATATAAGCTTACGTATTACACGTAATGGTGTAATCACAAATGTATATGATAAAACCGAACAGTTTAACTTTCCAGTTAACAAATATACTCAATTGGATAGTAATATTCCTCTGTTTATACACAAAAACCTCATAGTTTCCCAAATCTATAGATTTACTAAACTTTGCTCCACTAAAGAAAATTTCATCAATAAGTGCAAAGACCTACTTAAAAATTATAGGGATAAAGGTCTCAGTAATTTCATTATGAAAAAGTTTATATACAAGGCATTGATCAATAAACCGGAATTGATATATAAGTTCGCCTACCCAAATAGACAAAGTATTAGCAATTTACTTGATACAATTTTTTATGGGCCTTAGTATCTTACACATATTAGATTAAATACAGATGTACTTCACGGAATAAAAGGTCTGTTGCATCCTTATAAGAAAATACAACCCACATAATAACTTCATTTTATAATTACACTAATAGAATCTAAGTTATTTGTAGTGAACGACCGCACTACGATTCAATTTGCATATACTTCTATAGTCGTCTCCGTATTCAAAACCGTTCGCTGTTATGTACGTTAACTCTGATATATTGATGGTTTTCTATGTTCTTCAGTTCAGTCAGCTGGTTAAGTCACCCGGTGCGGTTTAGTGCACCGTTTCGGTAAGACGACAGTAAATCTTCAAATTCGCCCGGCAACAACACGACGTACAAACAATGGAAGCCGATGGAAAAAGAAACGTAGCTTTGGCCTCACAAGGATCGGTCACTGAGAAAAATAGAAAACCGGAACGTGAAGATGAGGTAGACATGTTTCTGGTAATCTACTTTTAACCGATAATATTAATCATGTTCACATTGACACCAACTATAGTTCCCTTTACGACTTCAGTTGTATTTCTTCATTCTACTCCTCGTCTGTTATGTTACTAGGTTTTCTTTTCTACTTCCATCTGTTCCCTTATTATGCTACCCTTTACATCGTGTTGTTTCACTAACATTACAACCTTTCATCAACTAACAGGGTTATGCGTATCGTTCTGATGATGGCCCGCGCATAACTCAGGTGTACACGTAAACGAATAAGGGCCGAAACGTGTACACCTATTTAATCTTTGTTCTTTTCTTAGAATATACTCTTTACAAATACCATCTCTTTTTGCTATCTTCTTGTTTATTTTTATATTTTATTCTGCACTCATAGTTCTTAAATAATCTCATGTCAATTAACGGTGGATTTAAATAATTTCATAATTCGAGATGGCTCACATGATGATCGGCTACGCCGTCTCTGCGAGCACATCTCGATGTAACAATTACTTGCTCTATTGTTTTATTATTAAAAATCTTTTAGAGAATAATTATTTGTTTTATTATTAAAAATCTTTTAAGATTAATTAATACTAATAATAATTATTAAAGGATACTATTAATAGGCTCCTAATGCTCCAAATATAACAATACAGAGGTAGTCTTTGACTACCTCAAACTTGATAGGGATAGTTTTTTGGCTATCCCAAAAACTAGATAAGGGTAGTTTTTTGGCTACCCTAATATACGCTTTTGGGTAACTTTTGGTTACCACACAACACAACTGGCGTTAATGTACAACTGCTACCAGCTTCCTACACCACTTTATCATTTTATTCAAGTGTTTCTTTACGTATCGAAACTCGGTGAAACTATAAGTGTATTATTATTAAAGCCTTTATATTTATAGATTGAACAACTGAAACAGCAATTAAATAAGATTGAACAAAAGGTCGATGAGCATGAAACAAGAATTATCGACAACAGCAACCGTATCGAAGTTAACGAACGCATACTAAGACAACGCAATCTACGTATCTACGGTTTTCAATACACCAGATGCAAAATCGTCAAGACAAATCCAGATGGAACCACCGGATTTGATGCCATTACACCTAGACAACTTTTCAATCAGTTATGCATCGAGGCCATGGGATATGGAAAAAGTGATGCTGAAGCTATACCACTGACAAAATGCCAACGGGTTACCAAATCCGCCCAACCATACATTTTAGTCCAATTCATGTCATTCGAAGAACTTAAGACCTTTAACAAGGCTAAATATAAGATCAGTAAAACTTATACACCTCATGGCAAAAAAATACAAATTAGAACCGACCCAACGAGATTGCAGTCAAACATTTTTAATAAAGCAATATCTACCGCACAACAACTAAGGGCTAAGGGTATTGCAGCTATGGCGATCGAAGAAAAAATTCGTATCGGAACAAGACCTAATACCGTTTGGTATAAGTTTGATGATGAGAATATTACTAAAATGTTGAAAAAATGAACATTCCATTATTATGTTCGCACATGTTTGTTAATGTCTTATTCGTTTCAAATTTAATTTTGGAGACAAGCTTCTTGTTCTGTTATACACGATGAGCCGCTATACTTTTACATATACATAAATAAAATAAAATACATTTTAAAAGTAATTTTTACCAGGACACCCATAGCGCGTACCGCTTATCAGTGGTCAATGGTCACATATCATAACATGAAAGTTTATAATCAACTAGTATACTGCTAGTAATATATCAACGAGTGTTTTACAAAACCAATTCTACACTTGACTACAAATATACATAGTGTCGTGCATGCCATAAATAATGTTTGTTATCTACCAGTACTTAAAAGATTTCCGGTATGGCTTTATATATAAGACCGGACCAGTGTTAAAGTAGCGACAGTACCAGCTTGGATACGGGCTAAACCAGCCCCCCTCCGGGCAACCGTTCTGTTCTGTCATATCGACGCAGACGCGGCGGTGTGTTTGGCACCCCTTATATGGCAGATACACGGACCCCATCGACCATGACTCACCTTTTTCAAAATAACATAAACAATCAAAGGACCGCCACCTTAATGGCGGTGGTTGAGGGTGGAGCATCCCCTGCACCCCCGACCACTTCACAAACAATGTTATATAATCCTTTACTTGCAACCCAACGAACAGGGGATGGGCTAGGAAATATATTACCCGTCGGGTACCTGGTGAAAAATAACGAAGCAAGCCATCAGTTTTACACGATCTATAATGAAAATGACGCAAACTACATCAAAGATACAAAACCTTGTGGAAAAAACTGTAAATGTTGCGATATAATAGAGCAAAGCAAATGGACAGTATCTAGTATTACTGGGAGGAAGTTTTGTATGGAAACTGACCATGTTCAATTAGACTGCAACACCTCGGGTGTGGTTTATTGCTTAAGTTGTAATATATGTGGACTGCAGTATATCGGACAAACATCCAGAAAACTGAAATTTCGTGTTCGTGAACATCTATATAACATTACCAAAGGTAACGTGTCTAATTACCTCTACAACCATTTTCACAAAGATAATCATGGCATTCATAACGTCAGAGTACGCATATTAGAGAAAGTTAGAGACAATAAACACTTAGCAGAAGCAGAATTGTTCTGGATTAAAGTACTCCGGACTATTTACCCAATGGGTCTAAACGATAACATTAAGGGAGTTGGAAATATTTCAGAATTATTATTCAAAGAAAATTCCCCTAAGGTCCCATATTTTGAAAATTATGGAATTGCTTCGAAACATGGGCATGGAAGAAGAAGACGGAACAGTAAAATTATAAACCACAGTTTTTTAAATAAGATCAATAAGAACATGATTGCTTTAAACAAAGCCGAAAATATACGTGATTTCCTCAGGGAATTACATCAACAAAGTAACCGTACACTTAAAATGTTGTATTATGATATACTGGGTAATAATAGAAACATTAGTAATGAGGTCACCTTTCTGTGTAAAATGTACATAATACATAAAAATGTTTTTAAAACCGATAAAAATAAAAAGACCGACAGGAAATGTTTCAGATATCACATGCATTACCCTGGTCTCGGATACCGCAATATTAATTACAACCGCATTTTCAATAGCACTGATATTAAAAAGGAACTAGTTAAAATTATGCATAATTTCCCTAGAATACAAATAACTTTTTCCTACGACAAGACAATGGGACGATACTTGTGTAACTACAATAAAACATTAAAATCGCTAAATCAAAGACCTGAAAATCTAACAGGATATTTGCAAAGTAACTGTGACTGTTACAACTCACCATTCATTTACCAACCATTACAGCATGTGATCACAGGTAATTTAGATGTTCTCATATCTACAAATCTTAAACAGTTTTTTAAAAAAGGCACAAAGTTCAGACCCATAATCAATAGACATCCCACGCATATTATGGAGGAAACAGAGCAATCCTTGAATCAACTCATTATGCACATGGCACGTTCTGAACATATTAATATAAACAGTTTTGGGAACTTTCAACACATGGTTGCAAGTCGTATTAAAAGAATTTTTAACAATGAATTTTATAAAGGTGAAATTGATACACGTAACAATATTTATTACAATATTAATCGGCTGATTAGTGATATTCATACTAAGTATATTATTGTGCATACAGATAAAGCGCCTAACAATTATGCAATTGTATGTAAACAGTTTTATATTCAGAGTATATGTAAAGAACTTGGTGTTACCGTCGATAGAATTACCGGGAATGATACTTATGAATATGTAAATAATAGAGATGCTTCGGAACTTATTAACGCGCACCGTAATTTTTCAGAAAGATACTTTATTAGCGTTGATGATGAAAACGCAGTCTTACCTAAAATTTTCGCTATTCCAAAATTACACAAAAATCCATACAAATTCAGGTATATAGCCGGGGCAAGTAAAAGTTCATTGAAACCGTTATCTTCAATGTTACATAACATCCTACAATTTATGAAAAATCATTTTCGGAATTACTGCAATACAGCCACTCAAAGAAGCGGAATTAATTATTATTACAGCGTTAAAAATTCTTATGACGTATTGGATATGATAAGTAAAAACAACAAGCAAATCAAAAGTATCTTGGCGGCAGACTTTTCTACACTGTTTACAGCACTACCACATGACAGTATAATTAAAGCAATGGATTATTTAACACACGTATGTTTTAATAATTCTAATAAGGCCTACTTGAAAGTTTGTACAACTAAAGTATTATGTTACACCGATAACTACGAATTCAACAAACATTATCGCACTCTGGATCGAACACAGATTATGGAAATTATTAAATTTGTTATAAACGAGAGCTATATCACTTTTGCTGGCTTTATTTTTCGACAATCTAAAGGAGTACCCATGGGAGGCAACGCAAGTCCCGATATAGCAGATCTGACTCTCTCTATTATGGAATATACATATGCCAAAATTTCACGCTTTAATGCTCTTTGCTGTAGATATGTTGATGATTTACTAATATTCAATAACGAAAACTTCAAACATACGGCAAATTTCATTTACGGTGAAGCATTACAAACCGAGATTACATATGCTGATAATATGGCCAATTTTTTAGATATAAGCTTACGTATTACACGTAATGGTGTAATCACAAATGTATATGATAAAACCGAACAGTTTAACTTTCCAGTTAACAAATATACTCAATTGGATAGTAATATTCCTCTGTTTATACACAAAAACCTCATAGTTTCCCAAATCTATAGATTTACTAAACTTTGCTCCACTAAAGAAAATTTCATCAATAAGTGCAAAGACCTACTTAAAAATTATAGGGATAAAGGTCTCAGTAATTTCATTATGAAAAAGTTTATATACAAGGCATTGATCAATAAACCGGAATTGATATATAAGTTCGCCTACCCAAATAGACAAAGTATTAGCAATTTACTTGATACAATTTTTTATGGGCCTTAGTATCTTACACATATTAGATTAAATACAGATGTACTTCACGGAATAAAAGGTCTGTTGCATCCTTATAAGAAAATACAACCCACATAATAACTTCATTTTATAATTACACTAATAGAATCTAAGTTATTTGTAGTGAACGACCGCACTACGATTCAATTTGCATATACTTCTATAGTCGTCTCCGTATTCAAAACCGTTCGCTGTTATGTACGTTAACTCTGATATATTGATGGTTTTCTATGTTCTTCAGTTCAGTCAGCTGGTTAAGTCACCCGGTGCGGTTTAGTGCACCGTTTCGGTAAGACGACAGTAAATCTTCAAATTCGCCCGGCAACAACACGACGGACAAACAATGGAAGCCGATGGAAAAAGAAACGTAGCTTTGGCCTCACAAGGATCGGTCACTGAGAAAAATAGAAAACCGGAACGTGAAGATGAGGTAGACATGTTTCTGGTAATCTACTTTTAACCGATAATATTAATCATGTTCACACTGACACCAACTATAGTTCCCTTTACGACTTCAGTTGTATTTCTTCATTCTACTCCTCGTCTGTTATGTTACTAGGTTTTCTTTTCTACTTCCATCTGTTCCCTTATTATGCTACCCTTTACATCGTGTTGTTTCACTAACATTACAACCTTTCATCAACTAACAGGGTTATGCGTATCGTTCTGATGATGGCCCGCGCATAACTCAGGTGCACACGTAAACGAATAAGGGCCGAAACGTGTACACCTATTTAATCTTTGTTCTTTTCTTAGAATATACTCTTTACAAATACCATCTCTTTTTGCTATCTTCTTGTTTATTTTTATATTTTATTCTGCACTCATAGTTCCTAAATAATCTCATGTCAATTAACGGTGGATTTAAATAATTACATGGCAGCGGACCACAAGTGGTTACAAGGCAGGAAACCTTCAATGTAAGCAGTGAAACGACTGCTTCACTGAAGTGTGCAGCTGTAGCTAAAAAGCCAGTTTCAGAATGTGGAGGAGATGAGAAGAAGATGGGGTTATCAAGTACACTCGTTTCGAACCACTAATCTAGAATGGCTGAATAACGTCTAGAAGAAGCACTTGCCATGCGTGCAATTTACCTGTGTTGTATGCAATCAACATATGACAATGCATTTAACATGTGCTGAATGCGCCGGTTGGCTTTTCTGTCATCAAGCGAACTTAATGCCCATTATCAGTTTGCCTCTATATGAAAGAAATGAAACGGAGGGAGCCCAGAACTGTCGAATTAAAGAATTCTTAACTGGTGCATGCAACAATCCCATGAATGATCCATTCATGAGGAGCCACAACGAGTTAAATGTAATTTATGAATGATTTTGTCAATTCATTAAATGGTCAAGCAGTGTCATGAATTGAGTTCTTCATTAAGAACAACGTCATAAATGCACAACTATAACTTATGGGATAACGAATAAGGCGACACTGCAATTTATGTCAGTTGCACTGCATATAGAAAATCGATCTTATAGAAAATTTCTTGTTTTTCTCCGAGAATATTTTTGATTCTGATAGAGCTTTTAATGCTCTTTCGAATGTACCTAGTCACTCTTCCCAAATCTTGTTCCTTTATGCAGTTATAGGCCGTGATTTGTCGATGACCATGCAATTTTCCTCAATTGCACGTCATATAAAAAATCGATCTGATAGAAAAGTTCTTGTTTTTGTCCGAGATTATTTTTGATTCTGATAGAGCTTTTAGTGCTCTTTCGAATGTGTCGAAATCCGTTGTCCGAATCTCATTTCCTTACTGTATATTTTCACATTTATTGTGACGATTTATTTCAGAGTGACCAGTGCCGCGTCGCTCGCTGAAGACGCGCGCGGTCTCTCTCTATCTCTCTCTAATGTTGGCTAATATTACCCTCACCGTTGAGTTTGTTGCCTCCCCGCTTCTCCCCTCTGTCTATCCTTGTTTTGTGCTTTTGTGGAATCAAAGTAACCCTCTTTAGTCTTTCACTGTGGATGTAGAGCGTAGGATCCGATCGATAAGGACATTTTTTTGTGTTCGATGGAGTTTGTTGTTGTGATTGTCTGTCTGAAGTATGCATAGAATTGGGAATTAAGGCATTTCATCGAAGCGTGGTTTCGTTCACATTTCGGCGTCTTGAGGGAAAACCAAGACAAATGAAATTGGAAGTTTATTTAAGTACGCTTGAGATGCAAAAATAAAACGTAATGAGTCATTTCTACTTGTTTTGCGGAAATCATGAGCCTGATTGTTGGGAAATTTCGGCAACTAATTGCCTCGTTTTGCATTCTTACCACCTCCCCCTCCCCCTTTCCCTTCGTTGTCTCTTAATTGCATACAATGTAGGTTTAATTTCGCGCATGGTGTGCTCCCCACTTGTTGTATGTACTCAGCAGATCTTATTCTGCATCGCACTTTTGCTTCTATCTTCATCCTCAATACTTATGCTGTATATTTACCCATGAGTGACATAAAGCACTGTGGGTGAATTTTTATCCTCACCTTTAGCTAACTGTAGTTTTTGCGCGAATTCCTTGATTTTTGCACGAACCATCCAATCCCTCCAGCTTCCTTATTTCCTTTTACGGTGGGACAGAATCATAGCACTCAAGTGGAGAATCTGAAGTTTATTAGTGCAAGTGAAGTCATAAACTCCTAGACTTACAAATGTCCACTTTGACTATCATCCATCATATTTCATATTGTGCTTTCGATATGTTTTGTTTGTTCGTAGGTGATCACCCATGTTGCAATATTCTTTGAGTGCATTTCTTGCAGGTATTTTGTGCATACTTCACTCGGGATTGTGTTCTTTTCTGGCGAATAGGATGTGATGTACGGCTTCACGCGTCAAAGCCAATACGGGTAAATGTTTATTAAGGTGCTTGATTTAATGTTGGTGTTGATAGCAGTAAGCATATTTGGTAGGATATTGCACGAAGTTTTCTTTGATGCTTTGTTCATCTTCATTGGCAGTGTCTATATGCAAAATGCTCTTTATTTAAGAAGTTACAACTCAACATACGGAACCTCACCAGTGGCAGCTGTCTATAGTGCTGTTCAGTAGCAGCAAACACCGCATACACCTGCTTTAGGAGCTGTTGGAGTTACCAACCCGACCAGTGTCTATGCGAGGTAATTTCCAGTCTTTTAATACTTCGGCTGTTCAGGTAGACATATCCACTACCTTAAGAAAAAATATCACCTGATTGAGTATTGACGAAAAAACGGTCACAGTATTGAAGTTTGCTTGCAAAAACTTTGTTTATCGCTTCAGTGGTATGGGGGGCGGGGGATGGGTACTTACTATTGGTCACGGGAACTCATCGGACGTATGCTTTCGATGAGGATTAATTGCTACTTTACTTTGTCGCAGTAGGGGGGTTACTTGCGTTGACGATAACAACTTGCGGAGTACTGTGTGGGATATAGGTCATTAGTGTTTTCTGACCCAGGAGCGGTGTGCCGGTTATTAGAAATATATCATACAGAAAGCATTTTTTCTTCGCACATAAAATAAAGGGACGATTGATCTAATGTGGATCAGGGATTCTTTTAATACTACTGTATCGGGAATGTGGTGAATAGAGGGTGCGTTTGAAGTGAGCATAGTCGACAATAGTGACATCGTTTAATGAATGAATGAATTCCGTAAAAATGGAATATTAGAATATGGGAATATGTAACGTGAACTTTGCAGGAGCTCATCTCTCTGATGCTCTCTATGGTGAAGTGCTTCATATGGTCATGATACCTTGCGTTAAGATTTGCGCTATATTGTTAGCGTGGACACTATAGGAATGCAAAGCATATGAGTACGCCTTCGATGCAAATGACTATGTTTTGAGATGACCTCAAAGGAATATCAATTAGTTTTACCATTTTTTAATGATGGTGATTGATTGATTTGTTGCCATAGGGCAATTATTCTTTAAAATTCTGCAAAAATTCATTCGCTTCAACTTAAAGGGGGGAGGGAAGTCCCATCCTATTTTGAAAGCGATCATATCGGGACAATTTGGAGAAGAAATAGCACCTTCTATACGGAAAAGTTTAGCGCTCTTAATTAATATTTTTGGGGTCAAGTATTTGACGGCTGCTGTCTAAATGTTTGAGGTCACTGCCTGATTAAGTCTAAAAATGCAGTTGAAAAATATATTGGTGTGTCGAAAGCGATTCATTTAAAGGGTATTATGATTTAGCTAATTCGAATTGCTAAATTGCTGAGTCAAAATAGCTTTCAGTTTCTCAAATGCGGCAGCTGCAGCAGCACCTTCAGCGTCACCATATGCAGCTGCAGCAGCTTATGCAGCCACACCTAGTGCGGCTGCCGCCTATGCACAATATGGACAGACGGCTGCTGCTGTAGCGGCTGTACAGCAGCAGCAACAGGTTATTCTTCATTTCTTTCAAATTACTTTCCTTTTTTACAATACTTTCGCAGCATTGTAAGCTTCCGCTTTTTTATAAAATAAAAATATATATTCGAATCAGCACATTAGATGTTTGATTAATGACAATATAAATTTTCCCTAATCTTTTTTCTAAAAAAATTGAATTTTCTGTAGGCGATTAATTTTGAACTAGTGGTGGATGTTTTAGTTACAAGCGGCAACTGGTGTGGTAAGTGCGTCGGCAGCTGGCTATGGAGCGCATACTGCGGCTACACGCCTCACTGATTCGTATAGCACTGTAGGTACAGTACCGTCAACTGGTGGTACATATGCATCGCTTGCCGGTAAGTCGATTCCCACGTATCTTTTTTCGGTGCAAATATAATGAGCAGATTTTCTCCTGCTTTTTATTTATTATGGTGGCAATGCTGATTGGAAGGCGAATTAGCCCAGCTGATCAGCCTTAGAGGCAGTAAGACATTGTTTTTTGCGCATTGGGAAATGAAGCAATGTATTGCCTTGCGTCGGAGCAAAGATGAGCATATTTCGGGAATAAAGTGAAGGTTCTGAGCTTGGCTAGAGGATCAAGATGCAAAATCGGCACTACTTGTATGAGCCGTCTCATAAGGGGTTGTATTAAGTTCGTAGTATGGTATTATCCGTGTTTGCGAATGACGCTGTTGTCGCGTTGCCTTAATGATCTTTTAACTTTTTTCACTTTTCAGGTCATTTTCCATTCAAATTCGTTTTAAAATCTGCGACTTAAAGACCCATTAGGCAATGTATGCATAGGTGAACATCTCGTTTCGTAATGTTGGGCATTTAATAATGCATTTCAATTTTGGTCGTTTACTTTTTATGCTGATAATCTTCCAAAAATTGCGTGGAGGTTCGAAATGAGGAGAAGAGAACATTTTTTGTGAATGTGCCTGGATGCTGTTTGTTCTAGTTGTTGTGATTAATTGTGTCATTATTTTGCAGTTGCTAGTCGAATTGGATATCTAATATCCAGTCGATTTGAATTATGAGTGGATAAGCATTTACCTTCGAGTTTATTTCTGCAAATCCCTTATTTTGAAGAGTTGGGAACAATTCATTTCTTCTTTAATTTCATTAAGCACTGGTGATAATCGGAATTTTTTTGTCGGCTGCGGGAGCATGAACCGGAGGTTTGTGTGGCTGCAGGAGTAGTGAGCAGCAGTCCGTGAGTTATCGTCGATAACCGAGTAAGGTTTTTAGGTGGTGGTAGTATTGATAGCGTAGAGTAATCCAGTTAATAAGCAGTTTATTCAGATTACACAGATACTCTACGGACTGCAGCGGCGGCGGCAGCGGTGGCAAATCCAACAAGCAACAGTTCACTTGTGGGCGTTACTCGTATCGGAGCGACATCGTCAAATCCGCTCACCAATACTGCCTCGTGGGTCAGTGGAACGAGCACTGCTGGTAAGTATTTCGTATTTATGAATCCTGATGCATATTCTAAAAGTAGATAAATCGCCATGTTGTGACAAGATGTTGGCTTATTTTGACTGAACACATCATGGGTGGACGGTGTAAAATCTAAACGGAGAATAGGATGCATTTGCAGCGCGCTTCTTCATTTACTTACTTATCTTGTATTAAGTTGTGTTCATCACAAACGCATGTTTTCACTCTTTGACTGCCGGTGGTCGTTTGGTTTATGAGAGTTGCTTCTTACTTGAGTACTTGTATTTTTTCAGATCTGGTAAATTCCGAAGTACTCGGGAGGAGGGATGTGGATGAAAGACTGCAATCTAATGTTGAATGGTCGAGCAAATCTATATGGTTGTTGCGGTTTCAGAAAGCATTCGGTTGGATTGTTGATTACTTTTTTATGGCTCAATGACCCCGATTTCAAAGCAGGCTCTGACTTTAGATAATCTAAAAATAGAAGGTATGGTTGCGGGAACTCAAGAGACAGTGATGCAGGTCCACTTAAATTCCTGTTAAAGCGTCGAGGGACACTGGTTATGATGCGGCTGTGCATGCAGCGGCCAGCAGCTACCTACAGTCGAAGGTGGCCGGTACGACCAATGTTTGGATAGGAACTACGAAGAAAGCAAGCGCTGCGGCAGAGTTCGGTTTAACAAACGCCTCATATGCAACAACTCCATCGACCAATGTAGCGGTGGCAGGAGTCGGTCGTGGTCAGCCAGGTAGTAGAGGTAACGCTTGTTGGTGTTTGACTGGTGTTTATTGAGCTTTTGTTGTTTATATTCTAGGTAAAGAGTATATAGTGCATGTTATCCATTCCAAAATGTGTTGCGGTTGAGGGGGAGAGAGGGAGGGAGGAAGGGCTTGGTTCGAAATGTACCTTCTCAAAGCGTGAAGCATAAGTTGTGTAAATGCACTATCGAAAACTTCAGAGTAATTTGGGCCCAGTTGTTCGTTACGAATGATTGATGCAGCCATCAAAGCTTTGATTAAGAAGGGATGGAATGAAAAGTGCATGCGTGAATTATTATTATGGCAAGTCGTAAATGCATAAAGGAAAGGTAGAGCAGTAAGTCGGGAACTTCCCTCATAATAGAGATTTTGTTCTTTTAAAAAATAAGCGTGCCGAAAAAAGCAACGGTGGCTCATCATCAACGCGTCATTCAAAAGGGCTTCTTCTTGGCACTTTTCTTGACAACCTTGTCGCTTAATAGACAACTCGGCGAGCGAGGTTTTCAACGCTATTATCTTTACGTTGACTTCGAATGTCTGAGCGCCTGCAGTATTGAAAATTTTGTAGGATTTTGGTTTTCAAAATTTTAGGGAAATTCCGCAGTCGGCAGACAAGCATCTGGATAATCTAAAAGTGCCACGCAAATTGCAATTTTCTTTTTGACTTCGTTTTTTTCAATGTGATTTGTTTAAAAAAAAAATTGATTTTTTGTTACGATAAAAAGGGAGGAGGACTCTTTCCTCATGGGGTTTCCTCTTCTCATTATCATAACAAAAAGATCTCCCTGTTTACACTTTTGATATTATTTGATGAGGGACGTTCAGAATTCTTCATCCCAATAAAATTGCAGAAAGCTAACTCTTCTTTTCACGCGTTTACGAACTTGCAATTAAGGAGAGAAGCAGTTGTCAGTTTACGAACCCCTGGCAAAGACCACATTCCTTCGAAGTAGATCGTCCACTCGTTGTTGCATGCAGTGCGGGCACTCTGCTTTCAGAGTTGGGCTTGCAAAGTTGCATAACTGCGAGTTGATTTGAGAGTCAAGTAGGAACACTGCATCATACAGGACGATCCGTTTTTACGCGGATGTGAACTCTTTGAAGTCGATAATTTTTTGCTTGGGTATTTCTTACCATCGACTTCAGTAAAAATCTGATTGCAGAGGTATGTAGTTCTGTTTCTGCCCTTCCTTCATTTCCTTCCTCGCTATGTCCTTTGCGTTTGTTTGTTTGTCTTAGCAGGAAGTGCTAAGTATGTATTTTAGGTCGCGGTGCACTCCCAAACAAGCGCTGTGGTGATCAGTCTCGTCCGGTTGGCGATATCCAACAGTTCTACTGTGAGGTGTGCAAGATCAGTTGCGCTGGGTCTCAGGTTGGTCGCTTTCTGCTTTTTCTTATCAGTGAACCTTGATCTGTTGGGAATTGATCTAGTGAAACTTGATCTACTATTTGGAATACTCACTGATAAGTTGTTCTATAAAATCCTGTAAAATGCTTTTTCTATTATTACAAGGTTTTGTATAGGAAGGATTTTGTTGCATTAAAGGATTTTAAAATGTTTTTTGGTTCCTAATGGCAAAACTTATCGTTGATGGTAATCAAAATTCATCGTATACGTTTATAGTGATCTACCGTCAGAAATAGTGTATTGTTTTGCCACTGATGGATGTATATTTTGGAGGATGATGTAGTGGAAGTGCGAAGATATGCGGCATGGGATTCATCTTGCATATATGTTGCTTTATTGTTCTCTTGATATTATTTTCATATCTTTTGGAGGTGAGCTATGTGCACTCATCTTTGCCGTTGTTAAATATGTCGATCCGTAGGGGATGCCTATGGATTTTTACTTAGGCGCTTTTTTACACATAAAGGTAGATTTACCATAATTTTTCCTTCTTTGTTGTTTATCTTTAATATGCGTTTGAGAGTGGTGAAGAAAAATGTCATCGAGTGTTTATAATAAATGAAGTTTTCGTTTTCAGACATACAAGGAACATATTGAAGGACAAAAGCATAAGAAAAAAGAGGCACTGCAGAAAGGAGAAGGACAGATATTATCAAAATCGAGGGTCTCGTTCCGTTGTGAGACGTGTAACGTGACATGTACGGGTAAGGACACCTGCGAGTCACACATTCGAGGCAGTAAGCACCAAAAGGTTGGCGCATATTTTTCTCAGTCTCGTATGCAGAGCGTGAAATGCGTAATCTGTTGGACAGGTGGCCATGGTTCTGAAAGGTTCGAAAACTGCAATCCCACTTTGAAGAAAGTGCCATTCCTTTTTTATTCTTTACGCGTGTTTTGTTCGCTTTGTCAGTCTTTTTCTATCGATTTCTTTGCCGCGTCCATATCTCCGTCAGTGAATTTTTTACGAATAGCTGGGGTCACTTGCTTGTTGCTTCATGAAAATGTTTTCTAAAGCTGTTGGGATGATGCTGCGGTTGTACATTAGGCATTTTAGCATCCATTGAATGTTTTAATTGTGCAAGGCTTTGGCAAGCTACATCGGGCTCAGAAATATCTAAAAGTTGTCCGAACATGGCACTGCATATCTGATTAGATATAATTTTGTCCTCTGGGGAAGTTATGCAAGAAAGTCATATTGCCATTGTTAGATTTCAGTTGCTTCAGTTGCTGAGAACATTGGATGTGTTTGGATAAGCGTATTCACATATGTACTAATGATGCTCTAGAAACTGGTATCGGGAGTGATTCGGCCTAGGAACTGCATATATGACAGTCGCACACTCTAATGCTGAGCATGCGAGCTTGGCAGAAGGTAGTGCAGTACTAGGTTGCCTAAGGTCGGAGAGGCGGTGATTGTTATATGCGACCGTGTCGGGGCGTTTGGAACGTGGCATAAGGGGAGATCAGCACAACTCCTTTACGACGTCACACAATTCGAATAGCGAAACACAACGAGTGATTAGCGAGCAAGACCGCAGCGTATTTATAGCCTCGGCTGCGGCCCTGAAGGTATCGGGAGATCACAATTCACATGGGGGAGATACTACATCAAGATCAAACAAACATGAGCATGCGGAATATTGCACAAGTGCAGATCACCAGTATCACTGCAATCACGAGACTATTTGATCACAGTAGATCATTCGTTAACGTAGATCACTCGTTACCAAGATCACTCGTTAACAGTCTATGTGGTTCATGGTACGGACCCATAAAGTGCGGATCGTAGGTTATGATAGGCAGAAGGTCTGTGATAGGCGAAGGACCGACTGTTTCTAAGTAACGGGAAAAAAATCAGAGGAAAATCTCAAAGTTTTGTGCCTCATAGCACCAAAAGGTGGGGATCAGAAACGTTGAAGAAGAGATGTGCGGGTTTAGTTTTGGGGATATTTTAATATGCAAGGATCGGCAAGAAATTCATACATCAAATTACGGGGAAAGGGGGGGGGAGGGGAGGGGACGGCTTTTCTCTGTTACTCACTTTCGCTTTCCATCCGTCCTTCGCATCGAAACTGCTCTTCCATTACCACTTATTCTTTCCCATCTGTTAATACAGACATTAGCGTTATCAAGGTATATCACATACAGATGATGCTATTTACTTTCTCGTTGTTTTACTCCATAATCCATGCGTTAAAGTGAACAGAAGGTCTTTAAGTGTTCTTAGTGCTAATGTATTAATTTTAAGACCGCTAACCTAATGAAAAAGCTGGGCAAGCCAGTACCGGAAACGCCAACTGTGTTAGCACCTGGAGAGAAGTCCACTTCTTCCGCACCGACGACTAACGGTGCTCCAATCTCAACAGTCGGGGGGCCTGCTTTGCCGACTAAACGGGTAAGTGTTTTTTCCATAGTTGCGTGACTGAATTACCAATTTTTATCAAAGGGTAGGAGGAATCTTTGGATGGTTCGATTTACTAGGCCTTTATTAGACATTTGCATGGTTTAAATGTCTGATGATAATAGTTCCGCTTTAATCATTGCGTTTTTTAATGATTCTAAGATTTTTTCAATTCTTTTATTGTGCATTCTATGATTGTAATTTCTCGTTTTTAAAAAAGACTGAATTTTTAGTATGTTCGTTCAGAATTCTTTATTACGGGAAGTGCTTGCCCACTTCAAAAGTTATAAGATGTATAGGTGTATGAAAATTTAATTTTATTTTCTTTCATGTTGGTCGTAGGAAATTTCAGGTTGTTGGAGTTTCGACAGTCAACTTTGTTGGTGGACAGAAAGTGACATCAGATACATCGGCCAAATCCACGGATGCAGCTGATGCGGCACTTGAAGCAGCTGGGCAGAAGAATGCTGCCGTCGAAGTTAGATTTAGCATATCTTGAACTGCTGAGAGCAATATTGGGTTGCTTGTTAAGTACCACAATCAACGACTGATCAAAATCGGGGAAACGGAGAGATGAAAAATCGAATGACGAATAGATGGGAAGTATTAGGAGAGGGGTGCTTGGGAAGACCAGAAAAGTTTAAACATATGTTTGTGATTCGTCTGTAGCTATTATGTGGGCATCAATCCTTTAAAGATGGGCACTAAAAAGTTTCCTTAGAGGAGGGAAAATATGAAAGGAGTGAATAAGATATGGGTTAGGAGGGGATAGCAGAAAGCAGACTTGCCCAAATATGTTTCTATAAGCGTAGTTGCATATGACCGTTATTCGCGAATTTTGTGCGAATTTGACGATATGCGAAAATTCTTGCAGTGATGTTTTTGAGCGAAAATTGTAAAGGGTAGTGCTTTGTCACTTCTTGAAGGGATTATTGGTATTTTGTCATAAATTGAAATGAATATTGTCCTACAATTAATGTCTCGAATTGAAGGCACGCGAATGACCATTGGTCACCATTATCACCACAGTTTGGCACTAAATTTTGTTCGCTCTTTTCTCACGTTATTTCTTTGACCGGTTGTATATATGATGTAATCCACAAATGAAGGCATCACCCACTCGATTGATCCGTGAAGCTTCGTCACTTTTGAACTTTTTGATTCTGTATGGAGAGATTCCATCTTTTTTCAACTCATCTGAGCTGCCCGATATTTTAGGCTGCTCTAGCGGCAGAGGAAGACGTGCAGCCGGTTGGTGAAGATTATGTGGAGGAAGAAAGAAACGCATCGGGCAAACTGATGCAATATAACTGCAAATTGTGCGACTGTAAATTTAGTGACCCGAACGCGAAGGATATCCACATGAAAGGACGTAAGCATCGTCTGCAATACAAGGTTGAACGTTTTTCACTTGCAACATTGTTGTAGAGATATTTTTAATAGGTGAAACGGGATAGACAATCAAGATCGCCATATTGGAACCTTTTTTCCTTCTTTATCCTCTCTTCTTATCCTTTCAGTTAATTTATTCCTACCTACATCTTTCGCGATGTTTGAAATTTTATTTCCACTTGCTAGGTTATTGACATGAGCACTCGTAAATATTTCTTTTCTTGCGGCAATATAAGAGAGGCTAACGTTAAGATGAGGAGCAAATAGTTGCGCTTGATCGAAAACATTTCAATTCGGTGGAAAAACCTTGAGCCGACGAGGAGTACGTCAAAGCATGGAGAGGGGGGCCTTGATGATGTTGTTTTTATTATTGCAGTTGAAAGTGAATCAGGATTTGGTGGTTGACGTGAAGCCGAATCAGATGCCACGTGAGATGCGCAACGAATTTGCTGGTAACATGCGTGCCCATGCTGGATCACCAATAATGATGTAAGTTGTGGTTTAACATGCTACATAACCAGCATGAAATCAAGAGAGGGAGGTTGGTTCGTTGTGACAAGGATGTTTCTCATCGCTTTCAACCAAAGTGAGGGGTTGCCTCTCCACCGCTCTGCAGCGATTCGATCTTTAGACTTCGGCAGTTGTCAAATTGCATAGTTTAGTTGGTTGATATATTCTGCATCAGTGAATCCCAGTGTTTCTGAGTGGTAAGTAAGTTCGAAGAATATAATTCGTCGAATGTACTGTGAAATGAAATGAGGATAATGCTGACGTTTAGGCCACGTCCATATGGTCCTCCAGAGCAGTTGATGGTGTTCCCACACGCTCCAGCTCGTCCGTGGTTTGGTATGATGGATCCTGGCAGGAGGGCAGAGACATCTGAAGACTGTCGCGAAGATTCGCGAGTGAGTTAGTGGGCTGCTTCACACAGTAAATCAAACTGTGTATCAACGCAATAACTCAAAGAACGATCTAAGTTGATCTCTGACTGTAGCGACTATATCGTCTTCTAATGCGGCGTTGCGGTCGTGTGTAAGTGCGTGTTTTCTAATGCGTCGTGTATAAGCGTGTAAGTGTAGCGGCTTTGCTTTAATTGTCAGCACTTTCTTCTTTATTGTTTTTTTCTGAAGTTAAACTTGATTCTCAAGATTACTTGTTGATTGCCCCAAAGTCCTGTGATCTCGTCAGTAGTTTGTGACGTTTTTACATTCTCCTCGTCATTGGATTGTACTTTTTCGTTAGCTCATCACCAGAATCATCGTATTTGACTCAGATCATGTTTTATGATGGTTTTGTATTCGTCTTTCGAGTATATCGCGTTTTCACGTCGTTTCCTAAGTACGTTAAAGGCTTAATTACCCAAGTTTGAGGTGTCGGGCGAATCGCCAAGCAGAAAGGTGTCCCCCGAACCGTGTGAACAAACTTGGGACGGACCAACCAGGAGGTTGGTGTAGCCAAGCGCAAAAAGAAGGAAAAGGGCGCAAGCGGACGAGCCCTCATCAAAACAGGCCGGTTTCTTTGTTGAAATCAATTATAGTTCATCACTGTTCAAGTTGTCCAAGAGCCACAAGCCCGAAGAATCAATCCCACCGCGGGAGAAAACTGGTTGCGGTCGGTGAACGGAATCAACCGCACGAGTTAGGCACTGATACCTTGATACATTGATAACCAGGTGTCGGCACGAAAGCAATCGCCCGACACCTCGTTGCTCTTGTGCTTATATTGCGATTCATTGTATCAGGCCGTGAGACAGTTGACAATAAGTGCCATACTCTAAACGTGTGTCCCGCTCATTCGGTGTTATATCGCTCAATTCGCTCAACCTGCCCTAAATCAAGGCTTTTGCCTTCGATTGTCGTTGTTTCGTTTATTGCTTTTATATTGCGGATTATTTTGACAGGCCTGCGCAGCTTGTTGGTTTTACTTCACGTGCATTGTGGCCTTAACTTTGTTGATCTCTTTTCTAATAAACCGTCGATCTCTTCTTTATCTTTTTCTGTCGTCTACATACGACCGTCAACTTCGTTTTGTTCACGACAAAGACCGACATGTTATGGCCAAGCATAAGCAGGCTAGCTATCCCTTTCCTTTCCAGGCAGCGCCATTGGATTTGGTTGCGTTTATTCGTTTTAAATGCTTGTTGATCGAAGGAATTTCCCTTTTTTTCGATTTGAAGGTTAAGGAATACAAATTTTGCATTAATAATTTCAACCCGAAAGTCTTTGTAAAAAGAATTCTAACGAATTTCATTATTCATTATGAGGCAATATTTTGATGTCTTATTTGTATAAATTGGAAATTATTCATTTATAATTTAAGATTTATCCGAATGAGGCACAGCTCGCCACTGTCGAGAAGTTAGTGGCGATGATTGAGAAGGCGCTCAAAGGAGTTTCGGATGATTTTGCGGCGAAGTATATTTTGATTTCTGTCTTCCTAACTTTTTAGAGCAAGTTATTTATTTTGCTTCTACTTCATCTATTTTGCATTTTCATAGCGAGGTTATTTAAAGCATTCACTGAAGTAAGTTACTGCATAAAGTGAGCACTTTGAATCGAAGTTATTATGATGAATTTCTTAGTTTTTGCTACACTTGAGCAGAAAGTTCTTGGCTTTGAAGCCCTTTGATTCCTGGTGCTTTTGTACTTGTGCCTTCATTTACCTGTATTCAAAGCATTATACATCTACTTCATTTGTCACCAGTTTTGTTGCATCCTGTGATTTTCGCCATGGTCCATGTGCTTTTAAAGTCGCGCTTTTCCTCGCCTTCGTAATAAACGATCGGTGTTTAGGTGATCCAACAATTATTTTCATTGGTCTTCATGGCAGGTCTCAAGTTTTAGTTAAAGTTCTACTATTTATTGTGTAATTAGATCTTACGAGTAAGTTCAGGTAATTCGCGGGTAACTTAGGATAGTTTTCGGGTTCCTCTTAATGGGCACTTTCAAGCGATCATATGGTGAAACATTACTTAGTAATCATCCTTGGTTCCCCAACAGTTGGAATTTTTTTAGAGATATGAAAGTGGAAGTGACGACACCCGCGGCATTGGATGTGAAAAGTGAGGCAAAAGAAACTATCCCGGCGAATACTCAAGCGACTGGTGCTGCACCCCAACGTGATCGTCTTTTGAAAGGGGTGATGAGAGTGGGGCTGCTTGCCAAAGGACTTCTCCTTAAGACTGATAAAGGGGTAATTTGATGTGATTCTCTTGCTTGATTCATATTTTTCACCAAGTTGATTTAATGCTCGTGAGCAATGTCATCGTTTCTAATCTTAATTCGGTGTGAACGGTGACTAGGATTTCAATAAGAACCCCGTCAAAGTCAGGTATATATCCAAGTAACGTCATTCACTCGAAGGAAGGTCACTCAGTAATGTTATAATAGGGTGACATTTTCTTTGGTGGAATAAAGGCGGGTCGTTTTCATTACAGAAAAAGGGGAAGAGAACCTTGTAGTCTGTTAGCAGGAAAGTTTCCTCGCGAATACTGTTCGAAGGAAGTCTATTTTACAAGTGGTGCAAGACGGCCATCTAAAAGCGTTTTGTTAATAGTATGAATCAAATACCACAGATTAGCAGCACTGAGTCCGGAAAAGGATATGATTGATGTTGGTGTGATCGCAATATCTCATTAGATTGCCTCAGCTTGAGTAGAGAGGGAGCATGACGGAAGACGCTTGTTAGGAAAATGGCGTACGATTTGAGTCAGCATATGTTCTTTCTGTACTCTTTCTTAGAAGATACACTAACATCGGTCGTATGTTTCGAGTAGTTTAGAGATAATTGTATCTAGTTATAGTTTTTAATATGGCATAATAGCGTTGTATTAAATGATTGCTGAATGAACTTCCGAGGCGTGATTATAGTTAAGTTTTTTAAAGTTTTTAACTCTTACATGTTTTTGTTGCATTTATAGATTGCAGATTTTGAACTTTGGCTCAGATTTCCGCTTATGCCTTTGTTTAAAGCTGATTCCATCGTTTAGCGTGTTAGAACAATTTGCGGATATTGCTGTTTAGACTGCATCCCGCGGGGGGGGGGCTGTGCGAGGAAGGAAGAAGTTAATGGGACAGAGAGCTGACGATCCATCAGTCTGCTGCAAATGTATTTTTCGTATAGGGACGTTGATTGCAAACCTCATTCATGTTCATCTTTACTCTGTTTTGCTGCGGTCTCATGAGGATCTCGTTGTTCGACCGTATGAAAAATAAGCTATGAAAAGTTGGTTGCTGCTGTTATATGCGAATGTGCAAACTTTTGATTTCGAAACATGTTAAGGTTCAACTGGTAGTGCTGTGCTCACAGCCACCAACTCGCACTCTCCTCTCGCAAGTCGCCAAACTTCTTCCCGATCATCTTGAGGTTTGAGATTTTATTCTCGGTTTTATTATCGCTGTTTATTCGTGTGGTCAAATTTGTTGCGCGATTTTTTGTGATGAAGTTGACGGGATCAGAGGGCACATTTTTTAATAATTGCACTAAAATATGCATTTAGTTGTCAGCGAAAATAATGGACAACTGCGAAATCTGGAAAGCTGGTGGAGACATCGCTGGGACAGGATATTAATAACTGATTTGAAAGAGGCATGTTGTGTGTAATCCTATCGTGCATAGTATCATGTTGTGTTTAATCCTATCGTGCATAGTCTTGATCGAGACTGCACATATTAACATGCCTTGATTAGGACCGTTTTCCGTAGAGCATTGGCCACAGTTTATGCGAGAAAGGGCATTTGAGGATGAGAAAGAAATTGCGGTCATCCTTTACGTAAAAATTTAGAGATAAAGCTATGAGTGTGACCATGTTTAGATTTGGATCGACGTGATCGATTTCGAGGAGACTAGAAAGGGTGTTTTTTGTAGAAAGGCGAAAACGCTATCGTTACGGTGCTGGAGAAGGCGGATGAGAGTGCTCTGCTTGTAAAGCAATCTGACAACGATATGATTTGCCGTATTGTGCTGTCGGCAGTTACTCTTCGCGAAGAAGCCATTGCTGGTTACCACTATGGCATTTCTGTTTTTAATTTGGCTGCTTAGTTGGAGCCTGAAATTCTTGCACAAGAAATTAAGCCTGATATAAAGTAGATTGACGAGTAGAATATTCCTCATTCACTAATGGATCTCAAACCAGTCTTGCAAATTATTTGAATCGAGTGGGAATGCGTTTGTTATGCTTTTTTCGTCATCGAATAACACGTTATTTTCTTCTTAACTCTACTCCCTTTGAAATTTTCTCAGTAAACGAGGCATGTTCTAGCCCAAAGATAGGTATTTCTTCTTTTGTTCGTGACATTTGAATGAAAGACAAAGCGTTTAATAAGGAGTGGGAGAGGGGAACAGCTTATGACTTCTCTGTGATTTTTTTTCAGTGAGGGAAGTTCATGGAGCAGATGCTGTGAATAAGGGCAATTCGCATGTCTGCTTTTGATGCAATGAGGCGTTGAAATGTTGAGATATATTCTAGACTTATCTGGATACGGGATTTATGAAATACCACACAACGGGGACGGATACCGAAAAACGAAAGTTTTATTGAATGTTGGAATGAAATAGTCTTTATTATTTGGTATTATTATAATACGTTATTTCTTTATTATTTGGTATTATTATAATATGTTACTATCTTGTTTTGCTAGTGAACATTCATTCGATGTCCGATGCTGTATATTCGTTGTTGCAGGGAATGGAGCTAAGCAGGCTAGGGATAAACCACCGGCTGTTAAGGATCCATTGCCGGGGGCCCATGTCTTGATGCTCTTGCTGAACTCAGACATGCCAAATGGTTCCAGGTTGGTTATGAGTTATAACAATAATTTTTACTTTTATTTTTAGCAACATCTCAACTGGGTATTTTCGAGGAGCGTTGTGGAATTCCGCTCTTGTTTCATCTTTTTTGTCTGTTTTCGATTACTTGCAGTTTTCTAGTTTCTTAGGACGTTTGGAAATGTTGCTGTATTTTGTTTAGGTTGCAAATTCGTTGACAAGAGGTTCAAGAGTTATTCTTATCCATTTACTGACTGATGGATTAAAATGCTAGTTGGTTCATCAAATAAGCACGTCCCGAAGATTTTAAGCACAACTTGATCGTATTATCATATGGTGATTTTTTTGAATAGGCGTGTCGCGCTCGCTCTGGTCCCCGATTGAATTGTCACGCCGCTTTCATAGCCTCGTCGAGATCCTTCTTTTCCATTCGTAGCCACTGGTTATCTTGATTTCGATGTTGTCGGTTAACAGTTGTTGGAATGTGTTGTGAGAGCGTTTGAAGTCTTAGTCATGTTGTTTCGTCTTTCGGCGGTCATGAAGAATTTGGTTCGAAGATCACTTCGACACTCCCGGCGCACAATTCTCCTTAGTTGGTGATTCCACTGCTTGGCGTAGAATTGCATATTATCGATGCGTCGTTGACCAATTGTAGACTCCAACGGAGAAATGCTGATCTCCAGACTGTTCGCGTAAGCTGAGAACAGTAGTAGCGTTAATGGGTACGAGTCGCCTTTGATAGAAGGCTGCACGATGTGTTGCCGAACGGTCCAGCGCTCGTGCGGTACACTTGACTGACTCAGGAAGTCGAATGAACACACCAGAGTGTTGATAAGGACAGATTTGCACTTGCATTGATGCGACTGCTGATAGCCCGATCACAGTTAGAAGTATTAGCAAGAAAAATGATGCTTTAGGATACGCTTTAGGATGTTGTATTGCTACGCGTCGTATTTCGCGTAATTCTTCAGTTAATGAGGGCCGACTGAGGATCGTCGGCATTCTTGTCAGAAATGCATAGGCGCGGAGTTTGTCCCAGCTTGGCTCTTGTTTGTTCAGTTTCATCCGACGATACTCCGAGAGGGTACAATTGTGCAATAGTGCGTAAGAATGTGCGACCTGAGGAATATCTGACTCGAGCGCTTCGTACTCTGTTGCCTGATCCGACTGGGACCTCAGCGACTTTTGAAAGGCGCCATGAAGCCCGAGGAGCGGTTGTATCGCCGAGAATAACTATTTCTCCTACTCGGGAATTCGATGCTCTTGAAGTCGTGGTGCTTTGTGATAACGCGAGTCGCGTTCTCGGAGCAGCTGAAGATATTCGAGGGACCAAATCTCCCAAAATTTATTCCTTCATTCCTGAGCCTTCCTCCATTGCTCGAGAAGCTGCTGTCGTGTATTGGGAGGTTGTGTATGAACTCCGGGTCCTCCCTTGTACTTCTTTCAACGTGCACCGATAAATGTGCTCTAGGTCGCAAGTAGTTTATGGGTCGAATGACCTGAATATAGTCGCTTTCAACGTATGTAATCGGCCTCTCATTAGGTACTGCTTCCACTTCGGCAGCAAGTGTTCGAAGTTCTCCGTCGCTTAACAGGCGGCGTCCTACGGACCGACGAAGACACGTTTTTATCAGTTCCACCAGTCGCTCATAGACTCCTCCTTTCCAGGGTGCGAATGTGGTAATGAAGGTCCACTGTACCGAGCACGCATCTGGTATGTCCTTCGAGCTTTTCGCCGTTAGTTCCATGTTGGTACCGTTGTCGGAGAATATTTCTCGCGGGAGTCCCCTACGTGCAATAAACCGTCACAGACAGTCGTTCAGACTAAGGGCTGATAAATTTTCAGCAATTTCCAGGTGCACCGCGCGTGTTACCAGACATGGGAACAAGGCTATCCACCGTTTTTTAGTTCCTGTTTCTGAGGAAACACGTATAGGTTCCAGTAGACCAATACCGGTAAGTCGAAAGCGCGTGCGGGCTGCACTCGTGTGGCTGGAAGAGGTGGCATAGACGGAAGGGCGAACGGCTTCGCTTTCCAACGTCGACATTGTAAGCAATGGTTGGTGATGACGGCTCTGATTGTTCGGCGTCCATGAGGTATCCAAAACTGTTGGCGAAGGCGTGACAAAGTTGCTGGTGCTCCACCATGAAAGGTGGACTTATGCTCACGAAGGATGAGTAGTTGTGCAAGTCGGTGATTTTGGGGTAAAAAGATGGGATATTGTTCGGACCGTGGTATGGCAGTCTCTGAAAGGCGACCATCACAACGCCATAGGCCAGTTTCATCTTTACAAAGATCCCACCGAGTAATATCTTTAGTGGATACAGAGTTACTCTGAGCCTGACGTAGAAGGCAGTTGCGAGCGATAAGGTAGTCCTGAGCTGTGATTGGACCTTGATTTGGGAATTGATCAAGCCATGTAGTTCCTGATTTGTGGGCCTTGCGAATGAAGCGAAGTGCCATCACCGCACTTCCTACGAGCCGAGTCCAACTACTGAAACGATCCATATCGATGAACATGAATGATTCTGTTGGCGGGTGGAGGGTAGCTGTTACCACTTGGGTGGAAGGGTTTTCTGTCATTTGCAGCGATTCTTCGGATATGGCTACGTCATGGGTTGGTAGCAATGGAATATTAGGCCAACTGTCCTCACTGTTGCTAAGCCACGAAGGTCCTTGCCACCATTTCTGTTCATCAGCCAAAGCTCGGGGTGTTGCGCCTCTGGTAGCGAGGTCTGCAGGATTGACGTCTGTCGCAACATATCCATACCTGATATTGGTCGTTTTCCTAATTTCATTTAATCGATTTTGAACGAAACGCGGAAGCTTTTCATTAGGTGGCGAGTTGATCCATGCAAGGGCGCACTTGCTATCGCTCCATACAGTTTGTGGAATATCGAGGTTCAGCTGTTGGGTTAAGAAATTTAGTTATATGGAGACTTATCAGCACGGCTAACAATTCCAGACGTGGAATTGTTAGTCCTTTTAAGGGACACAACCGAGATTTCGCATAAAGTAGAACAATTTTGTCGCTTCCTTTCGCATATGCAACGCTTGAATATGCGCGATTAGAGGCATCAGCAAATACGTGGAGCTCGAGTGGGCCGTTTGGTAAACATCGTGGTAATTCGAATGATAGCATGTCCCAGCTTTCCTTGAGACAGTTCCATTTTTGAACGTGTGGTTCGGCCACTTCTTCATCTCACGCTGATCCTTCTTTAGTAATATCTTGAAGTAATATTTTGAATGGGAGAATTATTTGTGATATCTATCCTAACGGGTCAAACTGTTGGGCGATAAGCTGAAGAAGTGATCGTTTGCTGAGACGGCCACTTGGTGGGGGACGCGTTTTCAGTTTGATTTATCTTTCACTGCATCCCAAACGACACCAAGCACCTTGATTTGGGTGTTGCTGTAACGATCCTCTGGTGCTAATACGGCATTTACTTTGGTACTATTCGGCTGAAATTCTCGGAGGTTCATGCACGCGTCCGCAACAGTTTCTTTGCTTCTCGGTAAGCCGTAATTGCTTCCGTTTCAGAATTAGCGTAAAGCAACACATTATCGACATATATATTCTCGGCTTTGCGCGAAGCCCATAAACAATTTGCGTTTTGCAGGTGATGCTTAATAGTGGCTGCGAGTAAGAAAGGAGAGCTTACTGCTCCAGAAAACACTCTGGTAAAGCGATAGGTGATGATTGGGTTTTTGGGGCCGATGGGTTCCGTCGGTTTATCAACCGAAAGAAACCTGGCAACGTTTCTGTCTGTTGTATTCAGCTCAATTTGTAAGAACTTTTTCCACACCTGCAACGAGAGCAATACAAGCCTGACGTAAGCGAAGAAGTTGGTCTACCAGATCTACAAGAAATACAGGTCCGCGCAGTAGATTGTCGTTCACAGCTTGTCCGACCGGGGCCCTAGCACTTGCGTCGTATACGATGCGCAATTTTTTTCTTTTGTTCATTCCATACCGCTTGATGAGGAGCATAATGGACGAGGGGACCAGTTGGACGTAGAGGAGCGCGTTCGATAATGCCTGCTTTAAGCTGTTGCTGAATAGTTTCATCGTAAAGACGCAGTCGTTCTGGTTGCCTCGATAAGGAACGTAGCAGAGATTGTAGCCGTCCAACACAAAGACCGTAGTTAGTAACCAGACGTGGGTGGGCACACTTCCACGGCCACGAGACGCTATAGCGACCCTCCGGAAGTCGTCTGATAGTCTTCTTAAAAGCGTGCAGCGCTCTTTCCTCGTCTTCAATAGTTCGTTGGGTAGGTCGATGCCTAGATATCGAGGGACCACAGTTGCTCGACTGAAATTTGGGCGTTGGCGCAGATGAGTTGTGCTTGGCGATATTAGGCGCTGGCCATTCCACCATCTCCAATGAGTGGCCCAAGCTCTGAATCGTACAGTGTGAAATTAGATCGTAGACGCTTGATGGCTCGCGGACTGATAGTCGAGGTGAAGTTACACCCAATGAGCATGTCGGATTCGTCCTCATAAAGAGGAACGGGAAGCTCGTCGGACTGATTTTCCCATAACGTTGGTAAGTCTGCTAAGGTTACTTGCGCGTGAAGAAATTTGGTCGTTACTCGTGGCAGCGTTTATGCTTCGATGTGGTGACCGTTCCACCTCGTAGTGGAATGCCGACCGAACTCCGTTCACTTTTGAGGTGATTGCCTTCCATATCTCCTACTCCGTGAATTACGAATGGACTGCTTTGATTGTGCTTGAGTCCAGGAGCAGCCGCCAGGCGTTCCGTGATAAATGTCCCTTGGCTTCCTTGTTCGATGAAAACGGCTGCTGTCTTCGTTGACTGAGGAAATAAGGGATTACAGACCCTTGCTGTTTGCCACAGAAGTAGAGCTACTGGTGCCTTTTCGTTACTGGGCGTAACTGTCATTGTTGCCGATACAGCTGCTGATGGTTCTGGCCATTCTTTAACTGGCTCGACTGCGGCCTTATAAATTTGCACGGGTTTTTGCGGACCGTGTACTTGCGAGAGGCAAAGGAGCGTGTTGTAAATTCCACCACAAGATCGGCGTTTCTTGTGTCACAAACATTCTTTAACTTGGTGATCCGGTTTGAGGATCTGAAGCAAAGATGCAACTCTGCTGCACGGGACTGACGCTGTTCCGATGTAGAATAATAGAGGCATTCCCTGTGCCAATGGAGATCGTTGCAGAAAGCACACGGCGATATCGGAGTTTGTTGTCGCTCACGTTTGGTGGAAATGCTGCGCTGATTTGAGCAATTTTTGTAGGAATCCCTTTCCGGAGATAATCCTGTAAATGCGGGTGAGTAACTTGTCCTTCGTTGTTGCCGGTAGCGATCAGGTGCATCTCTTTGGTTAGTCGAATGCACATATTGATGGTACTTGGATTTTAACTCGATCCTGTCCCGACTGGCATTGTTCCGTCCGATCTCTTTGTTGGAGCCGAAAGTAAGTTGACCAGAAGGTGGTTTTGGCGGTTGTAATGGCTGTACTGGCATGAGCATTTGAGCGACATTCATTGAGATACGGCGGAAGTCGGTCGTTGAGTAATGCGTGCACTTTTGTTTTCCGAGATACATGAGAATGCGGGTGGGTTCAGGTAGACATTCCTCCAAGATGAAGAGTGCTTGGTGTTGGTCGGGATCGATCTCGGCAATTTGCATGTGATGCAGAATTCGAGAAGCATCGTTATAGAATCGTAATAGATCGGGTCCATTATGGCTGGGAGGACGGATTGTGCGTAGATCTGACTGAAGTTGACGGGTTAGCGCGTCTTTATTGCCGACTTGAGTGCGCAGTGCTGTGGTGAGTGGTTAATAATTGTCACCCCGTAGTGTGTATCCTGCGGCAACGTCTTTTGCTTTTCCTCGGAGACAGCTAGTGAGATACGCGAGTTTTTCAACATCAGTTAAGGAACTGCGGTCGATAGTTGCTTCAAACAATTCCCGAAATTCGAACCATTCGTACGGTTTGCCGTCGAATGTGGGTAGCAGAAGTTTAGGGAGGTGCACGTTGCTTGGAGCGTCGCCATTACTTGGCGAAGGTGAGTTGGGAATATTCTGAGGAGCTGTTGACTGCTGTGGAGTTTGAGAGGAGCCAGAGGGATTGAGGCCGTGTGGTGGTGTGGTGCGCGGCGTAATGCTAAGACGGGCAAGCATTTCATCTAGATCCTGGTCGAGGAATTCCAATTTTTGAATAGTTATGCGAAGTTGATTGAGCATACTTCGAAGGCCATCAGGCGCTTCATTCATCTGCTGGAACGCTTGTTGTTCAGCAAGAACTTGGTCGGCATCGTCACGTGGTGTGAGCTTGCGAATAATAGCTGCCCAATCATCATAAAGATGAGTTAGCTGGGCGAGATGAACTCCGAGGAGACGCGAAGTTGTCAAAGCCGACCGACGGGAATGTTGCACGGATTCAATTTGTGTCGAAATAGGTTGACTGGCGTCAAGGCTGCAAGCGAAATGGGCCTCTGCAGCTTGAAGTAAGGCTCGCAATCATGCAGAGTTGGTTGAACAGCGAGGGTAGTATGGGCACTCATGAGCGGTGCCAAGGGGCCATTATAAGGGAGTGAATACTAGAGGGAATGACGTCGATGAAGGTGGAAATCTCGGCACGGGCTGTTTAATGCGGCCGACGCACTATGTCGCGGACGCTCCGGTCCCCGAATGAATTGTCGCGCCG
This sequence comes from Baylisascaris procyonis, assembly GCA_037389465.1. NCBI lineage: Eukaryota > Metazoa > Nematoda > Chromadorea > Rhabditida > Ascarididae > Baylisascaris > Baylisascaris procyonis. The sequence goes on from JAZARR010000072.1 coordinate 221,724, forward strand.
CTTTTATAGCCTGGTCGAGATCCGTCGTTCCCATCCATAGCCGCTGGTTATCTTGATGACAGTGTTGTCAGTTAGCGGTCGTTGGAATGTGCTGTGAGAGCGTTTGAAGTCTTAATCATATTGTTTTGTCTTTCGGCGGTCATGAAGAATTCGATTCGAAGATCACTTCGACAAGGCGGATGGAAACGCTGGTGTATGCGGCTGGCATCACATGCGGTAATATGGAGTTTTTAAGCAACTCTTAGGTTGCATTGAGCGTAGATTTTGTTGCTATCCCACATGATGCTGTTTGCTTCTAATGTACGAACTGAGGTTTCTTGCAGGCTAGATGTGCCAATTTGCAATCGGCAGGTATCACTTTGCGCATCTCCTGTGAAATTCGTCAACGTGTACCTGCGTGGCAGCCACTCTCCACCTGGGTAAGTCAATTTTTAATGGTGGGGAAGCTTTTTTTTTGAAGTCAGTAAGAGTAGCCGGAGTTGACTAGGGATAATGTTTACGTTGTGTACGCAGCACCTTATTTACGGTCGTAAGCTGGGCATCTATGACTGTCATGCTATCTCGCCAATTTTTTTCCTGTTTAACAAAAGTACTGAGTTCAACACAGGGTTACCAAGGCACTTCCAGCTGGACCGGGCTTGAAAGATCCATGCGAAAAGGATGGGCGTGATATATTGGCAGACCTGAGTGGGCAGCAGCGTGAGGATATCACAGCCGGCTCGCAGCATGCCCTTCGCCTGATCGCCTTCAATCAGATGTATAAGATATTGGGCGTGAACGACTCCCAGATGCACATGCTCCACCTTTGTCATCTTTGGGTGTGGCAGGAGATCGTAAACGTCCTCGCGATTCGAACGGCAGTCCCGATGACGGTGAGGTTGTCGGTTAGTTTGCTCGTCGTTCCACACACATCGGTTGTTTGATTCTCCATGGCTCTAGCCCATCCTTCCTTATGGCCTTCTGTTGGTGTTTATTGACCGTTCCAAGTTTCATCCCCTCCTTTACCCTCCTTCCCTCTCATTCTCCATCTTTCACTTGCTGAGAATTCGGCTTTGAACTTAAGAAACGAGTTGAAGTAAAACCTACTTGCTGTCACGTTTGTTTTATGGTTTCAGTTTTGCAATCTTTGCACACGAGAGAGATATCATCTGAATGTATTGATTTCCTCATTGGATTCGTTGGGAAGAGTCGTTTATTAATATGTTGAAGAGTGCCGGAGAGGGCTAGCGCTAGCTGCATTGAGAAGATTTATTGATAAGATCTATTGTTGTTGATTTGTTGATGATTACAGAGCGTTGCAGCCACGTTCTCTTTTTGCAGACGCTAATTTAACAGTAAGGATGGTGATATGCGGCAATGAAATAGAGTTGGGGAAGGTCAACAACATCGAGCAGGTCAGGAGCATTATATGAGGTTATGGTATATGGGATGGGGGAGGAGTGTAATTACGTTTTTGATTATAGTTATTGAGGCTGTTTTATAGGGTTTATTATAAGACGAAAAGAGCGGCTAATTTGCACGCACGTCTTGCGCTGTTGTCCGCTTAGCTGCATGTTTTGTTGTGTGGCGTTCGCATAAGAATTGTTGATTGGTCGATCGACTGGGCTGCCCTCTTGCGCGCTCATACCTATGAACAGGTGCTTAGCAATAGTCGGATTTACGAAAAGAGGGGCAAGGTCTTAGTTGTTCAAGCATTTATAAGAGACATGACTTCGGTGTTAATCATGCGCCAAACTTTTATAAATGATGACCGCTTTTAGAAATAAGTAGGCTAGATTGATGGTTAGCAAAGTTGCTAGTGCGGTCGATCTAACAAAGTTAGTTATTTCGTAATCGACATATTTTTTCGGGGAAAGGTGGGAGGCAAGGCTTTTTGTGAACCTCTTTTAGCATCTACTGAACTGAAGCAATTTTGTGCGCGAGAGGGTGGTATATTGACGCGTTGTTGATTAATGCAACAACCATGTCATGGAATCGGCGTTATTTTTTGTTCGGAACACGCATGGGCATAGCCTCTCTCTTTATTGTCATAGAAAAAATGAAGTCAACTAGATAACTGCTTTCCTTCTCATCGAAAATTGCATAGATAATTGCAAAATCCGCCCAAAATTATCGGTTAACTCGCTGAGTTTAGTGGTTTAGTATAGAATTTGAAGGAGGGTTGGGGGGGGGGGGGCGGTGGTGAGCTTGTGGAGAATTGTCCATGCGATGTGCTCCTTATCCTGTTTGTTGTTAAAAAGTTAACGTTTTCTGATAGGAAAATGTTTGTTAAAACGTCATTCATAGTATACTCCAGAAGCAGATTGCGGGCTTATATATGTATATAGAGGCGTGTACCCAACGGAGTGTCTTATTTATGGGGGATATGGTCGGAGATGAAGCTTGCATATTGAAGGCTGCGCCCCGCTTATTCATAGATTTGTTGTTATTTTTGATAAGGGATATTTTAGGATGCAATTTGTGTGACATTTCAATAAATCTGATAGGTGTGATTGTCGTTTGGCTTTGAGGATTTTTTGTTCTACTCGAGGGGAAGAAATTTGCTTGTAATTAATTAGCACGCAATAATGTTTTCTTCTTTTGCCTGGGTGTTTGTTGTGAGTGCAATAATTCAAGCGTACGAAACGTTTCAGTCGATACAATACACTAAGTAAATTAGTGGGAAGAGAGGTGGCAATAAGGTTGTTGCCATCGGGATGTTGCTTGATAGCCGAGCACGAGAACGGGTACCAGCGAAACTGCTCTCATTGGATGTTGTTATCATTGTTTTGTGCTGAACATGGTGCTGCACAACGTTTTCTAAGCACAGGACAGATGTTGTGATACGTCATTGACCATTTTTAGTTGCTATTATTAGGCAGAAGTGAACATCACATTGGGAGTTACCTTGTGATGCCAGTGAATGCTAACGCGTTTTCGCATCTATGAAGCGTGCTGTTTTAGCCTTGCGGTTTACAGCCATGCTCTAGGAAGTATGTGGCTTTTTCCACTTTGGTGTCGACATCTGCTGGCATGCGCCTGTGACCAGCTTAGCTTGGCGTTGTGAATGCGCAATATGCAGTGCCATGCTACAATAAGGAATGGGAACTGGACTTTGACATGAAATATGCAACGTTTATGGAAATTGAAGGTGTGACCACGGCTTTAATGTTGGGGAGGACTGAGAAAGGTAAAGTAACGCTTAAGGAAATAACGTGGGGCTAACCTGTGCTTGTCGAATACGTTAGATGGTACTGCAAATGTAGAGCGTTTCATTTCGTTCTCTACGGGCGTCGTTATCTAGGGAAAGAGAGATGCAACATGGAGTCGAGCTATCTGCGAGCGTAATGCTCGACACCCTTCATGAGTCTTACCTTCTTTCCCTATTTCTCAACGAATGATGAGATCACCAGCTTAGGCTCTCTGTTCATTTCAGATGTGAAGAAAGACAAGAAGGAAGAAGCAGAGGGTGAAGAAAAGAGCACCACTTAAGGGATCTGTTGTATGTGTGGCGGCTGGCTGGCGTCTCTATGTTCTATTGGGAGTGTTTACTGTATGGGGCTGCCTTAGTATTTCAATTCCACTCCCGTTCCTCTATTCCCATCCAACTTACCCCCATTCTCCATTCCTCATAGAGAGTGCCGTTTAATTTCATTTCGATTATGTTAAATGAATGGGCAAATCTTCATATAGTGCAATCAAGTCAAATAAACTCGTTAGGGGAATGAAAATATGAAGGTTTTTCTTTGAAGTGGCATATGAACATTGCTGTCCGTGGTGAGCCTTCCAACGACCGACCCGTACAACAGTTCTGAGTGCAGGCCTCTTTCCCTGTTTACTACATTTGCAGTACTCCGGACATTGTTTACTTCACGCACATCGTCTTTTGTAATCTGCTGCCTGTTCTGGACACCTATCAGCGCAAAACCTCATGAGAAGTTAGAGGTTGTTCCTACTAAAGGATGATTGTTATGGATGGTACTTTCAAACTTTTTGCACAGGTGGGCCGTCTCGCACTAAGGAATTGGTGATGAGTAGCGGTGGGCGTCCAGGGTTTATTGTTTAAGTCGGGTGGTATTTAAGAATATTGTGCAAATGTATAATTGATTTCAACTTCTAAGGTGAGTGGTATGTGCTGAGAGTGTTGTCTACATGATGGCAGCCAGTTGCTGTATGGCTCTAAGTGGATTTGTTTTTCATGTCTCCCTACCAAACGGCTCTCTGTATGTATCTCTGTCCATTATTTGCGTATGTTTTGTATTTGCATCGGAAGGTCTGGCACTTTGCTCTTACTACTTGCATCTTGAATATACCGTGTTCGGTTTTCGCGTAGCTCCATTTTCATTGTTGCAAGGTAAGGGACGGGGAATATTTATTTAGCAAAAGCCATATCGGTCAGGTTATTGGTAGGGGCGACGTTTGTCTCTCATCCTGATACATCTTACAGGTTTGTCCTAATAGAAAGCAATTTCACTGCTTCTTCGTTTATTGCCATCTTTGATGAATAGTTTCAAGTAAGTTTGGAAAATGTTAAATGCGGGCCTTAGAGAAACCAGGTGGGGTAATTGAAAGTGAGCGATGCGACGCAGAATTTTCCCAGAATTGGTTTTGAAGGACATTGAGTTGTTTGTCGATATCTTTTCTTCCTTAACTTGGCTCCTTTGTTAGACTGGTTTGGCAGATATGTATGCTTACACTGGCATAGGGCTGTCTTTTTGAGTGCGACTGCTAACCATCGTTGTTCATAGTTATTTTTGGCGATGGTGGAAGGGAGCTTTGCATGGTTTTCGTTATCCTCTTCGAAATGGCATCTGCTATCAATGAGTGGATCGCTTAATTCAACTTATTTTGTTATTGACAGCCGGAGTAATCATGACTTCATTGCTCGAGAAGTAAATAAGTAATTGCTATGCTATACCATGAAATTTGTTGCCTTCGGATTTCTACGGATATCAACACTGGGAGAAATGACTGGCCGTTAGTTTATTATATTATCTCATTGGGCGCTGATGGTAGTGTTTTGCCCCCTTTTATTTCATCGATGGTTAGCGTATTCACAATTTGTCTGTTTTTAAGTGTTGTTTTGAATCCTGGTGTGAACCGCTCATGGTGATATGTTATGCTCCTTCATGCTGTCACGAGAGAGGAAGAAACAACAATTGTCAATGAATGAATTAGACAAAACATAAGGGATAAGCTGTTGATGGGTCATTTTTGCGTGAACTTTTTGGCAAAAGGTAAGAGGATTATGTTGTTATTCAAGCTTTCCGGTTCAAATTGTTGTAAGGTAGGTGGTCTCATGTCTTCTTAAAAAATTCTTTCTAGCCTAAGAGCATTAGAGAGCGCAGGAAGAATAACTGGCATATAGTGAGAATAGTTGGTTTTTTAGATTTATGTGCAGTGGAGCGAGAGAAATCCATAGATGCGCCTCGATTTGTTGTGTTCCTTTTTTTTCGAGTTATCTTCTATCTTGTTTGGATGATCTTATTATTGAAAGCTAATGTAAACCTCCCATCTTTTGTTGTAATAAAAGGCTCCTAAAGTTTTTTATTGTTGATGTTAGGCTAAATGAAGAATGCTTTGATGGCTGGCGGAAAGTTAACGCCTCTCGTTTCCTTTGCCCATATATTCATTGTAATAGAGGAGATATATCGCAATCCGAAGGTCCTTCCTTCAGAGTTCAATCAGGTACATAGTAGGTAGCGAGTGTTTAGCGTAATATGCCCAGGAGATATAGGTTAGAATAGCAACAGAAGATGTTCAACATGCATTTATCATGGTTCGCTATGGGTTTAAATATATCTCCCACGACCATTACGAGAGTGGTCCGAGATCGTTGTGACCACCTTGGTGTCGGAGAAAAGGGTTACAATGTGCCTGACCTGATAGAAGAAGTGACAATGTTTAGAGCATTATCAGAAAATACGCGCATACAATCAGAAAAGGGCATAGACTGCAGATGTCAGTGGATTCCGCGCTGTTTCATCTTGCTGGAGTTGCGCCACCTCTCCTAGCTTTCGATGTCCCGCTTTCTCCGTGTGTCGCTCTACAAGAAACTATAAAGATTGCTGTGAATGCTAATACGGAATGGTTCATGGAACACTACTTTGAACCCTGCAAGATGAGGATACCAGTAGTTCTGCTTTGGAGGCCAGTATAGCGGTTACTAGGAAGGCTGGGGAAGGTGTCTTAAAGACTAGCGCAAGAGATATTAGCAATCTACCAAGGAGCAAGTCTCGAGGTACCTGCAGTAGACACTGCAGAGACTAGTCTGGAGATGATTGGATCTATTTCGATGATGGCATGGTTTCATTTTGGTGTGGGTTGGTGACTGTGGATTCGCTAGCTTACGCAGGCGTAGCTCTGTGATTCCGGATTTAAGGATGTCAGAAGATCCAGGCAAGAAGACATCCTCGCAGTTGTGCAGAAGCATGGTGTTACCTTCAGTAGGTAATGTAAGTACAAATTTGCAAAGACACTTAAAAAAGGCTAGCGAGCAATAAGATTAAAAATATCTATTCATCACTAAAGAGAGTAAAAGATGAATGAAAACTAAGAATCTTACGATTACAAGTATCAAGGTGATATTCGCTAATTTCCATACAATCTGCGCTGAAATATTGGGAAAGGTTTTTAATGTCGGTTCCTAATGGTGCACAACATTTACTGCCGGAATGAATGCATAATGCATGTCGGATAGTTGGAATAAATCATAAAAACATCAAAAATAATCGTGGACGTGAGAATTCGGTTGTCAATGAATCTGGGATGTGTGATGCTTCATCTTCCTGCAAGTGAGGAAGCATACCGCTAATCATATGGAGGTCAGATACGAACATAGTTAGATGGGGAGGCAAAGAAAGTAGTGTTTGTTAGTGACGTCTTTCTTCATTTCATTCAGTTAACGCACTATGGAATGAATTTTCAAAGAAAGATTGATAATTTTATTGATGAGATTAGAGGTCATTCTATTTTTTTAAACAAATAGACAATAATGAAATATATTTTCCTATGAGAGTAGAAGTAGATGCACTCAGTCTTCCTTTTTTCATCTGAAAAACACAAATTGATTTACTGAGTTATATTTCGAAAAAAGCTTAGGCTCGCTGATGTGATAAATAAGAGTGCAGCATTTTTCATTGTTTTTCCTGGCAAGAGACTCGTCATGGTCTGCGTGACATCTTCAGGGAAACGTTGTGCCGAAACAAAGAATACCTGATTCGCACTTCTCGTTTCACGCCATATAAACAACAATTTTAAGTGACAGCATTTACATTATATATATATATATATATATATATATATATATAATGTATATATAATGTACATACTTGTTCGTCTGCAGTTTTTGCTTGATAAGAGCGAAGCATGAGGAAATAAGATGCATTTATTGTTGCATTCCAGGTGTATATCGTTGATGAGGAACGAAACAAAAGTTCTTAATGAGAAAAACAATAAAAACAGCCAGAACGAGTAGTGGTTTAGTAATATCTATGACGAACAGCCACATTCGAATATGATAACAGCATTGATTGTTCAAATCACCACGGCATCTGTCGTAATAGTCAACGATTTCTCTGAAATTCCACAATTTTTTCGTTTGTTTATTGGAAAAATGTTTCTTGTAAATTTTAAATATAAATATATATGTACATATATGTATATTTATAAAATATTATATATATATATATATATATATATATATATATGCATTTATAGAGGACATGGACTGCAGTTAAAAACGTATGAGCGTAGCGAGACCTGGGCACATCGTTTCAAGCAGTTTCGAAGGACAGCATAAATATTCTATACGTTTGTTCAGCTGGTCATCCTGAAAAAAAGTGACGTATTTCAAGAAAATCTGGTAATTGTTCCGTACATAAGATCTCTAAGAAAAATTAGAATACAAGTAAATTAAGAACACAAAGGCAACACGATCTATCTTTGCTGGGAAAGGAGCGATAAGAAAAGTGCCGTTCGAATTATTCCCCTTCCGCTCCTTTTCTTACCATTCAGCACAGCCGCATTTCAAGTAATTAGCTATGGTAACGGTCTGAAGTGCGCAAATTTGCGTTCATTGGCGTGTAATTCTTCTCATTTAAGAGATTTTAGGATTCCCTACAGCTAAATCGTCATTGCGGCTTCCTCCATTGCTTCACCAGCTATAAAACCTTCATGTATAAAACAGAATCTATATTTATTACTTTGGTAATTGATGATGTTGTCGACTATATATATAATTTTTTGGAGGATTGGTACGCTGTACCCGGAGGCGCAATGGTCTTATTAACTCTACGATACTGCTTCTCTTTCTATAGTATACGATATCCTTCAACGTTTTCCTTATATAATCAGCGGAAATTTTTGGTCGTTTATGGGTGCACTGAAGGCATTAATGATTAACGCGGGGAGGATGATTAATCAATGATGCGGATAAATAACCAATCTCTTTTGATCATGAGTAATTACGCTGTTGTTTCGCAGACGCATGATCGATAGATGTATTAGTATAATACTTTTTGGTTATGACCGTGTAACGCGTCGAGTACAGATGGAATACTAATTTATGCTGATGTTTTGGCTCTTTGAGCCATAATCATAGCACACCAAGCTGAAATTCATCATAAAAAATATACTTTTTACGTTTAGAGGAGTTGCATCGGGTTTCAGGCAGACGAATATAAATGCTTGTGCAGGAGGTGAGTATATATATATATACATATATATATATATATATATATATATATATATATATATATATATATATATATAATGAGTGTTTTTGATAGCCAATGAAAACTTGTCCGCAGACGGGGAGGAACCCGCGACCTCTCGCTTGCCGGGCGAGTGCTCTACCACTGAGCTACCGCGGACGTTTTCACTAGTCATCAACCTCGTGTTATGAACTCCCGTCAGTTCATGTGCGTACATTATACGACACTCCGGTGGGCGCATTACGCCATGCACCAGAATTGAACCGACATTGGGCAGACATGGATATGTATGTTGGATGTTTTTGAGTTTTGAGCCAACTGAAGTCCGGCTCAGAAGCCGGACTTCAGTTGCCGGACTTCAGTTGGCTCAAAACTCAAAAACATCCTATATATATATATATATATATATATATATATATATATATATATATATAGCGGTAGAAATGAGAAGGAAAGAAGGAGAAAAAATTGGAATCAGAGTTCGCGAGTGAAAAGATTGATGAGGTAGGATAATTGGACACAGCCGTTAATCTGTTGTTTTATAGAGCTTATGATGTGGGCTTCCCTTATCTTGAGGATTAGCGTGCCTTTGCCACAAGCAAGTATTTCGAGCACAATCTTGGTAGCGGCAAGGTTATGGACTTCGGCAACATGCTTGGCGATTGGGCACGCGCATATGATCGAGATAGTGGTGATGACAGCTTAACACGTGCTCTCTAATGCGCTCGTGCAGGAAGCGGCCCGTTTCGCAAACACAGAAAGGAGGGGGGTAGCATTTAGTTTAAGAAGGAGTTGGTGCTTATTGAGAAGGAGGGAAATTCGTCAGTAAAGCTGTCGCATATGTAGGGAATGGAAAGGGAAACTTGGGCATTACGCTCGTGTTCAGTACGATGTCTACGTTGTCGAAGAGAGGGGCGTCGAGATGTTGTTGTTTGTGGTAGGATGAGAAGTCAAAGGTTCGTTTTGCGCTTTCACCAAGCTAACCAACACCCCGCTACCTCCGACAACAATGTTTCTGTCGCAAGTTTTCATGTTACAACCTCTACACTAATGTTTCCCGGGATACTACTCTAACTCCCACATACTCCGACAAATTCCTGTCCGCAGCCGACTATATGATCGTCTATACTACAACCCATCTAAATGTTATTTGTCCCACTGACAGTCTACGTAACTGTTGCATGAAGGATGTTGTCTATTCTATTCGTTGCTGTGCATGCGATTCTTTCTATATTGACGAAACGGGCCGCTTCCTGCACGAGCGCATTAGAGAGCACGTATTAAGCATGCCATCACCACTATCTCGATCACATGCTGCATGCCCAATGGCCAAGCATGTCGCCGAGGTCCACAACCTTGAGGCTGTTAACATTGGGGTCGAAATACCTGTTCGTGGCAAAGGCACACCCCCTCTAAAACCACAGATTAACGGCTGCGTCGAATTATCCAACCTCACCAATCTTTTCGCTCGCGAACTCTGACTCCAATTTTTTCTCCTTCTTCTTTCTTTCTGATTTCCACCGCCATATATATATATATATATATATATATATATATATATATATATATATATATATATATATATATATATCCAGTGTGCTCAGTTAGGAGCCATCTGGCGCGTCCCCAAGTTGCGGATCGGGGAACGGCCGTCAGTACGACGGTTAGTTGCGAATATATTGAATAAGCGACCGCGGACAGTCTAGTGGCGAATCCAACAGGGTGTGGCTGGAGTTAACGGTGGCACGCCAACGCCTAAAAATTGTCACAATATCCAATGACAGTTTCGTGTCATGGCGAATACGGTCCGCCGAAAAAGACCGCCGCCACTACTGGCTTGTAGGTACTTCGTGAAAGAACAAAGGCTAGGGGAAAGGAACTCCGAATCATGATAAATAGCACCTGCAGTGGGCTACGATTGTGTATCGGAAGGGCAGTTTTGTATGGTCAATCTGGCCTCATTTCTGGCCTTACTGTTGCGCACGCACTGCTCAGACTACACGTATCGATCTTCGTGCCTGTAGCCAACGAGCTTTGGGTGAAGAGAGAGTGGAAGCTGTCTCACAATCATCTCTCACTTAATATCAATTCACTGTGACGGTATAACTCCGGTGAAAACGTTGTGCGAAGCCCTGCGGCGACAGGCAAATGGCGACGGGTACAGGGGGCACTGGAAGTACCTAGTCACGACCCTGCACGCAGGCGGCTCAGGTGTGATGTCCGCTTCTTGACGAACAGGAACTACCTCAAAATTCGTGTCCTGCCTGGGTGGTAGAGCAGCCCTATTTAGGAACGCACAGCTCCCTTCGGATGAACAAAGGAATATAAAAGGTTTCGTAAACATTGCTAGTTCCAAATCCTTCATCAAGCATACCGCGGCTTGCTGAATACCTACCCGTGCTGTCGAAAAACAAAGTGGTGCAAACCTCAACCAATCCGTTTGGCAACGTGGAAGTGCGCACAGTATTGGATAGCGGTGATCGCCACGAGGGAAGAATAGCCATAATCGCCCGAGATCTTGCCAGATATCGCATAGACATCGCAGCACTTTGCGAAACTAAAATCTCTGGTAGATCGCAGTTCTCAGAAGAAGGTGGAGGATATACGTTCTTTTGCATTGGACAACCTGAAGGTGCACCCAGGCAAGGTGGAGTCGGATTTGCCATTAGGAACGCGATCGTTAAAACGCTGTGCTCTTCAAAAGTAGCTATTACGCCACGACACATGAGCCTCGAACTCCCGCTGTCCCATGGTCGCAGAGCCACTCCCCTCTCGGTATAGCACTAACCTTTCTCGCATCAGACGACTCCAAGAAAGAGTTCTATGCCGAACTGGATAGGATAATCTCCAAAACTTCCTACAGAAAGCAACTATTTATTCTGGGAGACTTCAATGCTGTGAATTCGCCACATGGAGCCGAGTGCTCGGGCATCAAGGGGTTGGTAATGCCAACTCAAACGGTACAATGCTTCTCGAACTATGTACAAAACATGAACTGGTCATAAGTAGCACAGTCTTTCAACAAGCAAATAAGTTCAAAAACACGTGGATGCATCCCAGGTCGAAACACTGGTACATGCTCGACTACGTAATAACCAAGCAACGCGACTTGAAAGACGTCAAATTTACCCGAGCAATGCGTGGAAGCACGGCATGGTCGGATCATATTCTAGTTCGTGGTATTGTACGCCAATAACGACGCCTCCACAGAGGTGTCGACGAGATCTCAATGTCAACAAGCTCAATCTAAGCGCTCTAAAACGTCTGGACATTCGAACGGAGCTGGAACAAGAACTCAATGCTAGGCTGAGTGAGCTGGAGAACAACGACGGAGCCGAAGACGGCTGGAGCAACTTAAAAGATATCGTCTACAACGCCACAGCCAAAGTTGTTGGCTTCGTGAGGAAACGCAGCAAAGACTGGTTCGATGATCAGGACACTGAAATCCGAGCGCTACTGAGCAAAATGCCACCACACACTTGCAATGGATGAATGACAAATCGTGTACCGCCAAGAAACATGCTTATAACACAGTCAGGAACGAGGCAAATGTGAGACTTCGCACAATGAAAGAACGCTGGTGGGCCAATATGGCAATCGAGCTCCAGACAGCAGCAGACCGCCATTACACGAAAGCATTCTACGACGGCCTCAAGGCAGTCTACGGTCCGAAAGATTCCGGAAATGTTCCAGTTTATTCGAAGGACGACGGCTCTCATCTCATAACTGACCGTGAGAAGATTCTGGAACGCTGGGTAGAACACTTCCGAGCGGTGCTGAATCAAGCATCAGAGTTCGAAACAACAGTGCTCTCCGAAGTTCTTCAACGGAATGTGTCCAACCATCTGGCGTATCCTTCATCAGAACACGAGGTACTTGACGCCATCCAATCGCTGAAAGCGGGTAAGGCGCCTGGTGCCGATGGCTTACCCAGAAAATATTCAAATACGGCGGGCGCAAACATATTCAGCGGCTCACAACTTTATACCGGCACATATGGGAGCGTGAGGAAGTCCCGCAAGAATTCAAAGATGCGCAAATAGTTCATATTTTTAAACGCAAGGGCGATCGGGCAACCTCTGACGATCACAGAGGCATCTCTGTCCTGTCCATCCCACGCAAGATTCTGGCAAGAGCAGTTCTCAACCGACTTACTTTGCATGTCTCCAATAACAATATCCTCCCAGAAAGAATATGGTTTCCGCGCTGGTCGCAGCACCATACACATGATATTCAGCGCTCGTCAACTGCAAGAAAAGTGTCGTGACCAAAATAAAGACCTTTTCATTGTTTTTGTTGACCTCACGAAAGCTTTCGATTCTGTCAACAGAAAGTGTTTGTGGTCACTTCTACGCAAAATTAGATGCCCAGATAAGTTCGTAAATGTGATCCGATCGTTCCATGAAGGGATGCGCGCTCGCGTTATCGAAGAAGGCAGCATGCCGGATGAATTCGAAGTTACCAACGGAACGAAACCGGGATGTTTACTTGCTCCCTCCTGCTTGGGATCTTCTTTGCCATGATAACCTTGGTCGCATTTAAAGAGTGCAACACTGGCATACCAATTCAGTTTCGAATGGATGGCAACATCTTCAACCTCAAACGGTTAGAAACCAGAACAAAAGTACACACAGCAGCATCCGGGAACTCCTACATCCTTATGACCGTGCGATAATGACACATTCCTGCATGGATCTACAAGATATCATAAATCCATTAGCCACGACAGCCAACCGCTTTGGCTTGAAGGTCAGCCTGAAGAAAACCGGAGTTATGAACCGACAATGCCCAGATCGTCAGCAGCCTACATCACATGCCGTAACAGTTGACGGATCCACTCTTCTGGTTGTCGATAACTTTACATACCCTTACAAGCTCAGCATACAATGACGCAGAAACCTCCAGAATATTGGCGAAAGCGAGTGCCGCATTTGGCAAACTATACAAACGTCTCTGGAGCAGACATGAAGTGAAACTGAGTACTAAGGTTGCGGTATACCGTGCAGTCGTGCTAACAACACTTCTCTACGATTCCGAAACCTGGACGCTATATCGAAAAGACATCAAGAGGCTGGATCAGTTTCATATGCTATGTTTACGCAAAATTGGGACATCAGCTGGCAACACAAAATAAGGATCACTGAAGTGCTGAAAAGGTGCAAGATAACTGGTATCGAAGCATACATCATGTCATCCCAACTACGTTGGGTTGGGCATGTCATTCGAATGCCGGACAGCCGCATTCCCAAGCAACTATTTCACGGACAGTTCGCCTCTGGGAAACGGAAACGAGGACGTCAGTTGCTTCCATACAGGGATAGGGTCAAGGCAACTCTGAAAGCGTGTCAAATGGAAATGACATAGTACATAACAGAGAGCTGTGGAGGAGAGGATGCCGCGAAGGGATGCGCGATTTAAAGTATATCGAGTTCAAGCACTGGAACAGAAGAGATCGCGACGGCTATTGGGCACAAGTGTTCCGGATCAGGGAGTACGGTTTATCTGCGATAGGTGCGACAGGACGTGTCTGTCCAGAATTGGACTCGTCTCACACATGCGCGTTCACCGTAGATGAGATCCGTTGACTTCAACGGCTCAGTTAATGATATATATATATATATATATATATATATATAAACTCACCTTCTCTTGCACAAGCATTTATATTCGTCTGCTTGAAACCCGATGCAACTCCTTTAAACGTAAAAAGTATATTTTATGTGATGAATTTCGGCTTGGTGTGCTATGATTATGGCTCAAAGAGCCGTAACGTCAGCATAAATTATTACTCCATCCGTACTTGACGCATTACGTGGTCATAACGAAAGCTATTATACTAATACATCTCTTTTGAGCGAATTTAGTGAATTTAGATGGTGAATTTTATTAGGCGATTTATGTCATTATGAAAGTAATTGTTTCGTCAAATAGAGCGAAAAACCTATAAAATTACTGGAAAGATCCTCGAAAAGAACACCAGTCAACCCAGTTTCTACACATCGATTGAGGGTTGTCAATTGAAATGATCTGAATCGGTGGGTTTCAAAGGGAATTGATTTTAATAATAGACTAGGTTCTGCAAATCATTTGCTCAACTTTTCGTTTATGTAACATTACATTGTATTTTGTAAACAGGTGATCGTAGGCAAAAAGAAAAGGTATGCCGCAGCAATGAGTTGCATGAAGAGTTGGAGCAAAGCGGCGGTGGTCTAAACGTGCATTTTGGCGGGAAGGGAAATTGAATATTTGTTGGCAGCTCGGTGTCAGCATTCGTGCCAGCCGTCTGTCGGGTAATGGATGTGCGGAATTCAACGCCTCAGTTCAGGATGAGGCCCTCTGTCTCTCATGATGGTCAGTCACTGCCTCGTCGTCACAACAAAATCTAGTTTGAATGAAACGGCTTCTATAAACGCCCAACATGTAGGTGGTATAGGAAATATACCTGTGCGTGCACGCGCCATGTGATATGTACTATCAGACGCACTCGTACAAGTATATATGTCGATGCAAGTGTTTTGTTATAAAAGCATGGTGATATCTGGGCATTTGTTTCAAAGTGAGGCGACAATGTGAAGGCAAAAAAAGAAGGCAACAAAGGTTTCGCTCTCATAGTTCTTTGAGCAATTGTCTTCTCTTTAAAGTCGACGTAGCATTTTTCATGATCGCCGGTCGGTTTGTGTTTGAATGTCGAAGAGCTCGCTATTCCGGTTTCACCATTGTTTAGTATCAGCGAATCTCCTTTCTTTATTTCTTACTCATTTAGTTCTCAATAGGAATTCAGTAAACAAAATTTATTAAAGGAGACAACTTATAACATTATTTGCGCATAGTATCCTACAAACATTATCAATGGGGGAGTGTAACATTAAATGCAATTCGCATCGCATGAATTCGCTATAAACAAACAAATAAATTGCAGAACTGCACAATCGTAAAAAATTGCAACATTGCAAGAGAGATAAAGAATTGCAATTGCAACATACAACAAAACCGTTACATGAATTCACATCACTGCTAAACAAACGCTGCAAGGGAGGCTCGTGTTTCATTGACAAGGATACATTGCTACAGCTCTGAAATTACTTTGAGAATATTATTTATTAGTATTGAAATGTTTAAATTGTAACGAATAGAAGGCACAGGAGTGATACAAACTTTGACAAGTATGCAATCCATGCTTATTATTTCTTCCGCGGATAAAGCATCCAATAACATACGTTTATATGTGAAACTTTTACATTCAGACATTTCATTAATAAATATGAAGAACTGCTTGAAAACCATAAGGACAAGAGTCTTAATGCTATACTTTTATGTGCTAGAAAAGTTTGATTAACGAAGTCCCTCATGAACCTTAGTTTTTTTACGCTTGTTAACCATTCGTACTACATGCATCCTTTTTGTTTGTATTACCCTAAAAGTCACTTGTATAAGGAAGTTATTTCTGTAGGTTTAGCATTATATAAATATTGCCGTATTTGTGCTACCACTTCATAGTATGATCGCTTTGACCATCTACACCAAGATTTATTGATTTTCGCCCTTCATTACTGTGTTTCTTAACGGAGCAATTATTTACGTAACTTCTCATTGCAATATTATATTATCCTTTGTCTTGTGCATTCCATCAACCATGACGCAACTTCAGTTTCTCTGTTAATATTAGGATTCTGTTTTAGTATTTAATATCAGTATCTCGTCCTGCGAATGTTTTAGTGAGCTTCAAATCTTATTCATGTCGCTTCGACAGGTCAAGTATTAAACGCAGATCAAATAAGTATTGCTCTGCTGTTAGCGCGATGTCGTTAACATCTGCGCTCAGATCTATCAATTATCAATCATCATCGCTTATGCTTTTGTCTCACTTCTTTCGACTATATAGTTGAACATATACGAATTCTTAATCCAGCATACATTCTATACTAATTCTTAAATAAATTCTCGCAACAGTCGTTTATTGCCTCTATGCTCATACCCGCATAATGTTTGCTTAGACTTAAATTATTCTCCTTTTTTTTCTCACTTTCGTTCTCCTAGAAAACCATATTCACTTGTGTCTATACTAACTTTATACACGTAAAGGACTTTACGCTAATGTTATCTCAGTGTAACATTTTTTACCGCTTTTGATGTATGGATCAATGTGTTCATCTGCCCATGCTTGTACATTTTTATCTGACTACCTGTTTACTAGCTTATTCGCTATTTTATTTTTTGAAAAATTCTATAGTCTATTCGGTTTTGCTCACTTTTTACAACAACTCAAGGCACATCTTTGCATTTTTTTCTACTAGATCAACTTTCAGAATTGCTAAAAGTCTATCTATACATTTGTTTTTTTTATAAGACTAATGTAATTAAAGCCTATCTGTACATTTGTTCTACCTTCATAAAACTTTCAATCATATTATAAAAGACCTGTCTGCAAAATTGTTTTTCCTGTAGAAAAACCATAGATTTTAATTGAAGTTTACGTTACATTTGTTTTTTCCTTTATAAAATGTTCAAAAATGTCTAGCATATCTATAATATTACCTACAAATTATACCTCATATCACAATATTCAATTATTTAGAACACCTTTTGACAGCCAACAATATAAAATGGATCTAAGAGAAACTAATGAAACAGGAAAAAAAGAGATGAGATTGCAATTTTATCAGTTGAAGCAATTGAAAACATTGTGCAATTTGGATGTGGAATATAGTCACTAAACTCTATGCAACATTTGTTGGGTTTTTTCACATCTCTAGTTTGCAATTTTTCTTATAATTTTTGGTGGATCGAATTAGTGGGAAATGTAACAATTAGGGAGGGGAATTAATGTTGATTACGTTTTCGTTTATATATTTATGTATTACGTTATGTTGCATATTTATATTTGTTTAAAGAATCTGATAATAATATTCTAAGAGAACAAAAATCTTATTTCTGCTCGATGTTTTTGAGTTATGAGCAACTGAAGTTAGGCTCAGACTGAGAATGATAAGGATGTTTTTTGATGACCAGTGAAAGCTTATCCGCAGGGGGGACGAACCCGCGACCTCCCGCATATCGGGCGAGTGCTTTACCGACCATTATCATTCTCAGTCTGAGCCGGACTTCTGTTGGCTCATAATCAAAAACATCCAACATATATGTATGTCTGCCCTATGCCAATTCAATTCTGGTGAATGGCGTAATGCGCCCTCCCCCGGAGTGTCGTATAATGTACAGTGGTACATTGACGGGAGTTCATAACACGAGATTGATAAACAGTGAGAACGTCCGCGGTAGCCCAGCGGTACAGCACCCGCCCGGCAAGCGAGAGGTAGAGGGTTCGTCCGCATATGCGGGCAATTTTTCATTGATCCACCGAAGTTTTATTACTATTTTCTCGTCTTTCGTGAAGAACTCTTTTTCCTGTTTCGCATTCGATCCGTTGCGTTATTCATTTCAGCCATTGTTAATATTCCCATCACCGTATCGCGAATTATTCCTTATACGTTGCCTTGAAAAGCTCATGATTATGTTGCAATGCTGCAAGTTCTGCTTTAAAAAATGTTGGCTTAGCTGTGGTTTTATACTTCGTCGATTAGTTGGGTACCTTACAGGCGTTTTAATTATATTTCTTAAATGTTCAATATTGACCGTAGGCACTTAAAAGAAGTTTCAATATGGAACAAGTATGGAAGATACTGGAAATGTATTGAGTAAGATACGTTGCTACGCCTAGGTCCCAATTTATGGCTGAGTACCCGTTTCAGCTTTGTTTTGTATTAATACCTAAGATCGATGACAATATGAATTCAGCTACTTTTCTGCTTTTCTTTAGTTTTTAATAGAACCAACTGTCTGGTCCAACATTGTATTTCGATGCGTTGTCATCAAAGTAGTTATCTCAGCATGTTTTTCTTCCAATTTCTCCTTATAGATAGATTTTGCTATATGACCCTGAAAATATTTTTAAGAGTGACGCCATTTACACTGATGGGTAGTTTTCTGCCCGTCACCATATGGAAGTGATGTTAGCCAGTAGCCTAAGTGCAGCACCCAGATCCCTATAAAAGCAGAGGGGCGATGGGTTTGGAAAGAGTTGTTTCTTCGGGTGGTGCGACGGCCGCAAGTGCATGCTGCGTGAATTTTCTGCGTTGTCGTGAATTGGCCTTTTTTGTGTGTCTGTTTATATTTTATTTTATTCCACGTTCTTGGTAGGTTGTTGTTCTTGTAACGGAAGAGCGAGTTTTGTGTGGCATTGTTTAGGGGGAAAGGTGATCGGCAGGGGCTTGGTCGCTGTAGTGGTTTTTTGGGAGGGTGTGAATCGTGATTTTGTTTCTGTGGCGTTAATTCAGACTGTGGCTTCTCCTGGAACGTTTCGATTTTTGACGAACTGCAGGACTTTTGGTAGGTGGCAGATTCCCGTGATGAGGGCTTTCACTTAATGGGAGTTGAGTTATTTGCATTATCGCGTTGGTATGCTATGCTATTTTGTATTGATGATATGTTGTCATTTTTTTGTTCTTCTATGCGGTTCAGTTGTAATTATGTCGCTCGTTGCGCCCTATACATTGAATAAAATGCAAGAGATTTAATTACCCAAGTTTGAGATTGAGTAAGGACGAACGTTTAGAAGAAGCGAGAAGGTAGCGGTTTTTCGAGTGAAATGAAAAGGTGGAAGAAATCGTCAACTAGACGGGGCGCGACGGTCAAGGAGTTCACAGGCCAGTTGAACAGATTATATTGGCTGCCGGGTAAGGAAAAGAAGTCCCCCGACAGTTCAATACAGAAGTGGTGAATGACGCTTTGCGGTATCATTATATATATATATATATATATTTATATTTATATTTATATTTATATTTATTCATGTCGTTATAAGAGTTTCTTCATGATACATTAAGTATTTAGCGCATATAATTTTGTGATATCTACAATTAATTTATCTTGAAACTTCAAAATATTGAAAAATATTTATTTTCGAAAATATATTTTTATATTACTGGTATTTATTTCTAAGTGGTACTCTATTGCGACATGATCTAGCTGTCATACACTTTATTTTCGATGGTTTTGTTATCAGTGATGGTTTTATCACTTAATGATTATATCTTTTCCTATGATTTTTATATTTACTTCAACCGATCAGTTTACGCACTTTAATTTGTTTCGTTTGTTATCAGTGATAAATTTTTTGACATCGATTATAAAGAAAATCGGATGTATTTGAAGTCGCGATTCTAATAACTATTGTTGAAGAAAAAATTGTAATTCTTTTTCTCGGTTGATGATTAACGTGAGAGATAATATAAGGAATTGGTGTAGGGTATGCATTATATTCACTCGACTTCATGAACTTGGTGGTCTCAATTATCCCTGACTGTTGAAGAAACTGGCCGACATGCAGACGGATTCGCCGACACCCAGGCAGACTCGCTGACACGCGGTAAGCATATATATACGTGCATGACACTAATATAACGCGTTTTGCAAATTCAAATTTGTAAAAGTGGGACGAAATCTTAATATTGCTATTGAAGAGGAAGAGAATTAAATAATTATAACTTGGTAAATGATTTATGCAACCACAGTCACGGAGAATCTAATCTGGTGAAAAATTGCTGTAAATATTCACCTATTCATAATCGAAGAAGTCCTCTTAAAACAATGTTCTATCGAAACTTGTAAACTACTAACATGAAGAGGAAAATAGCTGCGGCATGGAAAAAATGGTTTTATTTCTGTATTCCAGACTGGCCAGTAAGGATGTAAAAATATATTACTTTTTTGATGAAAATTGTTTGCGCCTTATTTAATGCGACCTTGATGAATTCAAAGGAAGTTAATTAAGAAAGCATCGGTTTTTCGGGTCCAGATTTGGCCGTTGCTTGTCAAAGAAGATGGTGGTCGGAATGAGTGCTATGTGAATGGTGAACCCAAAGCAGCGCGCTTCTCTAGGTGTTGTCACTGTTACAGTGAGCTATTAATTCATTTATTTTTTCTATTATTTCTATTACTAAAGTCCTTTAATATAAAATTATTTCAGTCATTTATTAAGACAACCCATATTAGAACCTTCTAGTCATTAATTAGCTAATCCTTCTTCCTTCTTTATTGCATGTCCAATAATCGTCAGTTCATTGCAGAGATATTCCAAAATTCTATCAGCTTGGATTTGATGTGAAAGACT
This sequence comes from Baylisascaris procyonis, assembly GCA_037389465.1. NCBI lineage: Eukaryota > Metazoa > Nematoda > Chromadorea > Rhabditida > Ascarididae > Baylisascaris > Baylisascaris procyonis. The sequence goes on from JAZARR010000072.1 coordinate 242,583, forward strand.
TCCTTCATTTTCAGCTCTAGGATAATTAGAAAGAGGTGCTATAGTACCTAGGAAGAGGGAGAAGAAGATTCCTGAAATAACCCCACTCCTCTCAAGCGTTGATTTATGTCCATTTCAATAAAGTCTTTCAGGATGCCACCATATATAATATTTTGTTCATCTTTAAAATCCAATAAATCATTTTAATTACTTTGGCCAATACCTTCTCAAATTTTGTTTTAAAAAAGCCCTCTTTTAATATTAGAATCATTACAAAAAGGCGGTAAAAAGTTACTTACAATTATTCGATCACAGTGCTATCCTCCCTGCCAATTATTATCTTTGCTTTTAGATCCAGGTAAAATTTCTCCTCGTTTTACCTAAGTCCGTTGGCTTTTTTAAAGCATTCCCTCATAAAAAAGGAAGAAAATAATACAATTTTCCATGAGAATAAAAAACATAAAACTCCACAAATTAATGGGGTGTTTTTGATGACCAGTGAAAACTTGTAAGCATTCAACATATATACGTCTGCCCTTTGTCACTTCAATTCTGGTGCATGGCGTAATGCGCTCACCGGAGTATCGTATGATGTAAGCACATGTGCTGACGGGAGTTCACAACATAAGGCTGATGACCATTGAGAACATCCGCGGTAGCTCAGCGGTGGAGCACCCGCCCTGCAAGCGAGAGGTCGCGAGTTCGTCCCCATCTGCGGGCAAGTTTTCATTGGTCATCGAGAACACCCCACTATCATCCTCAATCTGAGTCAAACTTCACTTGGCTCATAGCTGAAAAACATTGGACACTCCACAAACTATCAATAAAAAACATAAAATTTCAAAAATTATTGAGTGACATTTTTTTATTTTGTGGAAATTTTGCACTCCTTTTTTAACTGCGGCTAAAGAATACGAAATTCGCAAATGCTAATGCTGCTACATCAGTTGGTTGCTGAAAAAATTAAGGGTCGAGTGAACTCGTCCTCAGAATTGTGCCCATGCAAAATGTGAAAGTAAGATGTCAAATTATTCTGTTTAAGATTTACATTTTGCATATAAACTTCATATTCAAATCACACATTTGGTCTCTATATATATATAAATTTTTCAAGGGGTCTTCAGTTCGTTGACTTTACCATTGTGCCATCTGGAAAAAGATAGGGAAATATTTATTCGATAATTTATATAAATTAAAAGAGTTGGAAACAAATTTGCAAATATAGAGGGTAAAATACGTGCTAATAAGCATGAAGGGGCAGTAAATTCCCCCAAATAAAACACAACTTGATAAAAAAATAGTAAGCAGGTAATAAGTAAGCAGGTAGACCATAAATTTAACGCTTCTACAGTTCTACTCAAAAATAAATATTCATGCAAATTAAACGACACCCGTCAATTATGAACTTGAAAGATTGCGCAGAATAAGTTCAACCCAAAGAATGAAAGAAAAGAGAAAAGTACGTGATATAAGAGCGACCTAAATCGAAACAACAGACGCCGAAGATTTTTCAACCAATACAAACAATTGCACCCCGACAGCAATCTACATCTACGGGAAACCTTAGAGACAAACGGCTTTCGGATATGTTAAAAAATTTAAATAACATTGATCCCCAATAAGTTATCGAGAATATAGAATAAACGATGAGTCGGGAACGATTTCTCAGCGAAAAACGTGTTTATGAAATTAAAGCTTACTAAGTGATATAAAAGTCAGTAACAGACGAAGACGATCCAAATGATTCAAATGTTGGATGTGGCGCGGAAGGGCCAACCCAAGATATCTACTTGTGATCTATCGTTGCAGTGATCACGTTTACTCGTATAGTTGATCCTCGTTGAGTGTTCTTGGCATAATACCGTTGATCTACTTATGTGCTTTTGTGCTATCCCAAGCGTTCCTGGGGCCTGTATAAGGCTGCTCTCAGCTCGTTAGAGTCATTCTTCTGTTTCATTCGTCTTCTCCTGGCCGTCGGTTCTTACTCGTCAGGTTTCCCCAATGCGCTTCGCCTTGCTCACGTTCGCTCCCGTTGTTGTGTTCGCCTTGGGAGCAGTTGTCGCCAACAAACCGTTCCTTCTGTTCCCATATACCTCACGTTCCACGCCCAGCCTCCCTCTCCACGTCATCACTGCACGACAAAGCAAATTGGCGTTCACATACAACATTGACGTTAATGATAGTTAGTTTTGCGAGTCTTTCTGACAAAGATGTGGGTTTTTCCAATAAATTTCCTTGAGAGATAAGGGTATACATCAATAACTCGATCAAAAACATTTTGGATATTGCCTCCTAAAGTATACAATTTAATAACATCAGCCAGACGAAAGCATTCACGCTAGGATGGGAAAAGTTTGATAGACAAATGACAAAGATGAAGAACAAAAGTGGACTAGGAACAGATTCCTGAAGGATTCAGCTAGAAACATTATATCTTCCGGTAGCAGCACCTGATTTCGCGCTTAATGCACAGAAGCATGTGTACGTGAGGCAGACCACGCTTTTGAAACTGTATTATGCGCATAACCGGCTACTTCTCCGAGCACTTTTTGTTCAACAATATGGTGAAGGAACTCCTTAAATTTGCAGTGGAAAACTCTCGCTACTGTCGAGAAGAATCGATTCCTAAGCATACCGAAGATGCCGTTCTCGGCTGGCGCTGATGAGCTTCACAAAATTTCTCTTTCAAAGTCGTTTGGATTTGGAAATGCTTATTTCTCAAATTTATGAATTCTCCAGAATAAAATGCAAATTGCCCATCAAAGAATTTGCCTAAAGCAATGCAAATTATCTAGTAAAAAATTTGCCTGAGTAAACTGAATATAAGCACCGCTCTATGTGAATAATTTCATTGGTTGGTTCATTCGTTGGATCATCAACATCCCGCCTTCGCCACATTCGCAGGCTCAGCCGGTGAGCGAAAGTCCTTCAACGAAAAAGGCGAAATCTCATCCTGATCGCCAATTTGGGGGCTCAGAAATGTCCTTGGCGGGACTCTACGCCCTGCCATCCAAGCCCTTGCGAAGAGGTTCCACCTCACCATCGAGATGGTGCCAAAGCTCGATCTTCAATGCCCGGCAGCTCTCGAAAATTTGCGGGCCTACTTGTTCGACCTCCGTCACAAGTGCTATTTATGGTCACGCACTCTCACACGCCAAATCGATGAGTTATCTGCACTCGACCAAGCCTGGAGGAAGGCGTTGGGCAATGCCGATCTAGCAGATCAAGAAGCGTATTGTCATGCAATCACCGATCCAATGGCTTCTTTTCACGTGTGGCGGAAACTTGCGATCTCATCGACCAAACCGACGTAAATTTGACGAATATTGACTCAAGGCTTCACACATCGGCTGGCGAGAATCTCACTACGGCCGACTCTCCTGACTCTCCTTCCGCTGTTTCTCCCACACCCGCACGTGTCTCCTCAACAACAAACGCCCCAAATCTACGGTTGCCTCAGTTGGAACTACTCTACTTTCGAGGAGACCCGTTACTGTGGCCCATGTTTTGGGCCTCATTCCAACACTCAGTCGACGAAGCTCCTATTCCAACGGTGCATAAGCTATTGTACCTTCTCAGTCTCCTTGAGGGTGAAGCGGCTCGAACCGTTGCCGGATACGCGTTCAACAAGAACAATTACTCAGTTATTAAAGAGGCACTGATGCAGCGTTATGGCAATCTCAACACGCTTCGTCGTGCCCTGCATCTACAGCTGCAAGCACTCAAACCAAGGAGCGCAATTCCTTCAACGACAATGCGAACGCAATTCTCACGAGAGTGCGCCAATTGAAGGAGATGGGTGAGCAAATCAACAATCCTCTCCTCGAGACAATAATCGAGAGCAAGCTGTCGAATTCCGTTTTGATGGAAATATACAGAGAAAAGGAGCGTAATCCAGGATGGAATGTCGAATCCTTATGCTCTACCTACAAGCAGCACCTCGAATTCAGGAGCAGCTCAAATGGTCACAAGATGGATTAATTAAACGAAAGGCTGACGAAGCGACCCCGACCAGAGGAAAGACTGAGGAATAATCAGCCTTTATTGCAATTCAGAAAAGTCAACCTCAAATTACTCCTAATCACAAGGGTCAGCAACATAGTCTCACACGTAGAATGGAGCCACCAGCGTGTCCATTCTGCAACTCTCAACATTGGGCTTCCGCGTGTACTCGGTTTCAAGATCTCGAAGCACGCAAGAATCGCGCAAAGAAACTCAAACTCTATCTTCTCTGCCTCCGCGAGGGTCATTACGCCGAAAGTTGTGCATTTCGACGACCCTGTTATTACTGCCGCAGTGCCAATCATCATCAAGCGCTTTGCACTTCTAAGACAAAGCGCAGCGAACTCAATGATTCCCCAGTCCTCAATGTCGCCGAAGGAAACAGTCTTCAGACTACTGACTCCATTCAAGCCAGTCATGCGACACTCGATCGAAGGTTATGCACTGAGAATACTTCAGACGACAACGAAGAGGTTTTGCTTACGGCTGCAGCGAAGAACCGTGTGATAATGCGGCTCGGTGATGAGAAATCAACACATTCAGTTGTATCGTCTAATTGCAGTGAGTCTTTCCTGGGAAGCGAAAGCGCTTCGACACCTCCAGCTTCCTCTCTGATTTCTCCGCCTGACTCGTTCCATCGGCCAATCAATGATGAAATGCTGACATTACATCGATTCAAGTTTTCAACACTGCGCACGACAAGGTTAATAACAAAGGAGAAGTTAACTGAGTAAGTTGGAAGGGCATCATGAGCAAACAAAGGATCTTGAAAATGGGCAGCTGAATGAATGTCAGCCTATGGAGCAAAAGCATGGAAGCGCAATATGGAGCCGAGACCAGAACCAGCTGCAGTGCAATCAACGTGTCGCTTGTACGACGCACCACGTAGCTACCTTGTCGCATGTACGACGCACCACGTAGCTACCCTCTGTAGCTACTCCGGCCCCGAATGAATTGTCGCGCCGCTTTTATAGCCTCGTCGAGATCCGTCGTTCCCATCCATAGCCGCTGGTTATCTTGATGATAATGTTGTCAGTTAGCAGTCGTTGGAATGTGCTGTGAGAGCGTTTGAAGTCTTAGTCATATTGCTTTGTCTTTTTGCGTTCATGAAGAATTCGATTCGAAGATCACTTCGACACTCCCGGCGGACGATTCTCCTCAATTGGTGATTACACTGCTTGGCATAGAATTGCATATTGTCGATGCGTCGGTCATCTTTTGTGTGCGTTTTCGTGCCGGCATTCTTAATGGCGTGTAGCTCGCGTTTAGAACTGAGTGTTGAGGTCGACTTTGGTGGGGCACGCAGTCAAAATTCGTCACCGATTGAAGAGGGTGTGACATCGTGCGGTTGGATTGGGGTTCTCGCGCGCTTTGAATGTCGGTTAACTTGACCATCACTACGTTAGGACTCCGCATGCCGCACCAGGTATTCCGGCATTTTATCCCTAGGATAATTCCGAGAATGATGAGCAATAGTATGGCGCCGCCTGCGGTAAGCCATTTCCATTGGTTGGTGATCGAATCGAGTGCATTTACAATATCTTCGGTTGCTGTTTCTACTTCTTGGCCCAGTTCGTGAATTAGCTCTTCCGCTGAACTCCGATTTTTCGCCACTTTTCTCGTTGAATATAATCCAGGATCTCGGGATTGCGCACTTCCAAGACGGTCTACAGCGAGCTGAAGTAGTTGGATTGAAATATCCGTTGGGTGCTTTGCATTGAAGATGACGTGGGGGGGGGGGACTCCGGAAACGAATAGAGACTTACTGCAGTCATCGTTCTGATGTGTGTAGGAGGCCCCTTCCAGGGACATGGTGCTTTCTTTGAATTGAGAACGACATCGTGAGTGTGTGGAATGACAAAGGCGGCCGTCCATTTGTGTGCTAGATCTGATCGTTGAAGAATATGTGGTCCTATTCGTTTTTCTCGTTGCATTTGTTGACAGCCGGTGGGAGGAACATTATGCATAGAGTGAGTGTCGTTGATCACTTGTAGACTCCAACGGAGAAATGCCCGTGTGCAGACTGTTCGCGTAAGCTGAGAACAGTAGGTAGCGTTAATTGGTACGAGTCGCCTTTGATAGAGGGCTACACGATGTGTCGTCCAACGGTCCAGCGCTCGTGCGGTACAATTGACTGACCGAGGAAGTCGAATGAACACACCAGAGTGTTGATAAGGACAGATTTGCACTTGCATTGATGCGATTGCTGATAGCCCGATCACAGTTAGAAGTGTTAGCAAGAAAAATGATGCTTTAGGAAAGAGCTTAACGTGGCATGTTGTATTGCTGCGCGGCATACTTCGCGTAGTTCTTCGGTTAATGAGGGCCGATTGAGGATCGTGGGCATTCTTATCAGAAATGCATAGACGCGGAATTTGTCCCACCTTGGCTGTTGTTTGTTGAGTTTCGTCCGACGATACTTCAAGAGGGTACAATTGTGCAATAGTGCGTAAGAAGGTGGGACCTGAGGAACATTTGACTCGAGCGGTTCGTACGGTGTTGCCTGATCCGACTGGGACCTCAACGATTTTTGCCAGACGCCAGAAAGCCCGAGGAGCGGTTGTATCGCCGAGAAGAACCATTTCTCCTACTCGAGGAATTCGATGCTCTTGAAGTCGTGGTCCTTTGTGATAACATGAGTCGCGTTCTCGGAGCAGCTGAAGATATTCGCGGGACCAAATCTCCCAAAATTTATTCCTGCATTCCTGAGCCTTGCTGCATTGTTCGACAAGCTGCTGTCGTGTATTGGGAGGTTGTGGATTGAACTCCGGGTCCTCCCTTGTACTTCTTTCAACGTGCACCGATAAATGTGCTCTAGGACGCAAATAGTCTATGGGTCGAATGACTTGAATATCGTCGCTTTCAACGTATGTTATCGGCCTCTCGTTAAGTACTGCTTCCACTTCTGTAGCAAGTGTTCGAAGTTCTCCGTCGCTTAACAGGCGGCGTCATATGGACCGACGAAGACGCGTTTTTGTTCGACCCACCAATCGTTCATAGACTCCTCCTTTCCAGGGTGCGAATGCGGTAATGAAGGTCCACTGTACTGAGCACGCATCTGGTATGTCCTTCAAGCTTTTCGCCGTTAGTACCATGTTGGTGCCGTTGTCGGAGATTATTTCTCGCGGGAGTCCCCTACGTGCTATAAACCGTCGGAGACAGTCTACCAGACTAAGGGCTGATAAATTTTCAGCAATTTCCAGGTGCACCGCGCGCGTTACCAGACATGTGAATAAGGCTATCCACCGTTTTGTAGTTTCTGAGGAAACACGTATAGGTCCCAGTAGATCAATATCGGTACAGTCGAAAGCGGGTGCGGGCTGCACTCGTGCGGCTGGAAGAGGTGGCATAGGCGGAAGAGCGAACGGCTTCGCTTTCCAACGTCGACATTGTAAGCAGTGGTTGTTGATGACGGCTCTGACTGTTCGGCATCCGTGAGGTATCCAAAAGTGTTGGCGAAGGCGTGACAAAGTTGCTGGTGCTCCACCATGAAAGGTGGACTTATGTTCACGAAGGATGAGTAGTTGTGTAAGTCGGTGATTTTGGGGTAAAAAGATAGGATATTGTTCGGACCGTGGTATGGCAGTCTCTGAAAGGCGACCACCACAACGCCATAGGCCAGTTTCATCTTTACGAAGATCCCACCGAATAATATCTTTAGTGGATAGAGAGTTACTCTGAGCCTGACGCAGAAGGCAGTTGCGAGCGATAAGGTAGTCTTGAGCTGTGATTGGACCATGATTTGAGAATTGATCAAGCCATGTAGTTGCTGATTTGTGGACCTTGCGAATGAAGCGAAGTGCCATCACCGTATTTCCTACGAGCCGAGTCCAACTACTGAATCGATCCATATCGATGAACGTGAATGATTCTGCTGGCGGGTGGAGGGTAGCTGTTACCACTTGGGTGGAAGGATTTTCTGCCATTTGCAGCGATTCTTCGGATCTGGCTACGTCATGGGTTGGTGGCGATGGAATATTAGGCCAACTGTCCTCACTGTTGCTAAGCCACGAAGGTCCTTGCCACCATTTCTGTTCATCAGCCAAAGCTCGGGGTGTTGTGCCCCTGGTAGCGAGGTCTGCAGGATTGGCGTCTGTCGCAACATATCCATACCTGATATTGGTCGTTTTCCTAATTTCATTTAATCGATTTTGAACGAAACGCGGAAGCTTTTCAGTAGGTGGCGAGTTGATCCATGCAAGGGCGCATTTGCTATCGCTCCATATAGTTTGTGGAATATCTTCGAGATGCAGCTGTTGGGTTAAGAATTTAGTTATGCGGAGACTTATCAGCGCGGCTAACAATTCCAGACGTGGAATTGTTAGTCCTTTTAAGGGACACAACCGAGATTTCGCATAAAGTAGAACAATTTTGTCGCTTCCTTTCGCATATGCAACGCTTGAATATGCGCGATTAGAGGCATCAGCAAATACGTGGAGCTCGAGTGGGCCGTTTGGTAAACATCGTGGTAATTCGAATGATAGCATGTCCCAGCTTTCCTTGAGACAGTTCCATTTTTGAACGTGTGGTTCGGCCACTTCTTCATCTCACGCTGATCCTTCTTTAGTAATATCTTGAAGTAATATTTTGAATGGGAGAATTATTTGTGATATCTATCCTAACGGGTCAAACTGTTGGGCGATAAGCTGAAGAAGTGATCGTTTGCTGAGACGGCCACTTGGTGGGGGACGCGTTTTCAGTTTGATTGTATCCTTCACTGTATCCGAAGCGACTCCGAGCACCTTGATTTGAGTGTTGTTGTAACGATCGTCTGGTGCCAATATGGCATTTACTTGGGTACTATTCGACTGAAATTCTCGGACGTTGATGCACGCATCCGCAAACAGTTTCTTTGCTCCTCGGTAAGCCGTAATTGCATCCGTTTCAGAATTAGCAGCAAGCAACACATTATCGACATAAATATTCTCGGCTATGCGCGAAGCACATAGAGAATTTGCGTTTTGCAAGTGATGGTTAATAGTTGCTGCGAGTAGGAAGGGAGAGCTCACTGCTCCAAAAAACACTCTGGTAAAGCGATAAGTAATGATTGGGTTTTTGGGGCGGATAGGTTCTGTTGGTTTATCGACCCAAGGAAACCTGGCAACGTCTCTGTCTGTTGTATTCAGCTCAATTTGTAAGAACGCTTTTTCCACATCTGCTACGAAAGCAATACAAGCTTGACGTAAGCGAAGAAGTTGACCTACCAGATCTGGAAGAAATACAGGCCCGCGCAGTGGATTGTCGTTCAGGGCTTGTCCGGCCGGGGCGCTAGCACTTGCGTCGTAGACAATGCGCAATTTTTTCTTTTGTTCGTTCCATACCGCTTGATGAGGAACATAATGGACGAGAGGACCAGTTGGACGAAGAGGAGCGCGTTCGATAATGCCTGCTTTAAGCTGTTGCTGAATAGTTTCATCGTAAAGACGCAGTCGTTCTGGTTGCCTCGATAAGGAACGTAGCAGAGATTGTAGCCGTCCAACACAAAGACCGTAATTAGTAACCAGATGTGGGTGGGCACTCTTCCACGGCCACGAGACGCTATAGCGACCGTCCGGAAGTCGTCTGATAGTCTTTTTAAAAGCGTGCAGCGCTCTTTCATCGTCTTCAACAGATTCGTTAGGTAGGTCAATACCCAGAGTATCGAGGGACCATAGTTGCTCGACTGAAAGTTGGGCGTTGCCAACTAAAATAGCGAGAGGTCGCGGGTTCGTCCCCGTCTGCGGACAAGTTTTCACTGGTCATCAAAAACACTCATTATCATCATTCTCAGTCTGAGCCGGACTTCAGTTGGCTCAAAACTCAAAAACATCCAACATAGATAACTAAAATAGCGTTGGCGCGGATAAGTTGTTTGGCGATATTTCGCGCTGACCATTCCAGCACCTCCAATGAGTGGCCCAAGCTCTGAATCGTACAATGTGAAATTAGGTCGTAGGCGCTTGATAGCTCGCGGGCTGATCGTCGAGATGAAGTTACACCCGATAAGGATATCGGGTTCGTCTTCATAAAGAGGAACAGGAAGCTCATCGGACTGATTTTCCCATAACATTGGCAAGTCTGCTAAGGTTACGTGAGCGTGAAGGAATTTGATCGTTACTCGCGGCAGCGTATATGCTTCGAAATGATGACCGGTTCCATCTTGTAGTCGAATGCCAACCGAAATTTGTTCACTTTTGAAGTGATTGCCTTCCATATCTCCTACTCCGTGAATGATGAGTGGACTGCTTTGATTATGCTTGAGTCCAAGAGCAGCCGCCAGGCGTTCCGTAATAAATGATCCTTGGCTTCCTTGGTCGATGAAGACTTTTGCTGTCTTCGTTGACTGAGGGAATAGGGGATTATAGACCCTTGCTGTTTGCCACAGGAGTAGAGGTACTGGTGCCTTTTCGTTACTGGGCGTAACTGTCGCTGTTGCGGATAAAGCTGCTGATGGTTCCGGCGATTCTTTAACTGGTTCGATTGCGGCCGCATGAATTTGCACCGGTTTTTGCGGAGCGTGTACTTGCGGGAGGCAAAGAAGCTTATTGTGAGCTCCACCACAATATCGGCATTTGTTGTGTCGCGAACACTCTTTAGCTTGATGGTCTGGTTTGAGGCATCTGAAGCAAAGATGCAGATCTGCTGCACGGGGACCGACGCTGCTCCGATGTAGAATAATAGGGGCACTGCTTGTGCCAGTGAAGCTCGTTGCAGAAAGCACATGGCCCTGCCGGAGTTTGTTGTCGCTTAGGGTTGGTAGGACTGCTGCGCTGATTTGAGGAATTTTTGTACGAATCCTTTTCTCGGGGTAATCCTGTAAATGCAAGTGAGCAACTTGCCCTTCGTTGTTGCCGGTAGCGATCAGGTGCATCTCTCTGATTAGTCGAACGCATATATTGACGGTAGTTAGATTTGAACTCGATCCTGTCCCGACTGGCATTGTTCCGTCCGATCTCTTTGTTGGAGCCGAAACTAAATTGACTAGAAGGTGGTGTTGACGGTTGTAATGGCTGCACTGACATGAGCATTTGAGCGACATTTAGTAAGATACGACGGAAGTCGGTCGTTGAGTAATGCGAGCACTTTTGTTTTTCGGGATACATAAGGATGCGGGTGGGTTCAGGTAGACATTCCTCCAACGTGAAGAATACTTGGTGTTGATCGGGGTCGATTTCAGCGATTTGCATGTGGTGTAGAATTCGAGAAGCATCGTTGTAGAATCGTAATAAGTCGGGTCCATTATGACCGGGAGGACGGATTGTGCGTAGATCTGACTGAAGTTGACGGGTTAGCGCGTCTTTATTGCCGAACTGAGTGCGTAGTGCTGTGATGAGTGGTTGATAATTGTCACCCCGTCGTGTGTATCCTGCGGCAACGTCTTTTGCTTTTCCTCGGAGACAACTAGTGAGATACGCGAGTTTTTCAACATCAGTTAAGGAACTGCGGTCGATAGTGGCTTCAAATAATTCCCAAAATTCGAACCATTCGTACGGTTTGCCGTCGAATGTAGGTAACTGAAGTTTAGGGAGGTGCACGTTGCTTGGAGCGTCGCCAGTACTTGGCGAAGGTGACTTAGGATTATTCTGAGGAGCTGTTGACTGCTGTGGAGCTTGAGAGGAGCCTAAGGGATTGAGGCCGAGTGGTGGTGTGGTGCACGGCGTAGTGCTAAGACGGGCAAGATTTCATCTAGATCCTGGTCGAGGAATTCCAATTTTTGAATAGTTATGCGAAGTTGATTGAGCATACTTCGAAGGCCATCAGGCGCTTCATTCATCTGCTGGAACGCTTGTTGTTCAGCAAGAACTTGGTCGGCATCGTCACGTGGTGTGAGGTTGCGAATAATAGCTGCCCAATCATCATAAAGATGAGTTAGCTGGGCAAGGTGAATTCCGAGGAGACGCGAAATTGTCAAAGCCGACCGACGGGAATGTTGCACAGATTCAATTTGTGCCGAAATAGGTTGACTGGCGTCAAGGCTGAAGGCAAGGTGGGCTTCTGCGGCCTGAAGTAAGGGTTCGCAGTCATGCAGAGTAGGTTGAATAGCGAGGGTAATATGAGCACTCTTCAGTGGTGCCAAGGGGGCCATTGGAATGGAGTGAATAGTAGTAGGGATAACGTCGATGGAGGCAGGTCTCGGTACGGGCCGCTCAATGCGGCCGACGCACCATTTCGGACACTTTCCGATCCATGCTAGCTCTGTAGCTACTCTGGCCCCGAATGAATTGTCGCGCCGCTTTTATAGCCACGTCGAGATCCATCGTTCCCATCCATAGCCGCTGGTTATCTTGATGACAACGTTGTCCGTTAGCAGTCGTTGGAATGTTCTCTGAGAGCGTTTGAAGTCTTAGTCATATTGTTTTGTCTTTTTGCGTTCATGAAGAATTCGATTCGAAGATCACTTCGACACATGCCACGCTTTGTTGAGGAAGTTGCAGTCTTTGGCCCAGTGCAGACTGCCACAACGGAAACAGGGTGAAGGTGGGTTCTGTGTGCGCTTCTTCTAGGTGCTGACGGCATTGATTTCTGGTTGGAGCGGTGGTGAAGGACCGTCCAGGAGCCGGACATCTTGCTGAAGTTCAAAAACTGCTGGATCTCGGTAGTGAATTCTTTCAGCGTCGCTGTGGGTTGTCCTCCATTTTGCGCAGAACGCGAGCGGGAATATCAGCGTCTTCTGGAGTGTGGAGGCCGCAGATCCACACTAGGCACTTCATCTGTTCGGGCGTGATGGCGTTGAATTCGGCCACCTCGTGATGTCGATTAACAATTCCCGTATAGTCGTTGAGAGATTAGCCGTTGCGTTGAGTTCCCTGGTAGATATAGCGACGGGCAAAAAGTGACGTGTTGTCCCCGAACAGTTCTTTCAGTGTCTTGACGGTGTCTTCGAAGGAGACTCGGAGGATCTCCTTGGCAGAATGTGGTTGGTGAGGCGGGCGTACGTACTGGCGCCCAGCTTCGAAACGATGAGACGGCCCGCGCGGCGTCATCAAGTGCCCCTCCGTCTTTGGAAATGACGTCTTCGTATCTGTTGAACCACAAGTCGAACGTGCCGCCATTGTCTAGATCGTAAGCGAGCTCCGGCAGTCGTGTCGACAGCGAGCTTGTGATAAACTCAGCAGTCGATGCAGGGGGAGCAGTGGGTCCGATAGCGGTCAGCATCCGCTCGATTCGCTCCAGTAGCGCCTGCTGCTGCCGATCCGCCAACTCCAGAATGCCTGCGAGCGTTCGCTGCTGCCGTTCCTCTTGAGCGTCGAGTATTGCTCGAAGAGCTTCGCTGTCGATCCTTGCTGACGATCGCTGGTCACCGTCCATTGCTGTTGATCCTTGCTGCTCGAATACCGCTGTCGATCCTTGCTGTTCGAATACTGATGGCCATTGTTCTATTGCTGCCGTGCAAACCAGGTGAGTAGTTGAAGATTTACTGTCGACTGACTGAAACGGTGCAACAAACCGCACTGGGTAACTGCACCAGTTGACTGAACTGAGGAACACGCAAAACCACCAATGTATCGGAGTCAACGCAGATAACAGCGAACGGGTTTGAACATGCAGACAACCAGAGAAAAGGCGCAGTATAATAGAGCAGAGAAGAACAGATATCACTGAGGGTGATTTACGCAAACTAAAAGAACAGATATCACTGAGGGTGATTTACGCAAATTAAGTCGTAGCGCGGTCGTTCACAACAATAGGAATAGATACATATGAAAGCCTCCAAGGAGAGTGTTAAAATGATGCATCCACCTTTCGGAAATTCCTAAAATGAGCTGAGAGACAGGAGTGTTAAATTTTTTAAACTGACTCGCTTTTTTTCTTCAATTAAGCCTAAGCAAATATTAGCGATCATTTGTGGCTTGCGGTTGCCGCTAATTTGCCACAGGGGCATTTTCACATTTCTCAACTATAGATTACGGTAGTTTATGGTGTCTCGCGATAGACGCCAAGCGCAAAGGTCAGGTCCTTTGCTCTCTCATTTTCTCGTTCCTGCTTGATAGGTTTGCTTGCATTTCCGTGTATTCTACCGAAAAAATCATTAGATCACTTCGGAACCTCATGGCAGTTTATGGTGTCTCGTTTTTGAGCGAACTGCCGCGCTTCCATTATGCTCTTTACGATCCCCTCCATGCGTTTAATTGCGTCTGGCGATGAATCGAAGGAGGAAGGTTCACGCCGTCATCCGCCTATGATGTCGTTGCTGTTTTGCGTTGAAATGAACACAGCGCTCATTTATGGGCGCTGGAGGGTGAACTATATATGGGATTTGGTGCAGAAGACATCTCAGCTACGGAGATAACGCACTAATCCTGCAAACGCTCGTGTTCTGGAGCGCCGGGAGCGAAGTGCACTGTTGTTTTCGCTTGGGGTGACATTTATTTGTTATTCTGGAGATGACAAGCATCGCTAAACATGAACACCTCACCCGCATACAACAGTCTTTGCTGGGAAGTTGCTGCTTAAAATTGAGCCGATTTCCTCTCTTCCCTACGTATTGCGACGGTCGTCTGCTTATATTATTCTCTACTTTCGTCGACAAATTCACGGAAACAGGTATTCCTGTTCGATGTTTTCTTACACATGTAGGTGTTTTTTTTTGTGCTTCCGTTACTTTTGTGTTATTTCTTTCTGTGCTTAAAGAACTTTTCCGTTGTTCGTGCTGTCTAATTCGTTCCAGCCATGTCACGAATGAAGAGGAAGAGTGCGGCCGCCATATCGAAGGGGAAAAAGGCTAAACGCGCCCTGAAAGCAGCATTAGTCGCATCCTCGGTGAAGGCAGATGTAGATTGCAGTGTACCAGAAACATCAACGACGACCGTTTTTAAAACACCGCAGCCACCGGCTCATGTTCAAGACAGAGACGTTCCCTTGAATGTTGTTGAAAACGTTTCTCTGTCACTACGACTATATCAGCAGGAGTAGGTGACCAGTCGCATCGTGACCTTCTGGACCTAGCTAGGTTTTTGGACGATATCACGATTTTCACATACCTGAGAATCGTCGCACAATCGGCCACCGAAGGTCAATAGTGGTACAACCATTTATATGGATGTTGGAGCTGGCCAACGAAACAAGCCCTACCAGTATGTTCATTTCTACGCAAGTGATTTCTTTGTTAATTGGGAAATTGTAGTATTCCCAATCATTATACCTAACCATCACGTTTTACGTGTATATCATAAACGAAATGAGGTCTTTCGTTTTCACGATCGACTTCATCACACTATGCCCCCAAGTCTTCATGCTCCCATTAGGGAGATAGGTGTGTTGCATCCTGGATCAAATTCAACATTTTTGGAAGATGTAAATATTACCCGTCAGAGTGACGGCTGCAGGTGTGGTGTGATAGTGTGCTTCACAATGATGCGCATTATGCATAATCTCCCCACTCTACACTGCCAATTTGATGCCTGCAAATTTCGACGGGAGATTTATAACTGCATTAACCCGCAAGCTCGCAGTGTCCCAGCGAGCGCGCCGGAAACAATACTTGTGACGCCACTTGTGAGGGCTTCGAAGCGCCTGGCTATGAAATCGATACACGCGACGCCAGGTGTGGTGATTCCGACGCATCTGCCGACAATAGAATCCGGTAGCGGGGAAACTCCGAAGCGAGCTGTTATTTCCAGGAGAGGCAGATGTAAAGCTGCGAAAGCTAATCGCGATGGTGATTTAGAATTTGCGCTGGAATGGCACAGTTGCCAGCCTTGTTCAGATTTGGCCCCATGGACAGGGTTTGCTCTTGCTGCGGGGCGTTGCACTTCGCAGTGGAGAGTGAACTCTGCTGTTTCCGCGGTCGAGTGAAGGTGCCGAGTATAGGTACGCCGAAATTTTTTAGGCAACTATATAGCGGCAAGCATCCTTTTTCCAAATGCTTCCTGCAAAACATACGAAATATTAATTCGGTTTTTGCAATGGCCTCGTTGAGCACCAACGAGCAGCACCTAGCGCATGGAATGCAAATATATAAAATATCAGGCGAAGTTTATGTGAACGTATCGGCGTTATACGAAAGAGGTGCCAATCCCTCTTTCTCGAATTACTATTACTACGACACAGAGGAGGCTACCGATCTCCGTATTGGAACCGAGCGAGGCAGGCATCTACATCGGGGCCTCCTCATGCAAATTGACAGGACGCTGCGTTCACATAGTACATTTTGTCAGATGTATTTGCGCTTCCACGAAGCATACGAAGAGGAAAAAGATCGCATGCAAGGGCAAGGCATACGCGAAGAGCCAGGGATGCGTATGCGTATTGTCCAAGACGTGGGGATCGCCGAAGACAATACCGAACCGCGTATACATCCTGGACGGTTGAACGCTCCAGCACCAGGTCAAGTCATATCAATATTTGATGCGACCGAAGACGGTGCTCCGCCTCACCCAAACAAGCACGGCACGTGGGTGTTACCACGCCACACGAGAAGTGCACGAGCGTTGTCGTACTGGAATTATCAGGATTCCCACTACTTTTTCCCTTACTACTGCCTCTGGGTGAGATGTTCTATACGTGTTCGATACCGGTGTCAGCTGTGCCAAATGAAAGTTGTCGGAAAAGTTCTCGACGCAGGGCGCCTAAAGCAGCGGTGTGCCAAAAAGGAAGTGGTGGCCCAACTGATGAGGAGTCCCAAATCGAGAACCAGTGCCAAATAGAAGATGACTGCCAAATAGAAAATGAGTGCCAAATAGGAGATGAGTGCCAAATGAAGAGAAGAATGCCAAGAAAGTACGTATCTCAGAGGGAGTTCTTCATCTACCATTATGCGTACAGGAGAACCGATCGGCCACACTGGTTGTGGAGGGCTCGTCGGTTAGCACAGCAGATCACAGTATACAATCACGTGTGTATCGAGGCTGCCCGGCTCGATTATATATCGCGTAATTGTGAACGATTGCGTTCTGATGAGGCCGAGGACCTCTTCCGAAAGGTGACTGATGAACGTCTCGCAAGAGACGGTCTAAAAGTCGACAAGGTTGTTGTTCTTCCCGGCGCCTACCCGGGAAGCTCGAGAAACATGCAGCGGTGTTTCGAGGGCAGCATTGCCATGGTGGGCGAAGTGGGTCGCCCTAATTACTTTATCACCTTCACAACCAACCCCAAATGGCCCGAAATAACGAAAACGTTGAAACCCGGTGAGCGGTGTGTGGACCACCCGATGCTTGTGGCGCGCGTCTTTTATAACAAGTTCACTGAACTTTTAAAAGATATTTTGGTAAGGGAAATGTTTGGTACTGTTGGGTTTCGCCTACAACACAGAGTTCCAAAAGAGGGGCTTGCCGCATGTCCATTTACTGTTATGCGTGGACCAGGCAAAGCCAATGTGGGCGCCTGAAGATATCGACCTTGTTATTAAGGCCTACATTCCCCATGCCGCAGCAAGACGCTGAAGATCCGCAAGGCAAGTTGGAGTTCAGACGCCTCGTCCTGCGCCACGTGATCCATCGCCCGTGCGCCGAGTCCAACCTACCGTGCCGAGGTGCGAAAGGGTTTTGTACAAAGGGTTTCCCAAAGGCCTACAACGAATGCACCTATGTGGCAGCGAACGGATATGCGCAATTGAAACGACCAAGCGATGAAGTCCCGGTACTACTGCCAGATTTTCGAACAGTTGTAAGTAACCGCAACGTTGTCCCTTATTCCAGTTGTTTACTTAAAAATTTGATGCCCGTGTAAATGTTGAACATTATGCCTCAATAGAGGCTATTAAGTATATATTTAAGTATACATTTAAAGGCTACGACTGTGCCAAAATGCAGCTGCCCACCCGGTGTAATAAGAAGGCCGTTGCAGATGATTTACAGGAGATGGATGCCATGGACGATGAGCCAGTTACGGAACAGCAACAACCTATCCCATCCACGTATATTGAAAAAGACGAGGTAGGCGGGAGGAGAACTGCTGCCCAAGAAGTGGCAAATCTCGACCTTGCGCAGGAAAATGCAGATGAATTCGACACTAACGATGTCAGTATTCATGTGCGCTACGAAGATCTGCCAGCAGACGCCAACGGAGACGGCCCACTCGAAGGGGAACTTGACGTCGTCGATTACGACGAAGTCAGCTGGTTTCGTCGTATGCGTGTTCTCACTCCGATCGAAGTGCTGTATCGCGACCTCGCATACCTCATGCATCGCCTAAGCCACATGGTAATACGCCTGTCCGTGCATCTCCCTGGCGCAGAGAAGGTATACTTCAAAGATGGCGATGAGGCATCGACACTGTCTCGTGCCGCATCGAAGCGCAGCCAACTGGAGGCTTCTTCCATCTCAACGACGTTGACGCTGAGGCTCGAAAATACACACTCCTCGAGCTTCCAAAGCACTACCGATGGAATGAGAAGATGAGCCGATAGGTGAAGCGCGTGCGCAAAGGTAGGATTATTTGTAAGATGTACACGGTGAGGACACGGCAGGTTGAAAAGTAGTGTCGGCGCATGCTGTTGAAATATGCGAAGGAGCCGCAGAGCTTTGAGGACGTGAGGACGTTGATGGGCACGTGCACCCGTCGTTTTTCGACGCATGCAAGGCGCTCGGAATGGCTGTCGACGAGAATATTTGGGAGGCATCCTTGGCAGAGGCGGTGGAGCAGCGAAGCTGCGATCCCGCTTTCGATATTCCGCCTGCATTTAAATGTTATTCATTCCCGACGTTATAGTATTTCAAAGAAATTTCGTAGGTGCTTTAATTACTTTGCTAGTATTCTCAAGAATCCCCTCATCTCCTTCATGATATCACTCTCCTATGTGAGAGGGACGCCTAGCGAGAAAATCAGAGAGACCCTGGCATCGCGCCAACTCGACTTTCATGACGCATCCTCACCTACAATGAATAGAATTTTACGAACTAAATTGAATTAGAAAAGTAATGTGATATGAAGTAACAGAAAAAAGATATAAAGTAATAAAAAGGAGTTAGTGTTATACGCTACTCTATTTAATACAGAAGCCTATTTTAATATAGAAGGTCACCAATTATTTTCACCTTGGCTGACGTTTTCGGCTCTACCGTTTGTTGGATCGTTCGGGTTTTTTTGCGGATCACATTGTATGGTGGTGCTTTTCAGACCCATAAAATTTCGTCAGTGTTTTCCGCTCCCTTGTGGAGTTACTCCGGTCAGGTACCCGTTTTCACACTTAAGCATTTTTGCTTATATCTTTTTGTTGGGTGGGCGACTTTTTAATTTCTTTTTTTGTGGATTCACGGGTTTAAGGGATATTTTTTGTGGTGGGTGCGGATTTGTGAAAGAAATTTAGGATATGAAAATTTTCCCCGAATTCCTTCAAAATATATATGGGTAATACGGAAGCGTTTATTATTTCGTTGTTTTTTAATATTTTTATTGAATTTTTATAGGACCTCTTGAGAATTTCCTTTCCGACTTATCGGTGAAGAAAGATTATGGATATTTGACAATCCGGAAGAGATATCCGTTGGGGAACCAAAAAATCGATTCTTCCCCATATCTCGCTTCTGAATGCATGAATCGGGGTGCAGTTCTTTTTGTTTCGCATTCTTTGAGAATGGCTCCTAGAATCCTGGAAAAGTTCCCCCTAGGATTGAAAGAAGTTGGCAAATTGCCAACTTCATTTTTATAACTTTTTTCCTCTTGCTCGCACAGTTTTCTCATCTACTACATGTTTTCATCTCTTTTCAAGCTGATTTCAAATATATCACTCGGATTTTGCTCCGATTCACGATTTTCACGACACTCGAAAAATTTCCCATTTTTAGCCATAACTTCTTCACGGTCCATCGGAGAGATGCGCGCTTGCGCCATTGGACGCCGCAGGCGATTTCCTTTCCGATGATCTGTAACATGCCTAGGTTATCTCTGCGGGAAATAGTGGAAAACGCATCTGGCTGCGGAATAGTGCACTAAAGTGAGAGAGTCAGAGAAATAAAAGTTCGCGCGTTTATAACTCGGCCAATTTTCGATGGATTTTGATGGGACTTCCTTTATTCGAATACTATTTTATTCTCTTTTCAACATGTATATGTTCTGTGGGTTTTTTTACGAGAATAGATGAGAAAAAAATAACAATTGAATTTATAGGGTAATTTAATAGAGAATGAATTTTTTCAATAGCAACAACTGCATCGAGACCAAGGCCGAGGGTCGAGTGGGGCGGGAGCCCCCCCACAGAGGGGTTCAAGGGGCTCCGCCCCTGACCTTAATAACGGTACTGAAAGAAAAAATATTTATTTCATAGGTTCGTATCGTCACTTCTTCCTGCGATGAACATAGGTTCTATTTCTTTCTTCTTCCTTCATTCTTTTGTATTCATTCCTTTCTACTTTCTTCTTCAGTGATGTCTGTTTCTTGGATTCATTTGTCGAAGATTTGTTCAATTAAAAAATTTGAATATGTGAAATTTCTGTTGAAATGTACTATGATTGAGATTTCGGAATTTTTTTCTCCGCAACGATTAAATGCACGGAGGAATGATTTCCTTTTTTGGGCACAGTTTAAAATGCTCTATCGAACGATTTATAGCTTATCGAATTTCGAAAGAAGGGCTGAAAATCGAATCGACTGTCCAGAACTTCTGAAATCTCGATTTTTGCGATTTTGGGGGGTTCTCGTTCTCGGTCCGTATATCATATCGTGCTAAACGGTTTTTCGTTTCGTCGTTAACTCGCCGAGGCCTCTCTAGTGATGTGCGAGTTACCGCCGTAGGGCGAACCCGAGCCGAGAAAAAAAATGCCATAAATCGCAATTTTTCGATCGTAAAGGGGTGATAGGTAGTAGGAGAAAATTTCAAAAAAGATTTTTTGTCTCCGATTTCGCTAATTTTGGTATCAAACGACAGATCTCGATGAGATGATCACGAATATATGCATACTCGCTCTGTTTGTAATATTTTCGGGTAAATATACGCTATTCGGAGAAAGGGGCACAGGCTCGCTGGGGTATGTCACTAGCGTTGAGATGAGAGCTGGCTTTGCAAGAGCTCCTGCAACCGAGTGGTTAGTGCGGCGAGCTGTAGGAGTTTGGTATGTTGGCTCAATGCCGCCCGCCATTTCACTCTCGCAATTTTCCGGTTTAAATTTGTTTTTCCAGGGTTCTCTCTCAAAACAGTGATTAGCTGGGTCCAAAATTTAGCGGACGGGGCTGGGGGGTCGGTCCAGAAAATTGCGGACAATGAATCCAGTAGTCATTCCGGATACCTTTTGAATATATGATTCCGGTTTTATCTCGGCTCTAAATGGTCCAGTTTTGATACGGTTTCGAATGTTAGACTCAGCATAACACGAAAAATGTGAAAATGGTCGTGCAGTGCAGCGCAGACTGGGCATGTGCGCGCAGCATCGCCGCACGTGGTGCTACGCGCATTATCAACTGCCGAGGAAGATATCTGGGCTGGGATGGACGATTTTTGATACGGTTTTGAGCGGCTGGCTCCACGTAACGTGGGCAAGGGCGCGATGCGGGCTAGGTGTCTCGCGCGCGTCGCCGCACGCGGTTTTCCACTGTCTCATCTGATATCTCGGCTCCAAGTGAACCAATTTCGATGCGATTTTTTTTAATCGATCAAATATGATTAGCAGAAACGTGTGAGGCAGTTGGTGCAATACAGCTTCGTGCAAAAGGCAGTTGGTTCTCTATATATACAGAAGATCACCAAATCATTTTTGCTTTCTCCAACGATATCTCTTCATGGTTTATGTATTTATGCAATTTACCCATTAAAATTCATCATTTAAGGCTTCTTTCTCAAAATAACGATTAGCTGGGTCCTCGATGTACCAGAAGGGGAAGAAACGTAGGATTCTGTCCACAAAACTTCTGAACCCCCATGAACCCCCGCGAGGGGTTCATGGGAGGGGAGCCCCCTGACCTTAATATAAGTACTGAAATAAAAAATATTTACTTCGTAGGTTCGTATCGTCACTTCTTCTCGCGATCAACATGGGTTCCGTTTGTTTCTTCTTCCTTCATTCTTTTATTTTCATTGATTTTTTTTCATGCTTCTTCAATAATATGTACTTTTTGAATTCATTTTTCGAATATTTGTTCACTTAAAAAGTTAAAATATGTAAAATTTCTACTGAAATGTACTATATTTGAGATTTCGAAATTTTTTTCCCCGCAAAGGTTAGGATTACGGAAGGGCGATTTGCTTTTTTCGACGCAGTTTTAAAAGCTCTATCGAATGATGTGTTGCCCGTCGAATTTCGAGAGAAAAGTTGAAAATCGAATCGACCGGCCAGAATTTCTGAAGTTTCGATTTTTGCGATTTCGGGGGTTCTCGTTCTCCGCCGATGTTTCATATACTGTTGAGCGGCTTTTCGTTTGGTCATCAGCCCGCGAGACCTCTCGAATGGTACATTGACTGCCGCCGTAGAGCAAACAGGAGCCGAGAAAAAAAAAGAGAAAATCGCAATTTTTCAATCCTAAGGGGCAACCTTTCGAACCTTTCGTAAATATTTTTTGTCTCCAATTTCGACGAATTTCGTGCCAATCGATAGATTTTGATGAACTCATCACGAATATATGCGCCGCATGCTGTTTTATTTGAAACGTGACGAAGTTATAAGTTCTTGAATGTTGCATTTCTATATAAATGTACTGCAATTGATATTACCGATTTCTTTTCTCGTCAACGGTTAAGTCTATCGATCCGCGGGTTGCGTTGTTCGATACAGTTTCAAAAGCTCTATTAAACGGTATATAGATTGTTAGATTTCGGAAGAAAGGTTGAAAACGGGTTCGATCGGCCAGGATTCCTGAAATCTCGATTTTTGCGATCTTGGTGGTTCTTGTTCTCGGTTGCTGTTTAATACGGTGCTAAACCGTTTTTCGTTTCGTCATTGGCTTGCCAAGGCTTCTCGAACGGTACATGGACTACCGCCGTAGGAGAAACAAGAGCCGAGAAAAAAATTCCCTAAAATCGCAATTTTTGGATCCTAAGGGGGTAGTAGTACAGGGAACTTTTCGAAAAATATTTTTTATCTCCAATTTCGATGTTTTTAGTATCATACGATAGATCTTGATGAGGTGATCACGAATATGCATACTGACTCTGTTTGTCATCTTTTCGGGTAAATATAATTTATTGTTACAGAGGGTGCACAGAGTCGCTGGGGTATGTCTATCACGCTGAGAGCTCACATTGAAACAGGTGTTGTAGCCGAGTGGTTAGAGAAGCGAGCCGCGGGTAGGCGTTATGTTGGTTCAATGCCGCCCGTGGCATTGATGTTGCACTTTTTCGATTTAAGTTAATCTTTTTCGGGTTCTTTCTCAAAACAGTGATTAGTTAGGTCCTCGATGTACCACGCGGGGATCAGAGGGAGGGTTCGGTCCCTCTGATCCTCTGAAAATTTGCAAAACTTGCATTCAGCACTTATTGTGGATACGTTCTTTGAATAAATGTTTTGGATTGTATCTCGACTCTAAATGGTCCAATTGGGATGCGGTTTTCAATATTGGACTCAACATAATACGAGAAAGGTGAAAATAGCTGTGCAGTCCCGTGCGAAGGCATGGTGTGTGCGCGCAGCATCGCCGCACGTTGTGCTACGCGCAGTAACAGCTGCGAAGAGGATATCTCGGCTCCGGATGGACGAATTTCGATACAGTCTTGAGTGATTGGCTCCGCATGACGTGGGCGGGGCCGTGACGGTGCGTGAAGGCGCGTGCGAGCGGCGTAGCCGCGCGCGCACCGCCGCATGCGCCTTTTAACTGTCCCATCTGATATCTCGGCTCCAAGTGTATTAATTTAGATGCGATTTCTAGTCCATAAAGTAGGAGTTGTAGAAACGTGTGATATGTATAGCTTCGCGTAAAAGGCAGCTAGTCTATATAATACGGAAGATCGCTAATTATTTTCACATTTGGCAAACGTTTTCGGCTTTACCGTTTGTTGGATCCTTCCGGTTTTTTGCCGATCACATTGCACGGTGGTGTTTTCCAGAGGTATAAAATTTCGTCCGTGTTTGCGGCTCCGTTGCCGAGTTATTTCGGTCAGGTACCCATTCTCATAGTTAAGCATTTTTGCTTATATCTTCTCTTGGATAGGTGAATTTTGAATTTCTTTTTTTTCTCGTGGATTTGCGGGTTTAGGAGACATTACTTGACGTGGTGTGGATTTGTGAAAAAATTCCGCATATGAAAATTTTTTCGGAATTGCTTTAAAATGTATGACGAGTAATTCGGAAACGTTCATTATTTCGTCGTTTTTTACAACTTTTGTTAGATTTTCATAGGACCTCTTCGGAATTTCGGTCCCGATTTGCCGATGAAGAAATATTGCGGAAATTTGATAATCCGGAGGAGATATCAGTTGGGGAACCGGAAAAACGATTTTTGTCCATATCTCGCTTACGGACGCATGAATCGGGGTGGAGTTCTTTTTGTTTCCCATTATTTGAGAGTGGCTACTGGAGTTCTGAAAAAAGTTCCCCCTAGGGTTGAAAAAAAGTTGGCAAATTGCCAACTTCGTTTTTATGACTTTCTTCCTGTTGCTCCCACAGTTTTCTCATCTACTACAGGTTTTCATCTCTTTTCAAGCTGATTTCAAATATATGGGTGTGGTTTTGCTCCGGTCCAGGATTTTCAGGACATTCGGAAAATTTTATATTTTTGGCCATAACTTTTTGCGCCATCGCACGCCGCAGGCAATTTCCTTTCCAACGGTCTCTAACATGCCTAGGCTATCCCTACGGGAAATATTGGAAAACGCATCTGGCCGCGAATTAGTACACTGGAGTGAGAGAGTCAGAGAAATAGAATTTCGCGCGTTTATAACTCGGCCAATTTTTGATCGATTTTAATGCGATTTTTTTTATTCCTGATACGAATTTTTATTCAATTCTCTTTCGAAGGTGTGTAGAGCTGTAGGGTTTTTTTGGAAACTAGATGAGAAAAGAATAAAAATAAAATTTACAGTAGTAGGGAATGAATTTTTTCCATAGCAAGAACTGCATCCAGACCAAAGCAGGGGTCGAGAGGGGCGGCAGCCCCTGACCTTAATATAAGTACTGAAATAAAAAATACTTAGCTAATAGATTCCTATCGTCGCTTCTTCCTGCGATCAATGTAGGTTCTATTTGCTTCTTCCTGCTGCATTCTTTTTTTCATTTATTTTTCGCATGCTTCTTCAATAATGTGTGCCTTTTGAATTCATTTTTCGAATCTTTGTTCACTTAAAAAGTTAAAATATGTAAAATTTCTACTGAAATGTACTATATTTGAGATTTCGAAATTTTTTTCCCCGCAAAGGTTAGGTCTACGGAAGGGCTATTTGCTTTTTTCGACACAGTTTTAAATGCTCTATCGAATGATGTATAGCATATCGAATTTCGAGAGAAAAGTTGAGAATCGAATCGACCGGCCAGAATTTCTGAAATCTCGATTTTTGCGATTTCGGGGGTTCTCGTTCTCGGCCGCTGTTCCATATACCGTTAAGCGGTTTTTTTGTTCGTCACCAGCCCGCCAACACCTCCCGAACGCCTACTGACTACCGCCGTAGGACAAATAGGAGACGAGAAAAAAGTTCCCAAAAATCGCAATTTTTGGATCCTGAGGGGGTAGTACAGGAAAGTTTTCAAAAGTACTTTTTGTCTTCAATTTCGATGGTTTAGTATCGTACGATCGGTCTTGATGAGCTGATCGCGATTATGTGCAGTATGTTCTGCTTAACGTGAAAAAAGCGAAACTATATGTGTGCGAATGTTGTATTTTTATATAAATGAACTGCAATTTATATTTCCTATTTTTTTCCGCAATAATGACGCGTACGGCGCTGAGGACTGTTTCGTTCAATACAACTTTCAGGCCTCTATCTGACGACATATACATTGTTAGAATCCGGGAGAAAAGTTCAAAATCGAATCGACCGACCTGAAATCTGGATTTTTGCGATTTCGGGGGCTCTCGTTCTCGGTCGCTATCTCATGATATATTAAACGGGTTTCTGATTAGTCATCACGCCGCCGAGGCTTCTCCAACAATGTGTGGATTTCCGCCATAGGACAAATAGAAGCCGAGAAAAAAATCCCAAATTTCGCGATTTTGGATCCTGAGAGGGTGTAGTACAGGGTAAATTTCGAAGAATACTTTTCGTCTCTACTTTCGATGATTTTGTGCCAGACGATAGACCTCGATGAGAGGATCACGAATACATGTATATTCCCTCTGTTTTTCATGTTTTCGGGTAAATATGCGCTATTCGGAGAAAGCGGCACAGACTCGGCTTTCTATGTCACTCGCGTTGACAGTCGATCTGCGAGAGCTCGCGTGGTCGAGTGGTCAGTGCAGCGAGCTGGTACAGGCTATGTTGGTTCAATGACGCCTGCGCTATGGCTGTTGCAATTTTTCGAATTAAATTAATCTTTTTAGGGTTCTTTCTCAAAACAGTGATTAGTTGGGTCCTCGATGTACCAAACGGGGATAGGGGAGGGGTTCGGTCCACAAAATTTCCGGAAATTGGATTCTGCACTTATTGTGGATATGTTCTTTTAATAAATGTTTTGGATTGTATCTAGACTCCAAATGGTCCAATTTGGATGTGGTTTTGAATATTGGACTCAACACAATACGATTAAGGTGAAAATAGCTGTGCAGTGCTGCGCGCAAACAGAGTGTGTGCGCGCAGCATCGCCGCACGTTGTGCTACGCGCAGTAACAGCTGCGAAGAGGATATCTCGGCTCCGGATGGACGAATTTCGATACGGTCTTGAGTGATTGGCTCCGCATGACGTGGGCGGGCCGTGACGGCTGCGTGAAGGCGCGTGCGAGCGGCGTAGCCGCGTGCGCGCCGCCTCAAGCACCTTTTAACTTTCCCATCTGGTATCTTGGCTCCAAGTGTATTAATTTAGATGCGATTTCTAGTCCATAAAGTAGGAGTTGTAGAAACGTGTGACATGTATAGCTTCGCGTAAAAGGCAGCTGGTCTATTTACCACGGGAGATCATTAATTATTTTCAGCTTTGGCAAACGTTTTCGGCTTTACCGTTTGTTGTATCGTTCCGGTTTTTTGCCGATCACAATGTATGGTGGTGCTTTCCAGACCAATAAAAATTCGTCCGTGTTTGCGGCTCCCTTGCCCAGTTATTCCGGTCAGGTGCCCATTTTCATATTTAAGCATTTTTGCTTATATCTTTTTGCTGGGTAGATGAATTTTTAATTCCTTTTTTTGTTGATTTGTGGACTTATGAGACATTTTCCGAGGTGGGTGTGGATTTGTGAAAAAATTCTTGATATGAAAAATTTTCGGGAATTGCTTAAAAATGTATGAGGAGCAATCCGGAAACGTTTATTATTTCGTTACATTTTAGAATTTTTCTTTCATTTTTATAGGACCTCTTGGGAATTTCGGTCCCGACCTGCGGGTGAAGAAAGATTGTGGATGTTTGATAATCCGGAAGAGATATCCGTTGCGGAACCGGAAAATAGATTTTTGCCCATATCTCGCTTCTGGATGCATGAATCGGGGTGGAATCTTTTTCGTTTCCCATCATTTGGGAGTGGCTACTGGAATCGCTAAAAAATTTCGCCCTGTGGTTGAAAAAGTTGGCGAAACGTCAACTTCATTTTTATAGCTTTCTTCTCCCTCACTCGCACAGTTTTCTCTTCTGCTAGAAGTTTTGATCTCTTTTCAAGCACATTTCAAATATATAGGCGTGGTTTTGCATCCGTCCTGGATTTTCAGCACACTCTGAAAACTTTCTAATTTTGGCCATAACTTTTTTACGGTGTGACGGAGAGATGCGCGCTGGCGCCGTTGGACGCCGCAGGCGATTTTCTTTCGGAGGTCTATAGTATGCCTGGGCTATCTCTGCGGGAAATACTGGAAAACGCATCTGGCTGGGGAATAGTGCACTAAAGTGACAGAGTCAGAGAAGTGAATATACGCGCGTTTATAACTCGGCCAATTTTTCATAGATTTTGATCACGTTTTGTTCTTTGAATTCAGTATTCCATTCTCTTTCGAATGGTGTATACGCTACGTATCTTTCCTCTAAAGTAGATGAGAAAAAAATAAAAATTAAATTTATAACGTAATTTAATAGAGAATGAATCTTTTCCATAGCAACAACTGCATCCAGACGAAAGCAGGGGGTCGAGGCCGGCGGTATCCCCCGAAGGGGGTGGTTCAGGGGGGTGGAGCCCCCCTGACTTTAATATAAGTACTGAAATAAAAATATTTACTTCATAGGTTTGTATCGTCACGTCTTCCTGCCACCAACATAAGTTCCATTTGCTTCTTTCTGCTGCATTGTTTTTTTTCATTTATTTTTTGCATGCTTCTTCAATAATTGAATTCATTTTTCGAATATTTGTTCACTTAAAAAATTAAAATATGTAAAATTTCTATTGAAGTGTGCTATATCTGAGATTTCGAAATTTTTTTCTCCGCAACGATTAGGTCTACGGAAGAGCAAGTTGCTTTTTCGACACAGTTTTAAAAGCTGTATCGAACGATGTTTAGCCTATCGAATTTCGAGAGAAAAGTCGAATCGACCATCCAGAATTCCTGAAATCTCGATTTTTGCGATTTCCGGGGTTCTCCTTTTCAGCCGCTGTTTTATATACTGTTAATGGATTTTTGGTCGTCATCAGGCCGCCAATTCCTCTCAAAAGGTATACCGGCTACCGCCGTAGGACAGATAGAAGCCGAGAAAAAAATTCCTTAAGATCGCAATTTTTGGATCCTAAGGGAGCAGTACGGGGAAGTTTTCAAAAATGCTTTTTGTCCTCAATTTCGATGGTTTTAGTATGGTACGATAGGCCTTGATGAGCTGATCACGAATTTGTGCGTTATGTGCTGCTTAACGTCAAAAAAGGGAAGCTATAGGTGTGGGAACATTGTTTTTTATATAAATGTACTGCAATTTATATTTCCGATTTTTTTTCTCGCCAACGGTGACTCCTACGGCATTGCGGATTGTACCGTTCAATACGACTTTCAAGCCTCTATCAAAGGATGTATATATCTTGTTAAATTTCGAAACAGAAGTTCAAAAGCGATTCGACCGCTAGTATTCCTGAAATCCCGATTTTTGCGATTTTGGGGGTTCTCGTTTTCGGTCGCTGTCTCCTAATGATTTAAGCGGTCTTTTGATTTCTGATCAGCTCGGTAAGCCCTCGAACATGGATTACCGCCGTCGGGCGAACCCGAGCAGAGGTAAAAAAGCCAAAAAATCGCAATTTTTCAATCTTAAGATGGTAGTGCAGCGAAAATGTGAAAAAATATTTTTTGTCTTTGATTTCGACAAGTTTGGTACCAAACGATAAATCTCGACGACCTCATCACGAGTATATGCACATTCTCTCTGTTCCTTATGTTTCCGGGGAAATATGCGTTATTCAGGAGAGGAGCACAAACTCACTGGGGTATCTCACTCGCAGTGAGAGGATGATTCGCAAACACCGGTGTAGCCGGTTGGTTAGCACAGCGAGCTATGGGTGCGGGCTATGTTGGTTCAATGCCGCTCGTTGTTTACTTGTTGCAAGCTTCGCATTTAAGTTTTGTTCTTTCATGGTTTTTCCTCAAAAAGTGATTCGGTTGGTCCAGAATGTAACGCACGGGGCTGTGAGAGGGAGGGTTTCAGTACAGAAATTTGCGGATAATGCATTCGGTACTCACTCTGGATAACTTTTCAATAAATGTTTGCTGTTATATCTGGGCTCTAAATGGTCCAATTTCGATACAGTTTCGGATATTATACTCAGCATAACAGGAGAAAGATGGAAGAGTTGTGCAGAGCGGCGCAGACTGAGTATGTGAGTGCAGCATCGCCGCACGTGGTGCTACTCGCAGCATCAAATGTCGAGGAAGATATCTCTGCTCCGGGTGAACGAATTTTGATACGGTTTTGGGCGACTGGCATCGCGTGATGCGGGCCAGGGTGTGGTACGTGCGATTAGTTGCAGCCGCTCGGCGCCGCGCGCGCGATGAGGCACGCGCTCCCTACGTGTCCCAACTGATATCTCCGCTCCAGGTGGACCAATTTCAATGCGATTTTTTTGAATCGGTAGAGCAGGAGATGTAGATAAGCGTAATATGTATGGCTTCGCGTAAAATGAGCTGAAGGCGTGAGTCTGTTTTGTAGTGCTTGGTCTTCTGTGCCTGCCAGCGCCGAAGGCGCGAGCCTGTTGCGATATAGCGCGCCATCGTCGTTCTGCGCGCCGACAAGCTATCGCATGTGATATCTCAAACCCAGATGGGCGACTTTTAATCCGCTTTTTTTGCAATTATCACATATGGTATGTAAAAAAAGTGTTAATCTAATGTTCCTTCATGTGCAGCAGCGGCTAGTTCTATATATATACAGATGTCGTGAACCAAACGAAGTTGATGGTCATATGTAGACGACAGAAAAAGATAAAGAAGCGATCGACGGTTTATTAGAAAACACACCAATAAAGTTAAGGTCAGAATGCACGTGAAATAAAACCAACAAGCTGCGCAGGCCTGTCAAAAAATTCGGCGAAATAAAAGCAATAAACGAAGCAACGACAATCGAAGGCAAAGCCTTGATTCAGGACAGGTTGAGCGAATTGAGCGACATAATACCGAATGACCGGGACACACCTTTAGAATATGGCACTTATTGTCAACTGCCTCACGGCCTGATACAACGAAGCGCAATATAAGCACAAGGGAAACGAGGTGTCGGGCGACTGCTTTCGTGCCGACACCCAGATATCAGTTTATCAAGGTGTCAGTGCCTAACTAGTGCGGTTGATTCCTTTCACCCCAATTTTTTTTCTCCCGCGCTGTGGTTGACTCTTTGTTCGGGCTTGCCGACTTCTCTGCCGGGCTTGTAGGTACTCAAAAACTTGAACAGCGAAAGAACTATAATTGATTTCAACAAAGAAACCGGCCTGTTTTGATGAGGGCTCGTCCGCTCGCGCCCTCTTCCCTTTTTTTGCGCTTGCCTATACCAACCTCCTGGTTGGTCCGTCCCAAGTTTGTTCGCACGGTTCGGGGGACATCGTTCTGCTTTGCGAATCGCCCGACACCTCAAACCTGGGTGATTAAACCTTCTCATCTTTTACGAACAACGTAAAAACGCGATATACTCGAAAAACGAATATAAAACCATCATAAACATGATCTGAGCCAAATGCGATGACTTCTGGTGATGAGCTAACGAAACGTTACAAACAAATGACAAGGGGAATGCAAAAACGTCACAAACTACTGACGAGATCGCAGGACGTTGAGGCAATCAACAAATAACCATGAGAATCAAGTTTAAATTCAGAAAAAACAATAAACAAGAAAGTGCTGACAATTAAAGCAAAGCCGCTACACTTACACGCCTACACACGACGCATTAGAAGACAAGCGCTTACACACGACAGCAACGCCGCATTAGAAGACGATATAGTCGCTACAGCCAGAGATCAACTTAAATCGTTCTTTGAGTTATTGCGTTGATACACAGTTTGATTCGCTGTGTGCAGCAGCCCACTAACTCACTCGCGAATCTTCGCGACAATCGGACTTTCAGACGCGAGATATCGGAGAAGCAGACACAGAATATGGGACACACAATACCGGACAAGCAGACGCACAATATCGGACAAGCAGAAGCACAATATCGGACAAGCAGACACGCACTATCGGACAAGTAGACACAGAATATCCGAGAACCAGATCGGACATGCAGACAGACAATATTGGACAGGAATACAGACAATATCGGACAAGCACAAGCACAATATCCGAAAAACGCAACATCAGACAATCAGTCACACAATACCGGACAAGCAGACAAGCGATATTGCACAAGCCGACACACAACATCGGAGAAGCAGACACACAATATCGGACAAGCAGAAGCACAATATCGGACAAGCAGACACACAATATCGGACAAGCAGACACACGATATGGAACAAGCAGAGACACAACATCGGGCTAGCAGACGCAAGATATCGGAGAAGCAGACACAGAATATCGAGAAGCAGACAGTCAATACCGGACAGGCAGATACACAATATCGGACAAGTAGAAGCACAATATCGGACAAGCAGCCATACGATATCGGACAGGCACATCGGAGAAGCAGACACACAATAGCGACAAGCAGATACACAATTTGGACAAGCAGACACATAATATCTGACAAGCAGATCCGAGAAGGGACACGGAATGTCGGACAGGCGGACACACGATATGGGACACGCAATATCGGACAAGCAGACACGCACTATCATACAAGTAGACACACTACATCGGAGAACCATATCGGACAAGCAGACACACAATATTGGACAAGTAGACATACAATATCGGAGAAGCAGGCACACAATATCGCAGAAGGAGGTGGGAAGAGCAGACACACAATATTGGGCAAGCAGATAGACGCTATCGGAATAGCAGATCGGAGAAGCTGGCACACAATATCGACAAACAGACACACAATATAGGAGAAGCAGGGACACAACATCGGACACGCAGAGGCGAGATATCGGACTAGCAGACACAACATGGGACACGCAATATCGGACATAGCAGACACACGATATCGAACAAGCACATCGGAGAAGCAGACACACAATACCGAAGAAGCAGACACACAATATCGGCAAGCAGACCAATATAGGAGAAGCAGGGACAGAACATCGGACACGCAGACGCGAGATATCGGAGAAGCAGACACACAATATGGGACACGCAATATCCGACTACCAGACGCACGATATCAGACAAGCACTTCGGAGAAGCAAACACACAATATCCGCAAGCAGACGCACAATATCGGAGAAGCAGACACATACTACCTGACAAGCAGACACGCGATGTCAGACAAGCAGACACAATATCAGACAACAGAGACACAATATCGGGCAAGCAGATCGAAGAAGCACACACACTATCACACAAGCGGACACACAATATCGGAGAAGAAGACACGCGATAGCGGACACGCAGACACGCGACGTCGGAGAAGCTGGCACACAATATCGGACAAGCAGACACACAATATCGGACAAGCAGACACACAAGATAGGACAAGAAGACACCCAATACCGACAAGCATTCCACAATATCGGACATCAGAGACACAATATCGGCAAGCAGATCGGAGAAGCAGATAAATATTATTGGAGAAGGAGATCGGACGAGCAGACGCATATTCGATAAGGAGACACACATTATCGGTGAAGCAGTCACACGACATCGGACAAGCAGAGGCAGAATATCGGAGAAACCGGACATGCAAACAGAATATTGCACAGGCAGACACACAACATCGGAGAAGCACACACACAATATCGGACAAGCAGAGACACAATATCCGGTAAGCACATCGGAGAAGCAGACGCGCACTATCGACAAGCAGACCACAATATCGGACAAGCGGACACACAATATCGGAGAAGCAGGCACAGAATATAAGCAGATACACAGTATCGAAAAAGCAGACGAGCAATATCGGACAAGCAGACACACGACATCTGAGAACCAGATCTGACAAGCAGACACACAGTATTGGACAAGCAGACACACAATATCGGAGAAGCAGACACACAACAACGGAGAAGCAGACACACGATATCGAAGAAGCAGGGACACAATATCGGACAACCAGACACACTATATCGGACAAGGAGAAGCACAATATCAGACAAACAGAATATCGGACAAGCAAACACGCAAAGTCGCACAAGCAGGCGCACAACATCGGGCAAGGAGACACAGAATATCGAACAAGCGAAGACACAATATCGGGCAAGCAGGCACACGTTGTCGGAGAGGCAGACACACAACATCGGAGAAGCAGAGACAGAACGTCGGAAAAGCAGACGCTAGATATCGAAAAAGCAGACACGCGATATCAGAGAAGCAGGCACACACTACCGGACAAGCAGACACACAATATAGGAGAAGCCGATCGGACGAACAGAACACAACATTGGACTAGCACACACACTATATGCGAGAAGCAGACACACAATATCGGAGACGCAATATCGGAGAAGCAGCAAAACGATATCTGACAAGCAGTTCGGAGAAGCACGCACAAAATAGCGACAAGCAGAGACACAATATCGGACAAGCAGACACACGATATGTCAAACAGAATATCGAGCAAGGAGACACACGATATCTGACAAGCAGATCGCAGAAGCAGACACACAATAGCGACAGGCAGACTCAGAATATGGCCAAGGAGACACACGATATAGGAGAAGCATACACATACTATCTGACAAGCAGACACGCGATATCGGACAAGCAGACACGCGATATCAGACAAGCAGAACGATATCAGACAAGCAGATACACAATATAGGACAAGCAGACACGCAATACCCACAAGCAGACCACAATATCCGACAACAGAGACACAATATCGGGCAAGCAGATCGGAGAAGCACACACACTATCAGAAAAGCAGACACCAGTATCGGAGAAGCAGATCGGACGAGCAGACGCACAATATTGCACAAGGAGACGCACAGTATCGGAGAAGCAGTCACACGATATAGGAGAAGCGACACACAATATCCGACAAGCAGACACAGGATATTGGACTAGCAGACACACAATATCGGACACGCAATATCGGACAAGCAGACACGCGATATCGGGCAAGCAGACTCAGAATATCGGAGAACCACATCGGACATGCAGACACATAAGGTTCGACAAGAAGACGCAATATCGTAGAAGCCGACACACAATACCGGACAAACACACACACAATATCGGACAAGCAGAGACACAATATCCGGTAAGCACATCGGAGAAGCAGACGCGCACTATCGACAAGCAGAAGCACAATATCGGACAAGCGGACACGCAATATCGGACAAGCAGACGCAGAATATCGGAGAAATCGGACATGCAGACAGAGAATATTGCACAAGCCGGCACACAACATCGGAGAAGCACAAACACAATATCGAACAAGAATAAGCATAACATCGGACAAGCAGACACGGAATATTGGACGCGCAATATCGAACAAGCAGACACACAGCATCGGACACACAATATCGAAAAAGCAGACACACAGCATCGGACAAGCGGACACACGACATCGGAGGAGAAGACACACAATACCGGAGAAGCAGACACACGATATCGGAATAGCAGATCGGAGAAGCGGAAACACAATAACGACAAGCAGACTCACAATACTGGCCAAGCAGACACACGATATAGGAGAAGCGACACACAATATCGGACAAGCAGAGACACAATATAGGAGAAGCAGACACACAATATCGCACAACCAGGCGCGTAATATCGGACAAGCGGACATACAATATCGGAGAAGCAGACACACAATATCGGAGACGCAATATCGGAGAAGCAGCCACACGATATCTAACAAGCAGATCGGAGAAGCGGAAACACAATAACGACAAGCAGACTCACAATACTGGCCAAGCACACACACGATATAGGAGAAGCGACACATAATATCGGACAAGCAGAGACACAATATAGGAGAAGCAAACACACAATATCGCACAACCAGGCTCATAATATCGGACAAGCGGGCATACAATATCGGAGAACCAGATCGGACAAGCAGACACACAATATTGAACAAGCGGACACACAATATCGGACAACCAGACACACTGTCCGAAAAATAGAAGCTACCCCCAAAGTCGAGATTCTGAGGTGTCCAGTGGTAATGGCGAGAGGGTTAATGGCACGGCAGAATAGCGCAGTTGAGGAATAGCTTAGAGAGGGGCGTAGCGGAATACCGGCATCGAGAATAGGGCCGGTGGGTGCATAAGTGGAACAGGATAAGGGAATGAGCCTGGGCAGCGGGAGTCCGCTGGAATAGCAGGAGTGCCTTGAGGTCGCAGTGACGGCCCTTTTATTCGTTCATCCGACGATTCAATTTCACGTGAATCTCTTACTATAGTTTCATCCGTTGTTGTGGTTAACCCTGCTGTTCCCACAGTGTTAGCATTCCTTTGTGGACGTTATTCTTGCCAGTGCGATTCGAGACACCGATAGGGTCGGGAAAGAATGCAGGGCCTCTACTCCGTGTGACCGACGTTCCCTTATGTTTACATCGAGCGAGCTCAACAATTTCTGCAGCGATGATTTTCCTCATAATCCACTCTTCATAATATTTGAAGGGATATATTTCGGCTCGCGATTCCGCGACATTCCGGCCCCGGAAGAAGGTCATAGAGACATAGCAACGGCTTCGGGGCGAATCACAACGAGTTGGTAAACAGCGTATTCCTTTCGAAAATATACGTAGATGCAGAAGACGTGCGGCGTAGGGCTTTTTAGCATAAAATCTCGAGATGCTGCTCGACGACGGACCAAATTGCTCGCACTGACAACTGCTTCAAAATAAAACATGATAATTAATACAACTGCATCAGTCAACGTTGCATGTTAATCTAATCACATAATGACTGCCAAAAGGTTACCTGATAAAAGGCTTAAGTTACCTGACACTGACAATGAAAGTTACCTGACAACATAATAAAAAATGAGTGGGCAAATACAAATAAGAAGAGGCTTAACGAAACAACGGAAGCAAAAGCACCAACTACAGCAAAAAGGCACTAAAGAAACAAAATACATAATACGACAAACGAAAATGCTTCAATGCAATAAATAATGCGAAATTCTGCCCTCTTCAATACACAATGCGAAAAGGTGCAAACTCTTCATCCTTGAAACAAGGTAAAGAATTCGCATTGAGTTGAGATCATTCCGTTGAAGTGGAATAATCCACAACACGTGGTTCTGGAATAAGTTTTCCAGGTATTTTTAAGGGTCGAAATTTCACCATAGGTATTTCCCAGAAATTCTCATTCACTTGATCTTTTTTTTTCTTATTGATTCTGACCGTGCTGCGCTTTTCGCTTTTACTGCTGTCCGACCTTTTCGGGAAAGTTTTCTACAGATACAAGGTAACTGGCTGTACCAGCACAGTGCAACGTTTACGATGACGCCAAGGAGGGAGATGATTAAGGCAATGCCCATTTTCCAATGGTACAATATTTCTTCTATCTCCGACTCGATGGCTACTGCTGTTTTGCCGAGATATCGTTCAATATTAGTGATTGCCCCTTCGCCATCATCGCGAACATGATCAAATATATCGTGTTTTCTGGTGCCGGAGGTTATGCCTTTTGTTTCAACGTTCCTAATGGATTGCAAGAGATCCCCTATGACTTCCGCGTTTTGTTCCGTGAGCGCCGGGGCCTTAAAAACTGCGCGTAGGATTTTGTTGTTTAAAGGCGATAATGGTAACTGGATATCTTTGCTTTTTATGCAGGGAAATGCCACGAGGTTCTCTCCATCATACTTAGCGACATCTTTCCTTCCCAGCAAAATCATGGCTGCTGCATTAGCATCGATTCCAACCATCCAGCTAACTAAAATCTTCAGTTGGTTTTTATATGGCATATTTCATTCTCTAATTTAATACGAGGCCTATCATATAAAAATTGGAACTTTGGATTATTTTGATCCACAATTTCTCGCTTTTATTGAAAGAAGGTGTCCATTTTCAAGAGCAGCGAGGTCGGATATTCTGCAAATAGCCTACAAATTTGGCCTTTTTCTATTTCTTATAAAACTGGCCTGAAGCAAAGGAATAATATCGTGGTTTGCTCTTAGCTCGGCCTGATAGTACCCATGTAGGTCGTAATTGCACGACTTATCGTCACTTGAATTCCAAACAGCAATTCCCTTGAAGCCTTCACATTTTCCTTCATTCAGAGCGCATCTGTGGGTTTGGCCTAAGTCAAGAATCACATGAGTACCATCGTAGGTTTTCATAGTTACTTCTTTCAAGAGGAAATTGGAAATCGTATAACACCTTGTTCCTATCCATCCATATGAATACTCGATTGGCTCACTACACTTCCACATTCCCTTATCGGATTCTTCTAGCGGAACCCATTTATTGTTCGCATAAATTCCCTTTTTTGTTATCAGCTTTTGACAATTTTTAGCTGTCATTCCACTAACTTCAGTTCGATCTTGGGTTACCTTAAGCTCAAGTATCCAAAAAGCTTTTGTGCATATAGTTCTGGTCACATTCGTACAGATGTGAGCTTCTACTCTTTTCCTTCTTGGCGTACAGAGCGCTATCTGAGCGAGTTCTTCGCTTTCCAAATGTGACCAAGTTTCACACGAGGTGTTTGGAATTTCAAGCACTACGCCGTTTACGATGGGGTGCAAAGTTTTCCGTGACTTGTTTGAATCAGCAGTATAGCTAGAATTGCTAAAAATAGAAACGGCACATCAGGCAGTTTATTCTTAGTTTTATTGTGCTTGCTTCTATTACATGGCTCATTCAATTCTCGTACTAAGAGGCTGTTGGCGGATCTTGTCTCTTCTCTGATGATCCAGACGTATTAAGGTACAACTCTAAGGGATAAAGTAAGGTGACCGGGCGTCTCCATTCGTGTCCATTAACCATGTTGATGGTGATAGATGAAACTGCGTTTGGACTTCCATGGACATCGATGATTTCTTCCTAATGGCCAACATCAGCGTGGGGCCTCCTCACCTTCGACTAAAACAATTTCTCCTTTCTGTGGTATTCTTCCTTTTTTGCAACGGCCTAAGTGATGATTCCAGTCTACGCGTTCTCGAAGTAGGGACATGTAATCAGTGTACCAAAGGTCCCAGAATTGGACAGTGAACAGCAACTTCTTTCCCACATTTTTCGCAATCTGTCTGCCACTGACATCTCTGATGAAGGCTTATATTCTGGATCAGGTTCATTATCGAATTCACTATCAAAGCATTGCTGTAGATAGTTTGTCGATAAAGGGGAAAGAAAATCGACAGGTCGTAGCACCAGCAATTGATCATCAGTTACTGCGGTTAAAGGTCTAGAGTTGACCACACTTTCGATCTCCACAAGCAAAGTCCCTAATTCCTCTTCATTTAATAACCTCCTACCAACAACATGACGAAAACATTGTTTGGTGATGCCAATTAGACGCTCATAAAGGCCTTCTTTCCAAGGCGCTTTCGGTGTTATAAATTCCCAATGAATGTCTCTTAGCAGCTGAGACGTAACAGTGAATTGGGTTGCATTATCGCTATAAATGTGCTCTGGGGATTCCCTTCTGGCGGTAAATCTGCGGTATGATTATAAGCAAGCTAATGATGTCATATCTTTAACAATCTCAAGATGTACTGCTCTTGTGACAAAACACGTATATAACGCGACCCATTTCTTGATCGTTTGATTGTTACAAGATTTCGCGCAAATT
Source organism: Baylisascaris procyonis (assembly GCA_037389465.1). Taxonomy (NCBI): domain Eukaryota; kingdom Metazoa; phylum Nematoda; class Chromadorea; order Rhabditida; family Ascarididae; genus Baylisascaris; species Baylisascaris procyonis. The sequence goes on from JAZARR010000072.1 coordinate 281,724, forward strand.
GGTCCAAAGTAGTCTAGGCCCGTATGCTGAAAGGGTTGTGATTTGTTTACGCGCGAGGCCGGGAGCGGGGGGGTACTGTGGTAGGGCAAATGACTGAGCATTCCATCGCTTGCAGATTCGACAAGTAGCTAAGATTTTACTGGCGGTACGTCTATCTTTCTCAATCCAGAAAGGCTCCGTGAATTTAGTTAGTGTCTGTGATACACCGCTGTGCATTACTTGCTCATGTGCAAATTCGATGAGCAATTTAGTGATATGATGCTCTCGTGGCAAAAATATAAGGGTTGCTGACGGAACCTGCTATGCATTCAAACGTCCAGAAAATCGCAATATGCCAGTTTCGTCTTTTTCTAAATGCCATTTCTGTATTTCACCCTGCAGTTCTACTTGAGCTTGCTTCAGCAGAATCTCTTCCGCTCTCTTGCTTAGTGCGGCGGACGATTTCGTTAATCTATGACTTGACGAGCGAATACGATTAATAAACTCAAGCACTCGAGTCAAGCTATGCTTCAGCTTTTTCCAACTGCTAAACCTTTCTGGATGAATGATTGGGTCGTGGAATTTTTCGGACGTCATTATGACATCAGGACGTTTTACGACTACGTCGAAAGAGATGCGTTTTTCACGTCAGGGATAGAGTGCTCTTTCCATTTTGGCCACTCCGACGGATCTTTACATAGCCATGATGGACCTTTCCACCAAAGGGGACGATGTAAAAGCTCTTGCGGTGCGCACCGTCTTGACACTACATCAGCCGGGTTGTCGTGAGTGGGAACATATCGGCAGACTATTTTGCTACTTCGGATTTCAGTGACACGATTATGAACAAAGCGGCCGCGCTCACTAGGATTAGTGATCCATTGTAAAACAGCTTGCGAGTCACTCCAAAGCGTTCGTGGACAATCGTCGGAAATTGAAAAGGCTGGAGGTGCCTATGAACACAGGTGATAGCTCGACAACCTATGAGGGCTGCCATCAGCTCTAACAGGGGAATAGTCAGCCCCTGCGCTGGTGATATTCTCGATTTCGCGAAAATCAGAAATGATTGTTCACTCTTTCGATGAATTAGGTAAACCACAGCGGCATATGCTAGCGCGCATGCATCAACGAAAACGTGCAGTTCACACTCTCCTATTTCAAAATTCAATCGTTGAGGGATTACGAAATCAATTGTATCCCATTTTTTGACTGTATCGTTCCATTCAGTCTGTTCCTGCTGCCTCAAATTTTCGTCTCGGCTATACTGATTCTTCCACAATTTCTGAAGGAAAACTTTTATGCTTACTGAAGTTGGAGCTAACAATCCGAGTGGATCGAATATCGACTGAACTGATGAAAGAATGGTTCTTTTGGTGGGCCCTTCTGTGGAGAGGGATCCTAGTCTAAAATGCATATGATCGGTCGCCGGGTCCCACACCGCTCCGAGTATTTTCGTTGGGCCAGGTTTATGCCTATCCTCGCCTTTATGAGCGCATTGGCTTCCTCGCTATTTGTTAGAAACTCTCTCAAGTTCATCTGTGCAGAAGCGAAATAGCTTTTCGCTTCATGGTATTTTTCAAGCGCTTCTTCAACGCTTTTTGCTTCCATAAATACGTTGTCAACGTAGATTTTGTTTGCAATTTCCTTTGCCAGTGGTGTTCCAATGTCTTTCATTAGATACTTAATCGATGCCCATAACAAGTATGGTGAAGATATTGTACCGAAGGGCACGCGAGCTTAACGATATATCATAATATTTGAGTCATCTGGTGGTTTCTCTGGGTCTTTTAGCCACAAAAATTTCGTCACGTTTCGATCTTCGGTTCGAAGGCTTAATTGGAGAAACGCCTCTTCTAGATCAGCTGTGATCGAAACTACGTGAGCGCGCCATCGCAATAAGACTCCTATAAGATCGGGTAAAATTATGGGTCCTCGGAAAAGCTGGTCATTGTGAGTTGCTGTTCCCCTTAATTTAGCGCTAGCATCAAACACGATACGAAGTTTGGTGGTGTTTTTGTCCGGTCTTAACACGGGTTGATGAGGAATAAAGTATTCAATTAGCTGACGGTCTCTTGATGTCCTCTCAATGACTCCATTTCTCTCTTGCTCGAGGAAAGTTTCATGATACTTTTGGAGTATTTCCGGATCCTTCTGCAAACGGGTCCATACCGATCTCAGTCTACCACAGCATAATCCATAATTGTTTGATAACGGTTTGAGTGCGTTGGGTTTCCATGGCCACCCGACGCGTGTTCTATCATTAGGTTCACGAGTGACCACGCTTTCGAACGCAGCTTGCGCCTTCTCATCATCTTCGGGCTCATTGCCATCTTCGATGCCTATGGTTTCTAGCTGCCACAAAAGCGTTATCGGATCTGTTTCTTGAATCGGTGAAACCGTTGCAACATTGTCTGCGCCCGAACCATTCGAGGTTTCGTAATGGCTGACCTGCCCGCGGCCGGCGATAATGGGACCGAGCTTAGTGTGATAAATCGAAAATCCACTCCTCATCGGTTTCGAAAATGGAATTTCTATGATTTTCGACAATAGATCCATAGCAATGAGGATTTCTGGATCACCGCTAGTAACACTCGGCAGCGAGGCAAAGCCTTCGATTAACTGACGTTTCAGTAGTTGAGAAGGAGCGTGTTGAACATTATGAGTTATTTGCTCAACCGTAGATACCGCAAAGGTCTCCCAAGTTCCATCTATACCTTTTAGGCAAACCTCCGTTCTCATCGACTTATACGGTCGAATTCTTTGGGTTGCGAACGCCATCAGATTTAAGTTTTCTGTTTGATAAAATGGAAGATTTAATTCAGCAGCTAATCGGTTAGTTATAAATGACCGCTGGCCCCCGGTATCAATGAAAACTAGGGCCATTTTACGCTTCCGATGAAACTTACTAGATGCTATAGCGGGTACGCACATAAGAAGCGTGACTTCCTCTCCATTCTTCATGGTAGAGCTATTCACGCTTGCGACCACTGTCGAAAAGGATTCGTTTACTGTTAAACTCTCTTCGGAAATCACTTCACCCTCAGTTAGCGACATCGGGGTGGTCTGGTTTTTATATGAACGCTGATTGCCCTTCTTTTGATCCCGTTTGGACAAACAGAAGGCCTCATTATGAGAGCCTTTGCAGAAGAAATAAGTTTTTTGACCTCTGCAGTCTTTCGTACGATGTGAGGGCTTTAAACATTTAAAACATAAGGATAACTGCCTACATCTGTCAGTTCGCTGATCTCTTGTAATGTATTTTAGGCACTGATTGGGATAGTGAGGCAGATTGCAAAAGGCACAAGCTAGTTTCTTCACCTTATGTTCAGGAACTACGCTCAGCGCTGAAGTGCTTTTACTCGATGCGCTTAAGGTGCCTCGTGGCGCCTGTATATGATGACTGAATGGCTTCGCGGGATTAAACTCTGGGGCCATTCTTTGTACGGCCTCTTGAGCCGGAGCAACATTAGTGAGGAATTTTCTGAGCTTGGTTATATTCGAAGAGTCATCTTCTAATTTCTTCTTTTCTAAATCTTGCAAGAGCCACTTTGGCAATTTCTTTTCAATCTCTCTTTGCAGCATTCGGTTGTTTATCATTTCTCCTTGGTGCTGAAGGAGTTCAAGGATGCGTTCCATTTCTTCAACTAATCTGCGCACCTGCCCGCCGTCCTGAACTCTAGGAATTTTTTCTAGCTGCGCATGTAATTGTTGTATTATAACCTCATTATTAGCATGTCTCGCCTTTACTCTTTCGATAATTTCAGTGTACGAAGGATTCTGCAACTGGTATGCTTCGATTAATTCTTTTACTGGTCCAACCATACAGCTGGCAAAATATGCTGCCTTTTGCTGCTTCGGAATTGGCTGACTTTCAATAGTACTGCGATACCAATCCCAAAAGGTGGGCCACTTAGTACTGTTTCCGTCACATATCCTTAACTCCAGCTTTGGTAAACGTATGATAGAAGAACTTACCGGAGAGTTCGGGCGGGCTGTAGCAGCTGAGTTAGGCGATATTAGGTTTCGTAGTTGAACGACATATCCTTGCAGTATAATAAGCTGCTCTCGACCTTGCTCCAAACGATTTAAAAACCCTCCTGTCTCTTGCGCCTTTTGCCATTAACTTCATTTCTCTCTCTTCTTGCTCTTTTTCAACATTCGAAAATAGCTGAAGCCACTGTCTTTCGTATTCTGACAGTTGATTTACTGCAGCCTGAATTTGAGTTACATGGTGCTCTAGGGTTTGCAGCTGTTCTAGGTGATCTTCATTGAGGTCTGGCGCTTCAACTTGCTGCAAATACCTTTCTAATCTAGCTTTAACTAAACTGGCTGCTTGTCTTATTCCACCGCTCATAGCTTACTCTTTCTTCCTCTCTTTTTCTTTCTAAATTCTTCTAAAAAGACTAACCTTCCTCGTCGTCAAGAGCTGAGCCCCCTTCCCCGCATTCAGAGAATCATTTACGGAGAGAAGTTTGTGTGCGGCGATTCTCTGGGATCCCTTTTGGAGGGTGTGAGTAAGGATCCTCTCTTATGGCTAGTGAAATGCCAGATGAAATAAAATGTGGAACTGGTGTTCACCCTCATATCCTTGTCATTAAGGAGGTTGCTTCTTGCATGATGAAGACCAGAACTTGGAGATGACTGCTTGCAACCTGGACGATTAGCCATTGATTAGCACGGCAAAATTTCGTGAAAAGCAGTGGAAGATTTCTCCTTCCGCCATTTTCAACTGTCACTGCATTCTAGGAAAGGATCCTGAAACTGATGGATACTTTTTTTCTATCCAAATCGAGATGGAAATTTCCATCTCACTTCATTTGATTCGAAGACAATGAACTAAAAAGAGAAAACTTGTCAAAAGCAGGCATTATGGATCTATGATTTCCAAAATAATTCTGTAATATTGGTCACAAATTCCCCCTCACATATGACATTGATGCTCGAAATATTGAACGGTTGTTTATAATGCTGCTATATTCAGCAGCCGGTGACTACAATTAGATTAGCTGGATGTGCAGAAGTGGAATCAGACGAAGAAGCGTTTGTCGTGAACAAAACGAAGTTGGTGGTCGTATGTAGACGACAGAAAAAGATAAAGAAGAGATCGACGGTTTATTAGAAAAGAGATCAACAAAGTTAAGGTCACAATGCACGTGAAGTAAAACCAACAAGCTGCGCAGGCCTGTCAAAATTAATCGGCAATATAAAAGCAATAAACGAAACAACGACAATCGAAGGCCAAGGCTTTGACTTGGGGCAGGTTGAGCGAATTGAGCGATATAACACCGAATGAGCGGGACACACCTTTGGAGTATGGCACTTATTGTCAACTGTCTCACGGTGAGATACAATGAAGCGCAATATAAGCACAAGAGCAACGAGGTGTCGGGCGATCGCTTTCGTGCCGACACCTGGTTATCAACGTATCAAGGTATCAGTGCCTATCTCGTGCGGTTGATTCCGTTCACCGCAATTTGTTTTCTCCCGCACTGGGCTTGATTCTTCGGGTTTGTGGGTACTCGACAACTCGAAAAGTAATAATTGATTTCAACAAAGAAACCGGCCTGTTTTGATGAGGGCTCGTCCGCTTGCGCCCTTTTTCTTCTTTTTGCGCTTGGCTACACCAACCTCCTGGTTGGTCCGTCCCAAGTTTGTTCACACGGTTCGGGGGACACCTTTCTGCTTGGCGATTCGCCCGACACCTCAAACTTGGGTAATTAAACCTTCTGATGCTTTACAAACAACGTAAAAACGCGATATACTCGAAAAACGAATACAAAACCATCATAAAACGTGATCTGAGTCAAATGCGATGATTCTGGTAATGAGCTAACGAAAAGGTACAAACAAATGACAAGGAGAATGCAAAAAACGTCACAAACTACTGACGAGATCGCAGAACTTTGAGGCAATCAACAAGCAACCATAAGAATCAAGTTCAAGTTCAGAAAAAACAATGAAGAAGAAAGTGCTGACAATTAATGCAAAGCCGCTACACTTATACGATCATACACGACGCATTAGAAGACACGCGCTTACACACGACCGCAACGCCGCATTAGAAGACGATATAGTCGCTACAGTCAGAGATCAACTTAGATCGTTCTTTGAGTTATTGCGTTGATACACAGTTTGATTTACTGTGTGCAGCAGCCCGCTAACTCATTCGCGAATCTTCGCGACACTCCGACCGCAGCGAAAATATCCCTTTTAGGCTGGTGCCTCGTTATCGTCTATTTCGAGCGGGTACAACTGGCTTATGGGTCTGGTCCATTCATTTCCATTACCCAGTTTCACTCTTGCTGTACGTATGGATCGACCTTCTCCCCCTCTTAATTCCACTATTCGACCTAATTTCCACACTGCTTTGGGGGTTCCTTCTTCTTCTATGATAACCACCTCGTTTATTCGCGGCTCTCTAGTTACTGATCCTCTAACGGCTCGATGATTTCGTTGTGTTCGCTCTCGCAGCGATGTGAGATACTCTGACCGCCAGTAATTCCAGAAGCGATCGAGTGTGCTAAGTGTTGCTTTCCATCTCATTAACATTTTTTCTCTAGACATCACCTCCTTTGGAAGGTAGCTTGGATCTTCCTTTTCTCCCTCTTCGTTTACCGTGAAGATCAACTCAGCAGCTGGTATCAGAAAATCGATCGGCCGAATAATATCGACTGACGTTTCATGCACATAAGTGAGTGGTCTACTGTTGACTACTCCTTCTACTTCTACAATAAGTGTTCGAAACTCTTCTTCGCTTAATCGTTTTCTTCCCACTGCTTTACGAAGCGAAGTTTTGGTTAGACCTATCATTCTTTCATAAACTCCTCCTTGCCATGGAGCGAAAGGTATTATGAAGTTCCATTTGATTTCCTCTGCTCTGCTGATTTGTCTTAGGACTTCCGCGGCGAGCGTAAAATTGCTCCCGTTGTCGCTAAATACAAGTTTAGGTTTTCCTCGTCGACTCACATATCTTTGAAAGCAGTTGAGGAACGAAGATGCTGACAAGTCATTTGCCACTTCCAAATGGACAGCGCGTGTCGTAAGACATGTAAACAATGCTACCCAACTTTTTTGAAGTTTAATTTCATTGCCCAAAATAGCTTTCAAGTTGAACGGTCCAAAATAGTCCAGTCCCACATTTTCGAAGGCTCGCGTTACAACTGTGCGGCATGATGGTAGATCTGGCATTTTTGGAAGCTTGAACGGATGTGTGAGCCATCTACGACATTTCATGCACCTTTTCTTTATGACCTTTTTTACCGTTTCTCTCCCTTTGGCTATCCAGTATTTCGACCGCAGTTGGTTTAACGTATGGGCTGGCCCCGAATGCATTAAAATTTCGTGTTGATGAGTAATAAGCATTTCCGTGATGGGATGTTTAGGTAGAAAAATCGGAAACTTGGTGTCTCGTGGGAGGTCTGAATAGGCAAGACGTCCTCCACATCTCCAGAGATTGTCATCGCCTCGAAAAAGCTCCCAACGCACAATCTCCGCTTTCGTGATCATTTCTTCTTGAGCCTGTCTAATGAGATGTTTTTCCGCTTCTATTTGGTCCTCCACTCCTACTGCCTTTCTTTTCCGTTCCTTGAGGTTCTTTACGAATCTTATCACGGCAGCCGTGATTCCCTTCACTTTCCTCCAACTGTTATACTTGCTTGCATCGATTACACAGTGATTTATGGCACAATCGTTTTCTTCTTCTGTACCGACTTCGAGCGCTGTAACTGTTGTCGTAGGTTGTTTGTTACGGTCTCTCTTCCCTTTGCTCTTTTGAAAGATGTCTTCGCTGATTACACACTGCTGCGGATTCGAAAGTTCCCATTTCGGCCAATTCTCTTCGGATTGTCTGAGCCATGGTGGGCCATGCCACCACAAGGAACTTTCCTTAAGCTTGTCAGGATCAATGCCCTTTGTCGCAATATCGCTCGGGTTTTGATCGGATGGGACGTAACTCCACCATTTCGCCGCATTACGCATTTGCTTTAAACGATTTTCGATGAACCTCATGTTGATCTCTTTATCTGAACGTATCCAGTGCAACACACATTTGCTATCGCTCCAGTAATGGGTCTCCACTTCCTCCATCGAAAGCTGTTTCTTTACGAACTCGAGTAATCGTACTCCGATGAAGGCTGCTAACAATTCGAGTCTTGGAACCGAAGCTCCCTTGACGGGGCACAGACGCGTTTTAGCCATAATTAAGTTCGTCAATACTGCACCATTTACGATTTCACGATTGTATACCGCTGCGGCGTAAGCCTGCATCGATGCATCGACAAAAACGTGCAGTTGTCTCTCCTTTGCACAACGAAAGAATATTTGACGGGGAATGTCGTTTACTGTATTATTCCAACTTTTCTGTAATCTTTCCCATAGTAACTTCTCTTCTTCTTTCAATGAGTCATCCCATTTGTATTTCTTCTTCCATAATTCCTGAAGGAATACTTTTAATGGGACAAGCAACGGAGCCATTAATCCGAGAGGATCAAAGTGAGAGGCTACAAAGCTCAGTACTTGTCGCTTGGTTTGGGCGGCACCAATTTTGTCTTTTACACCTAGCATTATTTTATCCTCTTTTAGCGACCATGTTATTCCTAACACTTTGGTCTCTTGTACTTCTTCTCGATCTTCCGGAGGAATAGCATCATACACTTCTTTGTTATTTGACACGAACGATCTCAAGTTCATTCCGGCACCTGCGAAAATTGCTTTTCCTTCACTACATAGTTGTATCGCTGTCTCTGAATTTTCTGCCTGCAACATGACATTGTCTACGTACAGATTTTTTAAGATTTCTTGAGCTGTAGTGGATCCAATTTCTGTCAAATGTTTCGTCAAAGTTGCAGCAAGTAAGAATGGGCTGGAAATCATTCCGAACGGTACTCTACAAAATCGATACACTTCGATATTGTTTTCATCGACCGGACCCTTCTCTTTTACCCACAAAAACCGGGTCGTATCACGATCCTTCACATTCAGCTCCAGTTGCAGAAACGCTTTTTCTACGTCAGCAAGAACAACGTATTTAGAAGTTCGAAACCGTAACAGTATGCCTGCTAAGTCGTTTAACATCACTGGGCCTCTGAGCAATTGACTGTTCAGGGAATTACCTTTCTCGTCTTTAGCACTTGCATCAAAAACCACCCGCAATTTAGTTGTAGATTTTTGGGGGTTAGGACTGCTTGATGTGGTATATACGAAATGAGAGGTCCATCTGGGACCTTGGGCGCCTTCTCAATTATACCTAATTCTAGCTGTTGTCGGAAGGTATCATCGTATCTTTTGAACAATTCCTCGTCTCCCTTTAAGCGTTTCAACGTGGACCTTAGTCTGCCAATGCATAGGCCGAAGTTATAAGGAACTTTAGGCGTGGCAGATTTCCACGGCCAGTTCACGACATATCGACCATCTTCCGATTTAGTTATTGTTGCTTTGAATTGTTCTAGTGCTGCGACATCCTCTTTTGAGTCTATTGGGTCGTCAATTCCAAGCGTTTCCAATCTCCAGAATTGGTCAATATCTGCTTCACTAGTAACTGCAGCAGATGTCATTACTAACGCCGTATCTGCAGATGAAAAGGCTCTTTGTGTATTTAGTTTTGCATAACCACTTCCTGCTAGCATATCTCCAACTTTCGATTTGACCAGGTGGAACCCGGATGGTAATTTCTGTGAACCTTCGATCAGGTCGAAGAAGTAATCTGCACCAATTATTAGCTGCGGTTGTTCCCATTTTTCCGGAATACACAGCCAATGCTTTTGTTTTGCGTTTGGGATGAGAATTTCGTTGGATTCAACATTTATTCTTTGAAGCTCTTTGGTCAAAAAGGGCATTGTACTGGCTCTGATCTGTTTTTTATTTCCGTTTTTCAGTTGTAACGTAATGTTTACCTGCTTTGTATCATAACATTTCGGTTGCTGAGCGCCGAATCCCGCTATGGATATTTGGCTTCTTTTCCCAGTAGTCAGCTTCAGTTGATCACAAAGTTCTTCTGTTATGAATGATCCTTGACAACCCGCGTCAAAGAACGCAAAAATAGTTTTCCCCATTTCCGGTTTCTCCGGATTGTACACGTTCACCTCCTTACAAAGAAGCAAAACGGTCTTCTTTTCCCTTCGCTTTTGGGTGACCGCCGCTGTCAACGCCGATTCGTCAGGTGATCGGTTTACTTCCTTTTCGAAAGTGACTTTTTGTTTCCCTCTATTGTCTTCTGGTTCCTTCGGTTTACTTCCTTTCTCGGAACCACTTTTATTCTCCCTCTTTGGGCAGAGCGCCGAGTTGTGTTCCTCTCTGCAATAGAAACACATTCCTCTCCTTGCGCAATCCTTTGCGCTATGTCCCTCTGCGAGACACCTGAAGCAAAGCCTTTTCTCTCTTATCCGACCACTGCGCTCTTTCACGGTTGCGTACTCATGGCAATCACTATTCCAGTGAGGGCCTCCGCAAAAGGCACAACTTCGTTTTTTACTTTTCGGCGCTTGATTTTCTCTCCTCCCCCGGTAGTTGCTTACTGCTGAGGAAAATGCAGACGTTTCCTTTGAGTCATACTTTGTCGGCTTTCTGTCCCCATGACGATCTCTTCTCTGTGCCGTCATGCTACTGGTCACGCGCATTATCGTTTCTTTTCGAGCAATCAATTTGTCGACATACTCACGAAGTTTATCGACATTCCAAGACGGGTCTTCACTCTTTTTTTCATAAACTTCGAACAAGATCCACCTCGGCAATTTCTCCTCTACCATCAGCTCGATTATCGGATGATTCGTATCCTCGTTCATCACATTTAGCTGTCTCAGAATTCTTTCGACCTCGTCTAGAACGACCCTAGGATTTCTAGGATCCGCCTGAGGCAACCTCCTCAATTCGTCATGGAGGCATTTTTTGATGAGGACTTCATTTCCATAACGCCTTTTCAAAACGTCCACCACTACTCTGTAATTGGAGGCCGTAATTGCGTATCCAGCTACTGTTGCATAAGCCGCACCTTTCAGACTACTGAGTAAATAGTTGAGTTTATTGACGTCGGGTATTGGCTGTTGATCTACTGCTGCCTCAAATGAAGACCAAAATTCAGGCCATTTGCGTACATCTCCCGAAAAAGTAGCTAGCTCCAATTTTGGGAGCTTAATTCTCGGTGCCGATCTTGGCAGTTCAGTTACCTCTTGTGCTTCAGCCTTATTTTTATCCTGTAATCCGTGGAGTAGTCTTACTGCTTTTTGTTTTCGGTTTTCGACTAGCTCAAGAGTTTCTCGAGCTTTCTCCATAACTTGGAGCACTCCATTCGGATCGTCTGCCATTTGTTGATAAATGCGATCTTCCTCTTTTGCTTCATCTCCTCTTAAACTGATTCTCAAGGAGAGCCATTGTTCGTGATATTTTTCTAACACACCGATCGCGGCATTTATCTTACGCATGTAGCTGTCAAACTCTTCAACTTGATCTTCGAGAGAAGCAATTTGTTTAGCTAGGGGGTCGTCAATTTTTGGGACTTCTAATCCCGGGATTTCCTTTAGATACTCTATCAACCTACCCTTTGTGGGTCCCATAGCCTGCCGATATACTCCCGACATTGTAACTGCTTAACTCCCGGCTCGTGGCACCAAAATTTTTCTGTCGTGAACAAAACGAAGTTGGTGGTCGTATGTAGACGACAGAAAAAGATAAAGAAGAGATCGACGGTTTATTAGAAAAGAGATCAACAAAGTTAAGGTCACAATGCACGTGAAGTAAAACCAACAAGCTGCGCAGGCCTGTCAAAATTAATCGGCAATATAAAAGCAATAAACGAAACAACGACAATCGAAGGCCAAGGCTTTGACTTGGGGCAGGTTGAGCGAATTGAGCGATATAACACCGAATGAGCGGGACACACCTTTGGAGTATGGCACTTATTGTCAACTGTCTCACGGTGAGATACAATGAAGCGCAATATAAGCACAAGAGCAACGAGGTGTCGGGCGATCGCTTTCGTGCCGACACCTGGTTATCAACGTATCAAGGTATCAGTGCCTATCTCGTGCGGTTGATTCCGTTCACCGCAATTTGTTTTCTCCCGCACTGGGCTTGATTCTTCGGGTTTGTGGGTACTCGACAACTCGAAAAGTAATAATTGATTTCAACAAAGAAACCGGCCTGTTTTGATGAGGGCTCGTCCGCTTGCGCCCTTTTTCTTCTTTTTGCGCTTGGCTACACCAACCTCCTGGTTGGTCCGTCCCAAGTTTGTTCACACGGTTCGGGGGACACCTTTCTGCTTGGCGATTCGCCCGACACCTCAAACTTGGGTAATTAAACCTTCTGATGCTTTACAAACAACGTAAAAACGCGATATACTCGAAAAACGAATACAAAACCATCATAAAACGTGATCTGAGTCAAATGCGATGATTCTGGTAATGAGCTAACGAAAAGGTACAAACAAATGACAAGGAGAATGCAAAAAACGTCACAAACTACTGACGAGATCGCAGAACTTTGAGGCAATCAACAAGCAACCATAAGAATCAAGTTCAAGTTCAGAAAAAACAATGAAGAAGAAAGTGCTGACAATTAATGCAAAGCCGCTACACTTATACGATCATACACGACGCATTAGAAGACACGCGCTTACACACGACCGCAACGCCGCATTAGAAGACGATATAGTCGCTACAGTCAGAGATCAACTTAGATCGTTCTTTGAGTTATTGCGTTGATACACAGTTTGATTTACTGTGTGCAGCAGCCCGCTAACTCATTCGCGAATCTTCGCGACAGCGTTTGTTTCGATGATGAAAGTTGTGGTGACAACTGGTTTCGGTGTGAGGTTCGAGCTGGAAGAGGAATTCAAGAAGATTGTTTGACTGCAAGCATTGCGGATATTCGCACTATTACTACAGTTTTCTGTACGTGGTACTTGTGATGGTTAATTCAAGGTAGAGAAAACGCTTTTATGGCAGGAAGTTTGAGGGATGAGAAATTTTCAGAACTTCTCTAGAGTTTTCTTTGAATGAAATGTTCTATGGTTCACTGAGTAGGCAAGAAATCTGATCTCTTTGCAAAAGGAATGTGAGATGGAAGTAATTCAACGAGTTTACTTAATGTTTTATTAATTCATGCTGTGCTCAGAGATAGTTGCAAGAGATTTGCGAAAAAGGTGCAATGAGGATGAAATAAACATGAAAGAGGACCTGAGGGAAGCAGAGGAATACGCTAAAATTTACGCATTAAATTCCAAGGAAGATTCTTTTTGAAGGGCTTATCTGTTCAGTTGTTCATCCTTTGTTTGCATTTAAAATTCATGCAGATTGCGAGACTGTGTCGTTTGAAGGTTTTTCTTGAAGTAGAAACGTTATTGATAGTTGGGTGCTTTCAAGGGTTTTCGAATTTACTGCGAAAAATGTTTTTTTTTTGTTTTGTACTAGTGTATTCTTGAGCTGATTTACGTTGCTGAAAAATGTGCGACTTCTCTTCCGTATATGCTCGTTTTTTTTTTCGCTCTGCTTATTAGCTAGGGTAATGGGTTTTTCTTAACATATTTTCTTTTATTTTTTTTTATCTTTTACAGATCATTTTTAAATGAAAATTGTTCTTAAGGCCTATGATAGGAAGAAAAATTTTGAGGTGATGATATTTCTTGAATTATGCTTAGTAAATATTGATGTGGTGGTTCTGTGAATCATATTATCGAAAGGGCAAAACAAAAATACCTGCAAAGCAACTATAGAAACGAAGTACTGACTCCGATGTAGTCTTCTTGGGCGACTAATGATGGAATAGTGTGCAAATACTTATGGAATAGCGCGAATCAAGAGTTCAGCAAGTACCTTAGAGACGTTTTGCAAACCGATGTGCACGTTTAAAGGGGCATTCGCCGGTGAAACTTAAGTTCACCAGCGAAGGTTTTTCGGTTTGCAGATATCACCAGTGCCGTTTTGACGCCTAAACTCTTGACCCACTACGGCACCCCCATCGCCAAGATCTTTTATTTTTCAAATTTGACATCACTGGAGCGATCCTGGAGATTTGGTTGTAGCTGGCTAAGTGAAAGGGTAAGCGGCATCTGATCTTGCCAAAAAGCCTTACAAACCCGATTCATGGGGAAAGAGATCCTTAGGACTAAGATCATCAATTTTTTAACATTTACCCGGAAACGCAAATGCCTAATTTTGATGAGAGAGGTAACTTGAACTGCTCGATGTTTGAGAAAGTTTTGATATTTGTGGTTTACTTTCAAGCACATATTGGTGCTGATAAAATATATTCTCTATGATTGAGTGTTGAAGTAATATTGCAGTGATAAGACGGCAAGAGAAGATCGTTACTAAGAAGTATTGATCACTGATTAAACGCTAACGAGATTTTGCTGCTGAGAAAATGTTGATGAAGTATTGCTATTGCCGAATTTTTGGCAAAATAATACTCGTAAAAAATACTGACAAAATGATGGTGGAAAAAAGGTAGCCGCCACTCAGAGCAGCTTTCCGATGGCAAAAATGTAAAATGCTGCAAAAGGTTTAAATACTTCCGCTCAGAAGTAGGCGTTTTGAGAGCGGAAAATCGCGAACAACACTGAAACAAGAGTCTACTAAAATGCCAGTTTAGTTATTGCATTGGTTACTTCCACTACAATAGTGGCGCCTCAGTGGAGATATGGCTAATGCGAGCATATGAAATGAAGTAGGTAAAGACGGCTGAGAGGATAGAAGCAGGCACTCATAGTGATCCTGATCACGTATTGAGCTGCAAAATGTAACGGAACTCCTGGTCATCAGTCTTTTGCGGTTCATTATATGAAGGAATTTGAACAAGAGTTCGCTTCAGGGAATTAGGTAATAGGAATAGGGATGCAAAAAAAAAAACAGCAGACGCAATCGCGGAGTATGTGAGTATGTTTGGAAATAAATGACTGGCGGGAGGTGGCTAGGAAAGTAGTAGGACATGAAGAGATTTCAACTGTTAACCATCACCGATGGAGGTGTTATTTATTTGATGATTATTGAAAACGCGGTTGGAGATTAAGAGAAATATGGCCATCATCGATATGGACACATCGAGTAGATGAAGTTATTGCTAATGAACAACCTGTTAGATATTAATCG
This sequence comes from Baylisascaris procyonis, assembly GCA_037389465.1. Lineage (NCBI taxonomy): Eukaryota > Metazoa > Nematoda > Chromadorea > Rhabditida > Ascarididae > Baylisascaris > Baylisascaris procyonis. Next base: position 296,780 of record JAZARR010000072.1, read on the forward strand.
GCGAAACGATAACAAATAGGAACGACATCGAATGAAGTGATTTGTGCGCGTGCATCGATGTGTTTATTGATGGTGGTTGCTGAGTGGGCGTCACAGGATCGTTGACTTGTTTTTGATCAAAAACGTTGCACGTGCGGAATGCAACGCGACACATTCAAGTCTGTCTTCCTTTTTTCATCTACAAAGTGTCATATCAGTAGTTTTCATAAGAGGATAAATTTAGGGCTAATTATTTTATGAATATAGCTCGAAACTTATTACTTAACGTTTAGTAGTTGAGAACTTATTGGATGGTTTTCGATGCATCAAATATCACTGAGTAGTTCCATTGTTTGAACCATTGTTCTTATTAGGTTTATTTGCTCATAAAACGCTAATTTTGTTTTAACATTTTTGAACGATTACCTCTGAAAGTGGAACCATTGCACAATTCTTTTTATTAGGTATGTCTGCTAATAAAACGCTAGATTTGTTTCAATATTTTTAAAGGATTACGTCACAACTGTTACCCGTTGAATGATGCTTTTTATTATTTTTGTTTGCTAGTGAAAGGCTAGTTTTGTTTCAACATTTTTGAAGGATCACCTCACAAGGAAGACGCGTTGAACAATCGTTTTTACTAGGTTTTTTCCTGATAAAAGGCTAGTTTTGTTTTAGCATTTTTGATGGATTACCTCAGAACGAGCACCCATTGAAGAACTGTTTTTATTATGTTTCCATGCTAATGAAAAGGCTAGTTTTGTTTTAAATTTTTTGGACGATCACCTCTGAACGAGGAACCGCTGGACAATTCTTTTTTATTGGGTACATTTGCTAATAAAACGCTAGTTTTATTTTAACATTTCTGTAGGATTGCGTTGCAAGGAGTACCTGTTGAATGATTGTTTTTGTTAGGTTTGCTTGCTAACAAAAGGCTATTTTTGTTTTAAATTTTTGAACCGTTACGTCTGAACGAGTACCCACTGAACAACCGTTTTTATTAGGTTCATTTGCTAATAAAACGCTAGTTTTGTTGTAACTTTTTTGAACAATTACCTCTGAACGAGTGCCCACTGAACAATTGTTTGTATTAGGTTTATTTGCTAGAAAAGCGTTAGTTTTGTTTGAGCGCTTTTGAAGGATTACCTCAGAACGAGTACCCATTCAACAACTGTTTTTATTAGGTTTACTTGCTAATGAAACGCTAGTTTTGTTTTGAGTGTTTTGAACAGCTACCTCTGAACGAGGAGTCATTGGGCAATTCTTTTTATTACGTATGTTTGCTATTAAAACGGTAGTTTTGTTTCAACATTTACGAAGGATTCCGCCACAACGGGTAGACGTTGAGCAATTGTTTTGAATAGGTTTGTTTGCTAATAGAAGGATATTTTCGTTTTAAATTTTTGAGCAACTACCTCAGAAGGAGTAACCATTGAGCAGTTGTTTTTATAAGGTTTCCTTGCTAATAACGCGCTAGTTTTGTTTTAACTTGTTTGAACAATTACGTCCGAACGAGCACCCTCTCAACAGTTGTTTTTGTTAGCTTTATTTCCTAACAAAACGCCAGTTTTCTTTTAACTTTTTTGAACGACTGCCTTCGGAGGACTAACCATTGAACAGTTCTTTTTATTAGTTTTACTTGCTAATAATACGCTAGCTTTGTTTTGAGTTTTTTGAACAATAACCTCTGAACGAGGAACCATTGGACAATTCTTTTTATTAGGTATGTTTGCTAATAAAACGCTAGTATTGTTTCAAAATTTTTGAAGGATTCCGTTACAACGGATACACGTTAAACAATTGTTTTGATTACGTTTGTTTGCTAATAAAAGGCTCTTTTTGTATCATATTTTTGAGCAAATTGCTCAGAAGGAGTACCCATTGAAGAGTGGTTCTATTCGGTTTATTTGCTAATAAAACGCTAGTTTTGTTTTAACTTTTTTGAACGAATAGCTCCGAAATGGTAACCATTGAACAGTTGCTTTTACTAGGTTGGTTTGCTAATAAAACGCTAGCTTTGTTTTAACTTCTTTGAACAATTACCTCTGAACGAGTATCCACTGAACAATTGTTTGTATTAGGCTTATTTGCTAGTAAAAGGTTAGTTTTGTTTTAGCGTTTTTGAAGGATTGCCTCAGAAGGAGTACCCCTTGAACAACTGTTTTTATTAGGTTTATTTGCTAATCAAAGCGTTGTTTTGTTTTAAACTTTTTGAACAGTTACTTCTGAACGAGCACACACTGTACAATTGTTTTTATCAGGATTATTTGGTAAGAAAACGCTGGTTTTCTTTCACTTTCTTGAACAATTAGCTCTGAACGAGCATCCGCTGAACAATTTTTTATACGGTTGCTTTGCTCATAAAACGCTAGTTTTGTTTTAACTTTTTTGAGCAATTACCTGTGAATGAGTACCAATTGATCAGTTATTTTTATTAGGTTTTTTGCTGTCAAAACGGTAGTTTTGCTTTGACTTTTTTGAACACTCGCCTCTGAACGGGTACCCACTGAACAATTGTTTTCATTAATTTGGTTTGCTAAAAATTTAATTTTTTGAAGAATTGCCTCTGAGCAAGGAACAATTGGACAATTCTTTTTATTAGGTATGTTTGCTGATAAAACGCTAGTATGTTTCAACATTTTTGAAGGATTCCGTCAAAACGGGTACACGTTGGACAATTGTTTTAGTTAGGTTTGTTTGCTAATAAAAGGCTATTTTAGTTGTATATTTTTGAGCAACTCCCTCAGAAGGATTACAAATTGAACAATGGTTTTTGTTAGCTTCATTTGTAATAAAACGCAAGTTTTGTTTTAATTTTTTGAACGACAACCTCCGGAGGAGTAACCATTGAGCAGTTGTTTTTATTAGGTTGGTTTGCTAATAAAACGCTAGTTTTGTATTCACTTTTTTGGACGACTACCTCCGGAGGAGTAACGATTGAACAGTTCTTTTTATTAGGTTGGTTTGCTAAACAAACGCTTGTTTTCTTTTAAGTTTTTTGAACAATTACCTCTGAACGAGCTGCCGCTGAACAATTTTTCTACCTGGTTTATTTGCTGACAAAGCGCGAGTTCTGTTTTAACTTTTTTGAACGACTATCTCCGGAGGAGTAGCCATTGAACAATTTTTTATTAGTTTTATTTGCTGATAAAACGCTAGCTTTCTTTTAATTTTTTGAACAATTACCTTTGAACGAGGAACCATTGGAGAATTGTTTATTACTTATGTTTGCTAATAAAACGCTAGTTTTGTTGCAGCATTTTTGAAGGATACGTCACGACGGGTACAAGTTGGACAATTGTTTTGATTAGGTTTGTTTGCTAATAACAGGCTATTTTTGTTGTATATTTTTGAGCAACTCCCTCAGAAGGATTGCAAATTGAACAGTTGTTTTTATTAGGTTCTTTTGCTAATAAAATGCTAGTTTTGCTTTAATTTTTTGAGCGACTGCCTTCGGAGAAGTAAGCATTGAAAAGTTGTTTTTATTAGATTGGTTTGCCATTAAAACGATGTTTTTTAAACTTTTTGGAACGACTCCTCCGGAGGAGTAACGATTGAACCAGTTGTTTTTATTAGGTTGGTTTGCTAACAAAACGCTAGTTTTGCGTTAACTTTTTTGAAGGACTACCTCCGAAGGAGTAACCATTGAGCACTTCTTTTTATTAGGCTTACTTGCTAATGATACGCTAGTTTTGTTTGAGCTTCTTTGAACAATTGCCTCTGAACGAGTACCGACTGAGCAATTGGTTTTATTAAGTTTACTTGCTAATAAAACGCTAGTTTTGTTTTAACATTTCTTCAACAATTACCTCTGAACGAACACCCACTGAACAATTCTTTTTGTCAGGTTCGTTTGCTTATAAAACGCTAGTTTTGTGTTAACTTTTTTGAACAATTGCCTGTGAAAGAACACCCATTGAACAATTGTTTTCATTAATTTGGTTTGCTAATAAAACCCTAGTTTTCTTTTAATTTATTGAACAATTACCGTGAACGAGTACCAGTGGAACAGTTGTTTTTATTATTTTTGTTGCTGATAAAACTCTAGTTTTGTTTTAACTTTTTTAAGCACTCACCTCTGAATGAGTCCACACTGAACAATTGTTTTGTCACGTTGGTTTGCTAATAAAACGCTAGTTTTCTTTTAATTTTTCGAACAACTATGTCTGAACGAGTACGAATTGAGCAGTTCTTTTTATTAGGTTGGTGCGCTAAGAAACGCTAGTTTTGTTTTAATTTTTTGAACGACTGCCTCCGGAGGAATGACATTGAACAGTTGTTTTTATTTGGTTGGTTTGCTAATAAAACGTTAGTTTTGCATTAACTGTTTTGAACGACTACCTCCGAAGGAGTAACCACTGAACAGTTCTTTTTCTTAGGCTTACTTGCTAATGATACGCTAGGTTTGTTTTAACTTTTTTGAACAGTTGTCTCTGAACGAGCACCAATTGAACAGTTGTCTTTATTAGGTTGGTTTGCTTATAAAGCGGTAGTTTTGTTTTAATTTTTTGAACGACTATGTCGGCAGGAATAGGGATTGAACAGTTGTTTTTGTTAAGTTGGTTTGCAAACAAAACCCTAGTTTTGCATTCACTTTTTTGAACGACTACCTCCCGAGGAGGAACCATTGAACAGTTGTTTTCACAAGGTTTACTTGCTAATAAATCGCTAGTTTTGTTTTAATTTTTTGAGCGACAACCTCCGGAGGAATAACCATTGAACAGTTGTTTTTATTAGGTTGGTTTGCTAATATAACGCTAGTTTTGTACTAACTTTTTGAACAATTACCTGTGAAAGAGTACCCATTGAACGATTGTTTTTATTAGGTTTATCTCCTAATAAAACAGTAGCTTTGTTTTAACTTTTTTGAACAATTACCTCTGGACGAGCTCCCGCTGAACAATTTTTTATTTGGTTTATTTGCTAATAAAACGCTAGTTTTGTTTGAACTTTTTTCAAGAATTACCTGTGGACGAGTACCTATTGAACAAATGTTTTTATTGCTTTGTTTGGTAATAAAGCGCTAATTTTCTTTTAGTTTTTTGAACAATTACCTCTGACCGAGTACCCACTGAACAATTATTTTTATTTGGTTGTGTTAACGAGTGATCTGGTAACGAGTGATACTGGTGATCTGCATTTGTGTAATAGGCCGTATGCTCACGCTTGTTTGATCTTCATGTAGTATCTGCCCCATGTGAATTGTGATTTCGCCATACGTTCAGGGCCGCAGCGGAGGCTATAAATAGGCTGCGGTCTTGCTGGCCAGTTAGTCGTTGTGTTGCGCTATTCGAGGTGTGTTGACGTCATAAAGGCGTTGTGTTGATCTCCCCTTGTGCCACGTTCTGAATGCCCCAACACGGTCGCAATTGGCGATCAGGATCGACGACAGCGGTGTGATCGTTGGTAGCCCCAGCCGACGTGCAATATTTTTCGAAGCTGTGCGAAATCGACGAACATCGTGGGTGTAAGTCTCGAAACGTACTGCGTAAGTCGTTTATTCGAGTGCATAGAATAGGGTGAGCCTGCGTGAGACATTAAAGAGCTGATGTGAGCAATAGAGATTCAACAGTTATGGTGCGTGCACCAATAACGGCCCACAGTACATTTGACCCCAAGGAGGACCCGTGGGACACATGGATTCTTCAGTTTAGAAGTCACTCAGAAATGAATTTTGTGACCCAAGATAGTCTCAAACGAAGTTGCTTGATCGCATCTCTGGCACCAGCAGCGCTTGAGGAATTGAGAAGAATGTGCCTACCAGGGACACCGTATGATTTTAAGTATGAGGAGTGCGTGTCAAAACTGCAAGAGTTGTTTGGAAGTCGAATTATTTTGACCCCTGAGCGTTAAAAATTCTTCCAGTTAAAGCAACTAGATGGTCAGTCGCCAAAGGAATTTGCGAATGTGCTAAGGAGTGCAGCTGCACAATGTAATTTTGATTCCTTCAATAGAGAAGCGGCCCTGACTGTGCAGTTCGTAAACAGTATACGCAACGAACGCGTAAAGAAAAAGCTCCTTATTAGAGATAGTATTGACCTCACCGAGGCGGTGAACCTACTTAAAGTTGAGGAGGAGGTTGAGAACACTGTCGCAGGAGAGGTGGTAAATCATGAAGTGGATAAAATTCAGGCACAGAAGAGGGAAAAGCAAAAAGTGATGTGCCACTGTTGTGGCAAGATCGGTCATTTCGCTAAGGAATGTTGGTTTGAAAAGGCGACGTGTTTCAAATGTGGCAACAGAGGTCATATAGCTAAAGCGTGCCGAAAGGGGTGTGAAAGAAAATCTAGCGAAGTGAACGAGAAGCGCAAGCAGAGCGGGGGTAAGCTACATTCTATGCACGCGGACGGTATTTATGCAATAAAAGAGGAGTCCCCTGCATACAACGTTACCCTTAAGGTGAATGGCAAACCCACCCAAATGGAACTGGATACTGGTGCCGTTGCCACCATAGTACAGCCAGAGTGCTGGAAAAGCATCGGTTCCCCAAAACTGCGGAAGCCATCCGTGATTTTACGAAGCTACACGGAGCATATTGTCGGCCTAAAGGGGAGACAACGGTTGCAGCTGAGTGTAGCGGGGGCAAAAAGGAATTGTTGCTGCGAGTGGCCGAGAATAGCAAGACCAATGTTCTTGGTAAAGATTGGATCCGTGCCTTTGGAGGGTTGAATGCGTTCAGTTTCCTAATCTGTACCGTAGGTTCAGTAGACACGAACAAAAAGTTGGAGGACTTGTGCGCTAATTATTCGGACGTATTCAAAAATGAATGGGGCACTGTGAGAAAATTCTGGTTCACGTGGAATTACAGAAGGAGGCCACACCGCTGTTTCGGAAACCATTTCCGTTAGCGTTTGCCATGCAAGGTCCCGTTGAGAAGGAGTTGACTCGTTATGTGAATATGGGTGTTCTGAGTCCCATTGAGCGTTCAGCTTGGGCTGCACCAATCGTAACAGCAAAGAAACCGGACAATAAAATTCGAATCTGTGCTGATTTTTCTACGGGTTTGAACGAAAGACTTGTGGTTGACTCATATCCCATCCCAAGACCAGAAGACTTGTACCAGGCACTCCAAGGAGGGAGAAATTTCCGAAATTGGACCTCTCGGATGCCTACTTGCAGGTCGAGTTAGATGACAGCTCTAAGGAATTGTTTTTAATAAACACGCACAAGGGTTTGTTCCGTTATAATCGTTTGCCATTTGGCGTAGCGTCAGCGCCAGAGATTTTTCAAAAAGTCATGGACACAGGCTGGCAGGTATTCCACGGGTGGCAGCAGATGATATTATTCTGACTGGGAAGAATGAGGTGGAACATCTGGCAACATTGAATAAGGTACTAGGCCGACTAAGAGAGTACGGTTTCCGCATTCGCAAGGAAAAATGCGCGTTTATGCAAAGCGAAATTGAATATTTGGGACATATTTTGAGTGCTGAAGGAATAAAAGCAGACCCTCAGAAAACTGCCGCAATCGTAAAAATGCCGCCCCCACGAAATGTGTCCCAATTGCGATCCTTCCTTGGGATGTGTAATAATTATGGAGAATTGCTACCGCATTTGGCGGAATTATATGCCCCTCTGAACAAACTTTTAAAGAAAGGGGTTCAGTGGCAATGGGAACAGCCGCAAATTGAAGCGACTGAGAAGATAAAAAAGGTGTTGAATTCACCACTGCTGCTAACGCATTACCATCCCGACTGGCCAATTATTCTCCCGTTGACGCTTCTAAGCAAGGGATTGGGGCAGTGATCTACCATAGATTGGCTGGTGGTACTGTTAAGATTGTTGCGCATGCGTCAAGGACACTTAATGCTGCCCAGAAAAATTATGCGCAAATTGAGAAGGAGGCCTTAGCTATCGTTTATGGCGTGAAAAAGTTCCATAAGTACTTATGGGGACGAAGATTTACGTTACTCACAGATCATAAGCCCCTCGTATCGATATTTGGCTCGAAAATTGGTGCCTCAGACAGCGGCATGCAGGTTAACACGATGGGCTGTTGCACTCATGAATTATAATTTTCGGATAGAATACCGCAGCACGAAAGAATTTGGCCAGGCAGACGGGCTTTCGAGGTTACCCATCTCAAGTGACGAATTGTTCGACCAAAAGTTTGACCAGGAAGAGGCTAGGGACGAATTGATGGTAAACCAGTTGATAGCCAAATGCCAGTTGGAACTACCAATTACAGCCAAACTGGTTGCGGAGCACACAACCAAGGATAGTGTCCTGAAGCAGATCAGAGAGTTCGTACTAGCTGGCTGGCCAGAAAGATGCCCAAACGAAAAATGTAAAGCGTTTTTCACTAAGCGGACCGGGTTGAGTGTTTCATACGGCTGCTTGGTTTGGGGCGTTAGAACAGTTATTCCAAGTAGCTTGCAAAGGACTGTGCTTGCCAAACTACATGAAACTCATCCAGGTCGTGACAGGATGGTTTCGATGGCCCGACAATATTGCTGGTGGCCTGGAATGGATAGGGACGTTGAGAAGACTATACGCAAATGTGAACGTTGTGCTATGGCCCAGAAGAACCCACCTAAAATTGCAGTTGGGCCGTGGGAAGTAGTAGATGCACCCTGGAAAAGGATAGATGTTGATTTTGCTGGACCTATAAACGGTGAAATGTTTTTGGTCATGGTGGATGCTCATTCCAAGTGGCCAGAAGTCATTTATATGCATCGTATCACCACAGAACAAACCATTGAAGCGCTGAAAACTATTTTCTGCAGATTCGGCTTCCCTGAAATTCTGGTTTCCGATAATGAACACAATTCACGGCAGTAAAGTTTGCGGTTTCTGTGCAGAATTTGGGCCTCCGGCATGCGACTTCAACGCCGCATCATCGGCAGTCAAACGGGCAAGCGGAGTGTTTTGCGGACACCCCAAAACGTTCACTAAAGAAATCAGCACCCGATAGAAGGACGCAAGGAGATCGGTTGCGCGAATTTCTGATGAGGTATAGAGTGACACCACATCCAAGTACAGGAGTGACACCGTCTGAAATGATGATGAAGCGGAGAATTACAACTGTATTTGACTTGATGCTTCCAAAATGGACAGAGAAACTACAAGAGACGAAGCGGAAAATGGAAATGAAAACACGAGCTAGGAAAAACAGAGGATTTAAGATTGGCGATTACGTAATTGTTCGTGATTACGTGAGCCAGAGTAAGGCGTGGAGGAGAGGAAGAATAGTTGGAAGAGAAGACAACGTCATATAGCTCGTGAAGGTTGGAAAAGTGACGTGGAGACGTCATACCAACCAAATGCGTTGTCAAGGCGCTGATTTTAATTTCAGAAATTCGAGGGAGGTCGCGATCTCTGTTACGAGTGATCATGACACGCCAGCCGAGGACGGTACAAGTGCCTATGTTCCAAATCGTGACGCAGTGGACCACCACATCAATGGTTCATCGGTCAATGGCAGCTTAGGCGACTGGTCGCAACATGACGCGTGCGATCGTGCATCAAACAGGCCCAATGGCACAACGATGGTGACAGAAGCGGTGGACAAGGACGAGCAACCTCGCGATCAAGAAGTTCTTCCACAACTTCGTCGTTCAAGTCGCGTCGTCCGACACCCGGACCGACTCAGCTATTGAAGAACTCGGGGGAGGTGTTAACGAGTGATACGGGTGATCTACATTTGTGTAATAGGCCGTATGCTCACGCTTGTTTGATCTTCATATAGCATCTCCCCCATGTGAATTGTGATTTCGCCATACGTTCAGGGTCGCAGCCGAGGCTATAAATAGGCTGCGGTCTTGCCCCCAGGAGTCCCTGTGTTGCTCCATTCGAATTGTGTTGATGTCATAAAGGCGTTGTGTTGCTCTCCCCTTGTGCCACGTTCTGAATGCCCCAACACGGTCGGAGATTGGTTTGCTAATAAAACGTAGTTTTGTTTTAATTTTTTGAACGACTACCTCCGGAGGAATAACCATTGAACAGTTGTTTTTATTAATTTGGTTTGCTAATAAAACGCTGCTTTCTTTTAATTTTTTGAACAATTACTTCTCAACGAGGTACCATTGGACAATTCTTTTTATTCGATATGAAAACGCTAATTTTGTTTCAACATTTTTGAAGGATTCCGTCACAACAGGTACACGTTGGACAATTGCTTTGATTAGGTTTGTTTGCTAACAAAAAGCTATTTTTGTTGTATATTTTTGAACAACTACCTCAGAAGGATTACAAATTGAACAGTTGTTTTTATTACGTTGGTTTGCTAATAAAACGCTAGTTTTGCTTTAACTGTTTTGAACGACTGCCTCCAGAAAAGTAACCATCCAAAAGTTGCTTTTGTTAGGTTGCTTTGCTAATAAAAGGCTAGTTTTCTTTTAATTTTCTGAACATTTACCTGTGAACGAGTACCAGTTGATCAATTGTTCTTATCAGGTTTGTTGCTGACAAAACGGTAGTTTTGTTTTAACTTTTTCAACACTCACCTCTGACCGAGTTCTCACTGAACAATTGTTTTCATTAATTTGGTTTGCTAAAAATTTAATTTTTTGAAGAATTGCCTCTGAGCAAGGAACAATTGGACAATTCTTTTTATTAGGTATGTTTGCTGATAAAACGCTAGTATGTTTCAACATTTTTGAAGGATTCCGTCAAAACGGGTACACGTTGGACAATTGTTTTAGTTAGGTTTGTTTGCTAATAAAAGGCTATTTTAGTTGTATATTTTTGAGCAACTCCCTCAGAAGGATTACAAATTGAACAATGGTTTTTGTTAGCTTCATTTGTAATAAAACGCAAGTTTTGTTTTAATTTTTTGAACGACAACCTCCGGAGGAGTAACCATTGAGCAGTTGTTTTTATTAGGTTGGTTTGCTAATAAAACGCTAGTTTTGTATTCACTTTTTTGGACGACTACCTCCGGAGGAGTAACGATTGAACAGTTCTTTTTATTAGGTTGGTTTGCTAAACAAACGCTTGTTTTCTTTTAAGTTTTTTGAACAATTACCTCTGAACGAGCTGCCGCTGAACAATTTTTCTACCTGGTTTATTTGCTGACAAAGCGCGAGTTCTGTTTTAACTTTTTTGAACGACTATCTCCGGAGGAGTAGCCATTGAACAATTTTTTATTAGTTTTATTTGCTGATAAAACGCTAGCTTTCTTTTAATTTTTTGAACAATTACCTTTGAACGAGGAACCATTGGAGAATTGTTTATTACTTATGTTTGCTAATAAAACGCTAGTTTTGTTGCAGCATTTTTGAAGGATACGTCACGACGGGTACAAGTTGGACAATTGTTTTGATTAGGTTTGTTTGCTAATAACAGGCTATTTTTGTTGTATATTTTTGAGCAACTCCCTCAGAAGGATTGCAAATTGAACAGTTGTTTTTATTAGGTTCTTTTGCTAATAAAATGCTAGTTTTGCTTTAATTTTTTGAGCGACTGCCTTCGAAGAAGTAAGCATTGAAAAGTTGTTTTTATTAGATTGGTTTGCCATTAAAACGATGTTTTTTAAACTTTTTGGAACGACTCCTCCGGAGGAGTAACGATTGAACCAGTTGTTTTTATTAGGTTGGTTTGCTAACAAAACGCTAGTTTTGCGTTAACTTTTTGAAGGACTACCTCCGAAGGAGTAACCATTGAGCACTTCTTTTTATTAGGCTTACTTGCTAATGATACGCTAGTTTTGTTTGAGCTTCTTTGAACAATTGCCTCTGAACGAGTACCGACTGAGCAATTGGTTTTATTAAGTTTACTTGCTAATAAAACGCTAGTTTTGTTTTAACATTTCTTCAACAATTACCTCTGAACGAACACCCACTGAACAATTCTTTTTGTCAGGTTCGTTTGCTTATAAAACGCTAGTTTTGTGTTAACTTTTTGAACAATTGCCTGTGAAAGAACACCCATTGAACAATTGTTTTCATTAATTTGGTTTGCTAATAAAACCCTAGTTTTCTTTTAATTTATTGAACAATTACCGTGAACGAGTACCAGTGGAACAGTTGTTTTTATTATTTTTGTTGCTGATAAAACTCTAGTTTTGTTTTAACTTTTTTAAGCACTCACCTCTGAATGAGTCCACACTGAACAATTGTTTTGTCACGTTGGTTTGCTAATAAAACGCTAGTTTTCTTTTAATTTTTCGAACAACTATGTCTGAACGAGTACGAATTGAGCAGTTCTTTTTATTAGGTTGGTGCGCTAAGAAACGCTAGTTTTGTTTTAATTTTTGAACGACTGCCTCCGGAGGAATGACATTGAACAGTTGTTTTTATTTGGTTGGTTTGCTAATAAAACGTTAGTTTTGCATTAACTGTTTTGAACGACTACCTCCGAAGGAGTAACCACTGAACAGTTCTTTTTCTTAGGCTTACTTGCTAATGATACGCTAGGTTTGTTTTAACTTTTTTGAACAGTTGTCTCTGAACGAGCACCAATTGAACAGTTGTCTTTATTAGGTTGGTTTGCTTATAAAGCGGTAGTTTTGTTTTAATTTTTTGAACGACTATGTCGGCAGGAATAGGGATTGAACAGTTGTTTTTGTTAAGTTGGTTTGCAAACAAAACCCTAGTTTTGCATTCACTTTTTTGAACGACTACCTCCCGAGGAGGAACCATTGAACATTTGTTTTCACAAGGTTTACTTGCTAATAAATCGCTAGTTTTGTTTTAATTTTTTGAGCGACAACCTCCGGAGGAATAACCATTGAACAGTTGTTTTTATTAGGTTGGTTTGCTAATATAACGCTAGTTTTGTACTAACTTTTTGAACAATTACCTGTGAAAGAGTACCCATTGAACGATTGTTTTTATTAGGTTTATCTCCTAATAAAACAGTAGCTTTGTTTTAACTTTTTTGAACAATTACCTCTGGACGAGCTCCCGCTGAACAATTTTTTATTTGGTTTATTTGCTAATAAAACGCTAGTTTTGTTTGAACTTTTTTCAAGAATTACCTGTGGACGAGTACCTATTGAACAAATGTTTTTATTGCTTTGTTTGGTAATAAAGCGCTAATTTTCTTTTAGTTTTTTGAACAATTACCTCTGACCGAGTACCCACTGAACAATTATTTTTATTTGGTTGTGTTAACGAGTGATCTGGTAACGAGTGATACTGGTGATCTGCATTTGTGTAATAGGCCGTATGCTCACGCTTGTTTGATCTTCATGTAGTATCTGCCCCATGTGAATTGTGATTTCGCCATACGTTCAGGGCCGCAGCGGAGGCTATAAATAGGCTGCGGTCTTGCTGGCCAGTTAGTCGTTGTGTTGCGCTATTCGAGGTGTGTTGACGTCATAAAGGCGTTGTGTTGATCTCCCCTTGTGCCACGTTCTGAATGCCCCAACACGGTCGCAATTGGCGATCAGGATCGACGACAGCGGTGTGATCGTTGGTAGCCCCAGCCGACGTGCAATATTTTTCGAAGCTGTGCGAAATCGACGAACATCGTGGGTGTAAGTCTCGAAACGTACTGCGTAAGTCGTTTATTCGAGTGCATAGAATAGGGTGAGCCTGCGTGAGACATTAAAGAGCTGATGTGAGCAATAGAGATTCAACAGTTATGGTGCGTGCACCAATAACGGCCCACAGTACATTTGACCCCAAGGAGGACCCGTGGGACACATGGATTCTTCAGTTTAGAAGTCACTCAGAAATGAATTTTGTGACCCAAGATAGTCTCAAACGAAGTTGCTTGATCGCATCTCTGGCACCAGCAGCGCTTGAGGAATTGAGAAGAATGTGCCTACCAGGGACACCGTATGATTTTAAGTATGAGGAGTGCGTGTCAAAACTGCAAGAGTTGTTTGGAAGTCGAATTATTTTAACCCCTGAGCGTTAAAAATTCTTCCAGTTAAAGCAACTAGATGGTCAGTCGCCAAAGGAATTTGCGAATGTGCTAAGGAGTGCAGCTGCACAATGTAATTTTGATTCCTTCAATAGAGAAGCGGCCCTGACTGTGCAGTTCGTAAACAGTATACGCAACGAACGCGTAAAGAAAAAGCTCCTTATTAGAGATAGTATTGACCTCACCGAGGCGGTGAACCTACTTAAAGTTGAGGAGGAGGTTGAGAACACTGTCGCAGGAGAGGTGGTAAATCATGAAGTGGATAAAATTCAGGCACAGAAGAGGGAAAAGCAAAAAGTGATGTGCCACTGTTGTGGCAAGATCGGTCATTTCGCTAAGGAATGTTGGTTTGAAAAGGCGACGTGTTTCAAATGTGGCAACAGAGGTCATATAGCTAAAGCGTGCCGAAAGGGGTGTGAAAGAAAATCTAGCGAAGTGAACGAGAAGCGCAAGCAGAGCGGGGGTAAGCTACATTCTATGCACGCGGACGGTATTTATGCAATAAAAGAGGAGTCCCCTGCATACAACGTTACCCTTAAGGTGAATGGCAAACCCACCCAAATGGAACTGGATACTGGTGCCGTTGCCACCATAGTACAGCCAGAGTGCTGGAAAAGCATCGGTTCCCCAAAACTGCGGAAGCCATCCGTGATTTTACGAAGCTACACGGAGCATATTGTCGGCCTAAAGGGGAGACAACGGTTGCGGCTGAGTGTAGCGGGGGCAAAAGGAATTGTTGCTGCGAGTGGCCGAGAATAGCAAGACCAATGTTCTTGGTAAAGATTGGATCCGTGCCTTTGGAGGGTTGAATGCGTTCAGTTTCCTAATCTGTACCGTAGGTTCAGTAGACACGAACAAAAAGTTGGAGGACTTGTGCGCTAATTATTCGGACGTATTCAAAAATGAATGGGGCACTGTGAGAAAATTCTGGTTCACGTGGAATTACAGAAGGAGGCCACACCGCTGTTTCGGAAACCATTTCCGTTAGCGTTTGCCATGCAAGGTCCCGTTGAGAAGGAGTTGACTCGTTATGTGAATATGGGTGTTCTGAGTCCCATTGAGCGTTCAGCTTGGGCTGCACCAATCGTAACAGCAAAGAAACCGGACAATAAAATTCGAATCTGTGCTGATTTTTCTACGGGTTTGAACGAAAGACTTGTGGTTGACTCATATCCCATCCCAAGACCAGAAGACTTGTACCAGGCACTCCAAGGAGGGGAGAAATTTCCGAAATTGGACCTCTCGGATGCCTACTTGCAGGTCGAGTTAGATGACAGCTCTAAGGAATTGTTTTTAATAAACACGCACAAGGGTTTGTTCCGTTATAATCGTTTGCCATTTGGCGTAGCGTCAGCGCCAGAGATTTTTCAAAAAGTCATGGACACAGGCTGGCAGGTATTCCACGGGTGGCAGCAGATGATATTATTCTGACTGGGAAGAATGAGGTGGAACATCTGGCAACATTGAATAAGGTACTAGGCCGACTAAGAGAGTACGGTTTCCGCATTCGCAAGGAAAAATGCGCGTTTATGCAAAGCGAAATTGAATATTTGGGACATATTTTGAGTGCTGAAGGAATAAAAGCAGACCCTCAGAAAACTGCCGCAATCGTAAAAATGCCGCCCCCACGAAATGTGTCCCAATTGCGATCCTTCCTTGGGATGTGTAATAATTATGGAGAATTGCTACCGCATTTGGCGGAATTATATGCCCCTCTGAACAAACTTTTAAAGAAAGGGGTTCAGTGGCAATGGGAACAGCCGCAAATTGAAGCGACTGAGAAGATAAAAAAGGTGTTGAATTCACCACTGCTGCTAACGCATTACCATCCCGACTGGCCAATTATTCTCCCGTTGACGCTTCTAAGCAAGGGATTGGGGCAGTGATCTACCATAGATTGGCTGGTGGTACTGTTAAGATTGTTGCGCATGCGTCAAGGACACTTAATGCTGCCCAGAAAAATTATGCGCAAATTGAGAAGGAGGCCTTAGCTATCGTTTATGGCGTGAAAAAGTTCCATAAGTACTTATGGGGACGAAGATTTACGTTACTCACAGATCATAAGCCCCTCGTATCGATATTTGGCTCGAAAATTGGTGCCTCAGACAGCGGCATGCAGGTTAACACGATGGGCTGTTGCACTCATGAATTATAATTTTCGGATAGAATACCGCAGCACGAAAGAATTTGGCCAGGCAGACGGGCTTTCGAGGTTACCCATCTCAAGTGACGAATTGTTCGACCAAAAGTTTGACCAGGAAGAGGCTAGGGACGAATTGATGGTAAACCAGTTGATAGCCAAATGCCAGTTGGAACTACCAATTACAGCCAAACTGGTTGCGGAGCACACAACCAAGGATAGTGTCCTGAAGCAGATCAGAGAGTTCGTACTAGCTGGCTGGCCAGAAAGATGCCCAAACGAAAAATGTAAAGCGTTTTTCACTAAGCGGACCGGGTTGAGTGTTTCATACGGCTGCTTGGTTTGGGGCGTTAGAACAGTTATTCCAAGTAGCTTGCAAAGGACTGTGCTTGCCAAACTACATGAAACTCATCCAGGTCGTGACAGGATGGTTTCGATGGCCCGACAATATTGCTGGTGGCCTGGAATGGATAGGGACGTTGAGAAGACTATACGCAAATGTGAACGTTGTGCTATGGCCCAGAAGAACCCACCTAAAATTGCAGTTGGGCCGTGGGAAGTAGTAGATGCACCCTGGAAAAGGATAGATGTTGATTTTGCTGGACCTATAAACGGTGAAATGTTTTTGGTCATGGTGGATGCTCATTCCAAGTGGCCAGAAGTCATTTATATGCATCGTATCACCACAGAACAAACCATTGAAGCGCTGAAAACTATTTTCTGCAGATTCGGCTTCCCTGAAATTCTGGTTTCCGATAATGAACACAATTCACGGCAGTAAAGTTTGCGGTTTCTGTGCAGAATTTGGGCCTCCGGCATGCGACTTCAACGCCGCATCATCGGCAGTCAAACGGGCAAGCGGAGTGTTTTGCGGACACCCCAAAACGTTCACTAAAGAAATCAGCACCCGATAGAAGGACGCAAGGAGATCGGTTGCGCGAATTTCTGATGAGGTATAGAGTGACACCACATCCAAGTACAGGAGTGACACCGTCTGAAATGATGATGAAGCGGAGAATTACAACTGTATTTGACTTGATGCTTCCAAAATGGACAGAGAAACTACAAGAGACGAAGCGGAAAATGGAAATGAAAACACGAGCTAGGAAAAACAGAGGATTTAAGATTGGCGATTACGTAATTGTTCGTGATTACGTGAGCCAGAGTAAGGCGTGGAGGAGAGGAAGAATAGTTGGAAGAGAAGACAACGTCATATAGCTCGTGAAGGTTGGAAAAGTGACGTGGAGACGTCATACCAACCAAATGCGTTGTCAAGGCGCTGATTTTAATTTCAGAAATTCGAGGGAGGTCGCGATCTCTGTTACGAGTGATCATGACACGCCAGCCGAGGACGGTACAAGTGCCTATGTTCCAAATCGTGACGCAGTGGACCACCACATCAATGGTTCATCGGTCAATGGCAGCTTAGGCGACTGGTCGCAACATGACGCGTGCGATCGTGCATCAAACAGGCCCAATGGCACAACGATGGTGACAGAAGCGGTGGACAAGGACGAGCAACCTCGCGATCAAGAAGTTCTTCCACAACTTCGTCGTTCAAGTCGCGTCGTCCGACACCCGGACCGACTCAGCTATTGAAGAACTCGGGGGAGGTGTTAACGAGTGATACGGGTGATCTACATTTGTGTAATAGGCCGTATGCTCACGCTTGTTTGATCTTCATATAGCATCTCCCCCATGTGAATTGTGATTTCGCCATACGTTCAGGGTCGCAGCCGAGGCTATAAATAGGCTGCGGTCTTGCCCCCAGGAGTCCCTGTGTTGCTCCATTCGAATTGTGTTGATGTCATAAAGGCGTTGTGTTGATCTCCCCTTGTGCCACGTTCTGAATGCCCCAACACGGTCGGAGATTGGTTTGCTAATAAAACGTAGTTTTGTTTTAATTTTTTGAACGACTACCTCCGGAGGAATAACCATTGAACAGTTGTTTTTATTAATTTGGTTTGCTAATAAAACGCTGCTTTCTTTTAATTTTTTGAACAATTACTTCTCAACGAGGTACCATTGGACAATTCTTTTTATTCGATATGAAAACGCTAATTTTGTTTCAACATTTTTGAAGGATTCCGTCACAACAGGTACACGTTGGACAATTGCTTTGATTAGGTTTGTTTGCTAACAAAAAGCTATTTTTGTTGTATATTTTTGAACAACTACCTCAGAAGGATTACAAATTGAACAGTTGTTTTTATTACGTTGGTTTGCTAATAAAACGCTAGTTTTGCTTTAACTGTTTTGAACGACTGCCTCCAGAAAAGTAACCATCCAAAAGTTGCTTTTGTTAGGTTGCTTTGCTAATAAAAGGCTAGTTTTCTTTTAATTTTCTGAACATTTACCTGTGAACGAGTACCAGTTGATCAATTGTTCTTATCAGGTTTGTTGCTGACAAAACGGTAGTTTTGTTTTAACTTTTTTCAACACTCACCTCTGACCGAGTTCTCACTGAACAATTGTTTTCATTAATTTGGTTTGCTAAAAATTTAATTTTTTGAAGAATTGCCTCTGAGCAAGGAACAATTGGACAATTCTTTTTATTAGGTATGTTTGCTGATAAAACGCTAGTATGTTTCAACATTTTTGAAGGATTCCGTCAAAACGGGTACACGTTGGACAATTGTTTTAGTTAGGTTTGTTTGCTAATAAAAGGCTATTTTAGTTGTATATTTTTGAGCAACTCCCTCAGAAGGATTACAAATTGAACAATGGTTTTTGTTAGCTTCATTTGTAATAAAACGCAAGTTTTGTTTTAATTTTTTGAACGACAACCTCCGGAGGAGTAACCATTGAGCAGTTGTTTTTATTAGGTTGGTTTGCTAATAAAACGCTAGTTTTGTATTCACTTTTTTGGACGACTACCTCCGGAGGAGTAACGATTGAACAGTTCTTTTTATTAGGTTGGTTTGCTAAACAAACGCTTGTTTTCTTTTAAGTTTTTTGAACAATTACCTCTGAACGAGCTGCCGCTGAACAATTTTTCTACCTGGTTTATTTGCTGACAAAGCGCGAGTTCTGTTTTAACTTTTTTGAACGACTATCTCCGGAGGAGTAGCCATTGAACAATTTTTTATTAGTTTTATTTGCTGATAAAACGCTAGCTTTCTTTTAATTTTTTGAACAATTACCTTTGAACGAGGAACCATTGGAGAATTGTTTATTACTTATGTTTGCTAATAAAACGCTAGTTTTGTTGCAGCATTTTTGAAGGATACGTCACGACGGGTACAAGTTGGACAATTGTTTTGATTAGGTTTGTTTGCTAATAACAGGCTATTTTTGTTGTATATTTTTGAGCAACTCCCTCAGAAGGATTGCAAATTGAACAGTTGTTTTTATTAGGTTCTTTTGCTAATAAAATGCTAGTTTTGCTTTAATTTTTTGAGCGACTGCCTTCGAAGAAGTAAGCATTGAAAAGTTGTTTTTATTAGATTGGTTTGCCATTAAAACGATGTTTTTTAAACTTTTTGGAACGACTCCTCCGGAGGAGTAACGATTGAACCAGTTGTTTTTATTAGGTTGGTTTGCTAACAAAACGCTAGTTTTGCGTTAACTTTTTTGAAGGACTACCTCCGAAGGAGTAACCATTGAGCACTTCTTTTTATTAGGCTTACTTGCTAATGATACGCTAGTTTTGTTTGAGCTTCTTTGAACAATTGCCTCTGAACGAGTACCGACTGAGCAATTGGTTTTATTAAGTTTACTTGCTAATAAAACGCTAGTTTTGTTTTAACATTTCTTCAACAATTACCTCTGAACGAACACCCACTGAACAATTCTTTTTGTCAGGTTCGTTTGCTTATAAAACGCTAGTTTTGTGTTAACTTTTTTGAACAATTGCCTGTGAAAGAACACCCATTGAACAATTGTTTTCATTAATTTGGTTTGCTAATAAAACCCTAGTTTTCTTTTAATTTATTGAACAATTACCGTGAACGAGTACCAGTGGAACAGTTGTTTTTATTATTTTTGTTGCTGATAAAACTCTAGTTTTGTTTTAACTTTTTTAAGCACTCACCTCTGAATGAGTCCACACTGAACAATTGTTTTGTCACGTTGGTTTGCTAATAAAACGCTAGTTTTCTTTTAATTTTTCGAACAACTATGTCTGAACGAGTACGAATTGAGCAGTTCTTTTTATTAGGTTGGTGCGCTAAGAAACGCTAGTTTTGTTTTAATTTTTTGAACGACTGCCTCCGGAGGAATGACATTGAACAGTTGTTTTTATTTGGTTGGTTTGCTAATAAAACGTTAGTTTTGCATTAACTGTTTTGAACGACTACCTCCGAAGGAGTAACCACTGAACAGTTCTTTTTCTTAGGCTTACTTGCTAATGATACGCTAGGTTTGTTTTAACTTTTTTGAACAGTTGTCTCTGAACGAGCACCAATTGAACAGTTGTCTTTATTAGGTTGGTTTGCTTATAAAGCGGTAGTTTTGTTTTAATTTTTTGAACGACTATGTCGGCAGGAATAGGGATTGAACAGTTGTTTTTGTTAAGTTGGTTTGCAAACAAAACCCTAGTTTTGCATTCACTTTTTTGAACGACTACCTCCCGAGGAGGAACCATTGAACATTTGTTTTCACAAGGTTTACTTGCTAATAAATCGCTAGTTTTGTTTTAATTTTTTGAGCGACAACCTCCGGAGGAATAACCATTGAACAGTTGTTTTTATTAGGTTGGTTTGCTAATATAACGCTAGTTTTGTACTAACTTTTTGAACAATTACCTGTGAAAGAGTACCCATTGAACGATTGTTTTTATTAGGTTTATCTCCTAATAAAACAGTAGCTTTGTTTTAACTTTTTTGAACAATTACCTCTGGACGAGCTCCCGCTGAACAATTTTTTATTTGGTTTATTTGCTAATAAAACGCTAGTTTTGTTTGAACTTTTTTTCAAGAATTACCTGTGGACGAGTACCTATTGAACAAATGTTTTTATTGCTTTGTTTGGTAATAAAGCGCTAATTTTCTTTTAGTTTTTTGAACAATTACCTCTGACCGAGTACCCACTGAACAATTATTTTTATTTGGTTGTGTTAACGAGTGATCTGGTAACGAGTGATACTGGTGATCTGCATTTGTGTAATAGGCCGTATGCTCACGCTTGTTTGATCTTCATGTAGTATCTGCCCCATGTGAATTGTGATTTCGCCATACGTTCAGGGCCGCAGCGGAGGCTATAAATAGGCTGCGGTCTTGCTGGCCAGTTAGTCGTTGTGTTGCGCTATTCGAGGTGTGTTGACGTCATAAAGGCGTTGTGTTGATCTCCCCTTGTGCCACGTTCTGAATGCCCCAACACGGTCGCAATTGGCGATCAGGATCGACGACAGCGGTGTGATCGTTGGTAGCCCCAGCCGACGTGCAATATTTTTCGAAGCTGTGCGAAATCGACGAACATCGTGGGTGTAAGTCTCGAAACGTACTGCGTAAGTCGTTTATTCGAGTGCATAGAATAGGGTGAGCCTGCGTGAGACATTAAAGAGCTGATGTGAGCAATAGAGATTCAACAGTTATGGTGCGTGCACCAATAACGGCCCACAGTACATTTGACCCCAAGGAGGACCCGTGGGACACATGGATTCTTCAGTTTAGAAGTCACTCAGAAATGAATTTTGTGACCCAAGATAGTCTCAAACGAAGTTGCTTGATCGCATCTCTGGCACCAGCAGCGCTTGAGGAATTGAGAAGAATGTGCCTACCAGGGACACCGTATGATTTTAAGTATGAGGAGTGCGTGTCAAAACTGCAAGAGTTGTTTGGAAGTCGAATTATTTTAACCCCTGAGCGTTAAAAATTCTTCCAGTTAAAGCAACTAGATGGTCAGTCGCCAAAGGAATTTGCGAATGTGCTAAGGAGTGCAGCTGCACAATGTAATTTTGATTCCTTCAATAGAGAAGCGGCCCTGACTGTGCAGTTCGTAAACAGTATACGCAACGAACGCGTAAAGAAAAAGCTCCTTATTAGAGATAGTATTGACCTCACCGAGGCGGTGAACCTACTTAAAGTTGAGGAGGAGGTTGAGAACACTGTCGCAGGAGAGGTGGTAAATCATGAAGTGGATAAAATTCAGGCACAGAAGAGGGAAAAGCAAAAGTGATGTGCCACTGTTGTGGCAAGATCGGTCATTTCGCTAAGGAATGTTGGTTTGAAAAGGCGACGTGTTTCAAATGTGGCAACAGAGGTCATATAGCTAAAGCGTGCCGAAAGGGGTGTGAAAGAAAATCTAGCGAAGTGAACGAGAAGCGCAAGCAGAGCGGGGGTAAGCTACATTCTATGCACGCGGACGGTATTTATGCAATAAAAGAGGAGTCCCCTGCATACAACGTTACCCTTAAGGTGAATGGCAAACCCACCCAAATGGAACTGGATACTGGTGCCGTTGCCACCATAGTACAGCCAGAGTGCTGGAAAAGCATCGGTTCCCCAAAACTGCGGAAGCCATCCGTGATTTTACGAAGCTACACGGAGCATATTGTCGGCCTAAAGGGGGAGACAACGGTTGCGGCTGAGTGTAGCGGGGGCAAAAAGGAATTGTTGCTGCGAGTGGCCGAGAATAGCAAGACCAATGTTCTTGGTAAAGATTGGATCCGTGCCTTTGGAGGGTTGAATGCGTTCAGTTTCCTAATCTGTACCGTAGGTTCAGTAGACACGAACAAAAAGTTGGAGGACTTGTGCGCTAATTATTCGGACGTATTCAAAAATGAATGGGGCACTGTGAGAAAATTCTGGTTCACGTGGAATTACAGAAGGAGGCCACACCGCTGTTTCGGAAACCATTTCCGTTAGCGTTTGCCATGCAAGGTCCCGTTGAGAAGGAGTTGACTCGTTATGTGAATATGGGTGTTCTGAGTCCCATTGAGCGTTCAGCTTGGGCTGCACCAATCGTAACAGCAAAGAAACCGGACAATAAAATTCGAATCTGTGCTGATTTTTCTACGGGTTTGAACGAAAGACTTGTGGTTGACTCATATCCCATCCCAAGACCAGAAGACTTGTACCAGGCACTCCAAGGAGGGGAGAAATTTCCGAAATTGGACCTCTCGGATGCCTACTTGCAGGTCGAGTTAGATGACAGCTCTAAGGAATTGTTTTTAATAAACACGCACAAGGGTTTGTTCCGTTATAATCGTTTGCCATTTGGCGTAGCGTCAGCGCCAGAGATTTTTCAAAAAGTCATGGACACAGGCTGGCAGGTATTCCACGGGTGGCAGCAGATGATATTATTCTGACTGGGAAGAATGAGGTGGAACATCTGGCAACATTGAATAAGGTACTAGGCCGACTAAGAGAGTACGGTTTCCGCATTCGCAAGGAAAAATGCGCGTTTATGCAAAGCGAAATTGAATATTTGGGACATATTTTGAGTGCTGAAGGAATAAAAGCAGACCCTCAGAAAACTGCCGCAATCGTAAAAATGCCGCCCCCACGAAATGTGTCCCAATTGCGATCCTTCCTTGGGATGTGTAATAATTATGGAGAATTTCTACCGCATTTGGCGGAATTATATGCCCCTCTGAACAAACTTTTAAAGAAAGGGGTTCAGTGGCAATGGGAACAGCCGCAAATTGAAGCGACTGAGAAGATAAAAAAGGTGTTGAATTCACCACTGCTGCTAACGCATTACCATCCCGACTGGCCAATTATTCTCCCGTTGACGCTTCTAAGCAAGGGATTGGGGCAGTGATCTACCATAGATTGGCTGGTGGTACTGTTAAGATTGTTGCGCATGCGTCAAGGACACTTAATGCTGCCCAGAAAAATTATGCGCAAATTGAGAAGGAGGCCTTAGCTATCGTTTATGGCGTGAAAAAGTTCCATAAGTACTTATGGGGACGAAGATTTACGTTACTCACAGATCATAAGCCCCTCGTATCGATATTTGGCTCGAAAATTGGTGCCTCAGACAGCGGCATGCAGGTTAACACGATGGGCTGTTGCACTCATGAATTATAATTTTCGGATAGAATACCGCAGCACGAAAGAATTTGGCCAGGCAGACGGGCTTTCGAGGTTACCCATCTCAAGTGACGAATTGTTCGACCAAAAGTTTGACCAGGAAGAGGCTAGGGACGAATTGATGGTAAACCAGTTGATAGCCAAATGCCAGTTGGAACTACCAATTACAGCCAAACTGGTTGCGGAGCACACAACCAAGGATAGTGTCCTGAAGCAGATCAGAGAGTTCGTACTAGCTGGCTGGCCAGAAAGATGCCCAAACGAAAAATGTAAAGCGTTTTTCACTAAGCGGACCGGGTTGAGTGTTTCATACGGCTGCTTGGTTTGGGGCGTTAGAACAGTTATTCCAAGTAGCTTGCAAAGGACTGTGCTTGCCAAACTACATGAAACTCATCCAGGTCGTGACAGGATGGTTTCGATGGCCCGACAATATTGCTGGTGGCCTGGAATGGATAGGGACGTTGAGAAGACTATACGCAAATGTGAACGTTGTGCTATGGCCCAGAAGAACCCACCTAAAATTGCAGTTGGGCCGTGGGAAGTAGTAGATGCACCCTGGAAAAGGATAGATGTTGATTTTGCTGGACCTATAAACGGTGAAATGTTTTTGGTCATGGTGGATGCTCATTCCAAGTGGCCAGAAGTCATTTATATGCATCGTATCACCACAGAACAAACCATTGAAGCGCTGAAAACTATTTTCTGCAGATTCGGCTTCCCTGAAATTCTGGTTTCCGATAATGAACACAATTCACGGCAGTAAAGTTTGCGGTTTCTGTGCAGAATTTGGGCCTCCGGCATGCGACTTCAACGCCGCATCATCGGCAGTCAAACGGGCAAGCGGAGTGTTTTGCGGACACCCCAAAACGTTCACTAAAGAAATCAGCACCCGATAGAAGGACGCAAGGAGATCGGTTGCGCGAATTTCTGATGAGGTATAGAGTGACACCACATCCAAGTACAGGAGTGACACCGTCTGAAATGATGATGAAGCGGAGAATTACAACTGTATTTGACTTGATGCTTCCAAAATGGACAGAGAAACTACAAGAGACGAAGCGGAAAATGGAAATGAAAACACGAGCTAGGAAAAACAGAGGATTTAAGATTGGCGATTACGTAATTGTTCGTGATTACGTGAGCCAGAGTAAGGCGTGGAGGAGAGGAAGAATAGTTGGAAGAGAAGACAACGTCATATAGCTCGTGAAGGTTGGAAAAGTGACGTGGAGACGTCATACCAACCAAATGCGTTGTCAAGGCGCTGATTTTAATTTCAGAAATTCGAGGGAGGTCGCGATCTCTGTTACGAGTGATCATGACACGCCAGCCGAGGACGGTACAAGTGCCTATGTTCCAAATCGTGACGCAGTGGACCACCACATCAATGGTTCATCGGTCAATGGCAGCTTAGGCGACTGGTCGCAACATGACGCGTGCGATCGTGCATCAAACAGGCCCAATGGCACAACGATGGTGACAGAAGCGGTGGACAAGGACGAGCAACCTCGCGATCAAGAAGTTCTTCCACAACTTCGTCGTTCAAGTCGCGTCGTCCGACACCCGGACCGACTCAGCTATTGAAGAACTCGGGGGAGGTGTTAACGAGTGATACGGGTGATCTACATTTGTGTAATAGGCCGTATGCTCACGCTTGTTTGATCTTCATATAGCATCTCCCCCATGTGAATTGTGATTTCGCCATACGTTCAGGGTCGCAGCCGAGGCTATAAATAGGCTGCGGTCTTGCCCCCCAGGAGTCCCTGTGTTGCTCCATTCGAATTGTGTTGATGTCATAAAGGCGTTGTGTTGATCTCCCCTTGTGCCACGTTCTGAATGCCCCAACACGGTCGGAGATTGGTTTGCTAATAAAACGTAGTTTTGTTTTAATTTTTTGAACGACTACCTCCGGAGGAATAACCATTGAACAGTTGTTTTTATTAATTTGGTTTGCTAATAAAACGCTGCTTTCTTTTAATTTTTTGAACAATTACTTCTCAACGAGGTACCATTGGACAATTCTTTTTATTCGATATGAAAACGCTAATTTTGTTTCAACATTTTTGAAGGATTCCGTCACAACAGGTACACGTTGGACAATTGCTTTGATTAGGTTTGTTTGCTAACAAAAAGCTATTTTTGTTGTATATTTTTGAACAACTACCTCAGAAGGATTACAAATTGAACAGTTGTTTTTATTACGTTGGTTTGCTAATAAAACGCTAGTTTTGCTTTAACTGTTTTGAACGACTGCCTCCAGAAAAGTAACCATCCAAAAGTTGCTTTTGTTAGGTTGCTTTGCTAATAAAAGGCTAGTTTTCTTTTAATTTTCTGAACATTTACCTGTGAACGAGTACCAGTTGATCAATTGTTCTTATCAGGTTTGTTGCTGACAAAACGGTAGTTTTGTTTTAACTTTTTTCAACACTCACCTCTGACCGAGTTCTCACTGAACAATTGTTTTCATTAATTTGGTTTGCTAAAAATTTAATTTTTTGAAGAATTGCCTCTGAGCAAGGAACAATTGGACAATTCTTTTTATTAGGTATGTTTGCTGATAAAACGCTAGTATGTTTCAACATTTTTGAAGGATTCCGTCAAAACGGGTACACGTTGGACAATTGTTTTAGTTAGGTTTGTTTGCTAATAAAAGGCTATTTTAGTTGTATATTTTTGAGCAACTCCCTCAGAAGGATTACAAATTGAACAATGGTTTTTGTTAGCTTCATTTGTAATAAAACGCAAGTTTTGTTTTAATTTTTGAACGACAACCTCCGGAGGAGTAACCATTGAGCAGTTGTTTTTATTAGGTTGGTTTGCTAATAAAACGCTAGTTTTGTATTCACTTTTTGGACGACTACCTCCGGAGGAGTAACGATTGAACAGTTCTTTTTATTAGGTTGGTTTGCTAAACAAACGCTTGTTTTCTTTTAAGTTTTTTGAACAATTACCTCTGAACGAGCTGCCGCTGAACAATTTTTCTACCTGGTTTATTTGCTGACAAAGCGCGAGTTCTGTTTTAACTTTTTTGAACGACTATCTCCGGAGGAGTAGCCATTGAACAATTTTTTATTAGTTTTATTTGCTGATAAAACGCTAGCTTTCTTTTAATTTTTTGAACAATTACCTTTGAACGAGGAACCATTGGAGAATTGTTTATTACTTATGTTTGCTAATAAAACGCTAGTTTTGTTGCAGCATTTTTGAAGGATACGTCACGACGGGTACAAGTTGGACAATTGTTTTGATTAGGTTTGTTTGCTAATAACAGGCTATTTTTGTTGTATATTTTTGAGCAACTCCCTCAGAAGGATTGCAAATTGAACAGTTGTTTTTATTAGGTTCTTTTGCTAATAAAATGCTAGTTTTGCTTTAATTTTTTGAGCGACTGCCTTCGAAGAAGTAAGCATTGAAAAGTTGTTTTTATTAGATTGGTTTGCCATTAAAACGATGTTTTTTAAACTTTTTGGAACGACTCCTCCGGAGGAGTAACGATTGAACCAGTTGTTTTTATTAGGTTGGTTTGCTAACAAAACGCTAGTTTTGCGTTAACTTTTTGAAGGACTACCTCCGAAGGAGTAACCATTGAGCACTTCTTTTTATTAGGCTTACTTGCTAATGATACGCTAGTTTTGTTTGAGCTTCTTTGAACAATTGCCTCTGAACGAGTACCGACTGAGCAATTGGTTTTATTAAGTTTACTTGCTAATAAAACGCTAGTTTTGTTTTAACATTTCTTCAACAATTACCTCTGAACGAACACCCACTGAACAATTCTTTTTGTCAGGTTCGTTTGCTTATAAAACGCTAGTTTTGTGTTAACTTTTTTGAACAATTGCCTGTGAAAGAACACCCATTGAACAATTGTTTTCATTAATTTGGTTTGCTAATAAAACCCTAGTTTTCTTTTAATTTATTGAACAATTACCGTGAACGAGTACCAGTGGAACAGTTGTTTTTATTATTTTTGTTGCTGATAAAACTCTAGTTTTGTTTTAACTTTTTTAAGCACTCACCTCTGAATGAGTCCACACTGAACAATTGTTTTGTCACGTTGGTTTGCTAATAAAACGCTAGTTTTCTTTTAATTTTTCGAACAACTATGTCTGAACGAGTACGAATTGAGCAGTTCTTTTTATTAGGTTGGTGCGCTAAGAAACGCTAGTTTTGTTTTAATTTTTTGAACGACTGCCTCCGGAGGAATGACATTGAACAGTTGTTTTTATTTGGTTGGTTTGCTAATAAAACGTTAGTTTTGCATTAACTGTTTTGAACGACTACCTCCGAAGGAGTAACCACTGAACAGTTCTTTTTCTTAGGCTTACTTGCTAATGATACGCTAGGTTTGTTTTAACTTTTTTGAACAGTTGTCTCTGAACGAGCACCAATTGAACAGTTGTCTTTATTAGGTTGGTTTGCTTATAAAGCGGTAGTTTTGTTTTAATTTTTTGAACGACTATGTCGGCAGGAATAGGGATTGAACAGTTGTTTTTGTTAAGTTGGTTTGCAAACAAAACCCTAGTTTTGCATTCACTTTTTTGAACGACTACCTCCCGAGGAGGAACCATTGAACAGTTGTTTTCACAAGGTTTACTTGCTAATAAATCGCTAGTTTTGTTTTAATTTTTTGAGCGACAACCTCCGGAGGAATAACCATTGAACAGTTGTTTTTATTAGGTTGGTTTGCTAATATAACGCTAGTTTTGTACTAACTTTTTGAACAATTACCTGTGAAAGAGTACCCATTGAACGATTGTTTTTATTAGGTTTATCTCCTAATAAAACAGTAGCTTTGTTTTAACTTTTTTGAACAATTACCTCTGGACGAGCTCCCGCTGAACAATTTTTTATTTGGTTTATTTGCTAATAAAACGCTAGTTTTGTTTGAACTTTTTTCAAGAATTACCTGTGGACGAGTACCTATTGAACAAATGTTTTTATTGCTTTGTTTGGTAATAAAGCGCTAATTTTCTTTTAGTTTTTTGAACAATTACCTCTGACCGAGTACCCACTGAACAATTATTTTTATTTGGTTGTGTTAACGAGTGATCTGGTAACGAGTGATACTGGTGATCTGCATTTGTGTAATAGGCCGTATGCTCACGCTTGTTTGATCTTCATGTAGTATCTGCCCCATGTGAATTGTGATTTCGCCATACGTTCAGGGCCGCAGCGGAGGCTATAAATAGGCTGCGGTCTTGCTGGCCAGTTAGTCGTTGTGTTGCGCTATTCGAGGTGTGTTGACGTCATAAAGGCGTTGTGTTGATCTCCCCTTGTGCCACGTTCTGAATGCCCCAACACGGTCGCAATTGGCGATCAGGATCGACGACAGCGGTGTGATCGTTGGTAGCCCCAGCCGACGTGCAATATTTTTCGAAGCTGTGCGAAATCGACGAACATCGTGGGTGTAAGTCTCGAAACGTACTGCGTAAGTCGTTTATTCGAGTGCATAGAATAGGGTGAGCCTGCGTGAGACATTAAAGAGCTGATGTGAGCAATAGAGATTCAACAGTTATGGTGCGTGCACCAATAACGGCCCACAGTACATTTGACCCCAAGGAGGACCCGTGGGACACATGGATTCTTCAGTTTAGAAGTCACTCAGAAATGAATTTTGTGACCCAAGATAGTCTCAAACGAAGTTGCTTGATCGCATCTCTGGCACCAGCAGCGCTTGAGGAATTGAGAAGAATGTGCCTACCAGGGACACCGTATGATTTTAAGTATGAGGAGTGCGTGTCAAAACTGCAAGAGTTGTTTGGAAGTCGAATTATTTTAACCCCTGAGCGTTAAAAATTCTTCCAGTTAAAGCAACTAGATGGTCAGTCGCCAAAGGAATTTGCGAATGTGCTAAGGAGTGCAGCTGCACAATGTAATTTTGATTCCTTCAATAGAGAAGCGGCCCTGACTGTGCAGTTCGTAAACAGTATACGCAACGAACGCGTAAAGAAAAAGCTCCTTATTAGAGATAGTATTGACCTCACCGAGGCGGTGAACCTACTTAAAGTTGAGGAGGAGGTTGAGAACACTGTCGCAGGAGAGGTGGTAAATCATGAAGTGGATAAAATTCAGGCACAGAAGAGGGAAAAGCAAAAAGTGATGTGCCACTGTTGTGGCAAGATCGGTCATTTCGCTAAGGAATGTTGGTTTGAAAAGGCGACGTGTTTCAAATGTGGCAACAGAGGTCATATAGCTAAAGCGTGCCGAAAGGGGTGTGAAAGAAAATCTAGCGAAGTGAACGAGAAGCGCAAGCAGAGCGGGGGTAAGCTACATTCTATGCACGCGGACGGTATTTATGCAATAAAAGAGGAGTCCCCTGCATACAACGTTACCCTTAAGGTGAATGGCAAACCCACCCAAATGGAACTGGATACTGGTGCCGTTGCCACCATAGTACAGCCAGAGTGCTGGAAAAGCATCGGTTCCCCAAAACTGCGGAAGCCATCCGTGATTTTACGAAGCTACACGGAGCATATTGTCGGCCTAAAGGGGGAGACAACGGTTGCGGCTGAGTGTAGCGGGGGCAAAAAGGAATTGTTGCTGCGAGTGGCCGAGAATAGCAAGACCAATGTTCTTGGTAAAGATTGGATCCGTGCCTTTGGAGGGTTGAATGCGTTCAGTTTCCTAATCTGTACCGTAGGTTCAGTAGACACGAACAAAAAGTTGGAGGACTTGTGCGCTAATTATTCGGACGTATTCAAAAATGAATGGGGCACTGTGAGAAAATTCTGGTTCACGTGGAATTACAGAAGGAGGCCACACCGCTGTTTCGGAAACCATTTCCGTTAGCGTTTGCCATGCAAGGTCCCGTTGAGAAGGAGTTGACTCGTTATGTGAATATGGGTGTTCTGAGTCCCATTGAGCGTTCAGCTTGGGCTGCACCAATCGTAACAGCAAAGAAACCGGACAATAAAATTCGAATCTGTGCTGATTTTTCTACGGGTTTGAACGAAAGACTTGTGGTTGACTCATATCCCATCCCAAGACCAGAAGACTTGTACCAGGCACTCCAAGGAGGGGAGAAATTTCCGAAATTGGACCTCTCGGATGCCTACTTGCAGGTCGAGTTAGATGACAGCTCTAAGGAATTGTTTTTAATAAACACGCACAAGGGTTTGTTCCGTTATAATCGTTTGCCATTTGGCGTAGCGTCAGCGCCAGAGATTTTTCAAAAAGTCATGGACACAGGCTGGCAGGTATTCCACGGGTGGCAGCAGATGATATTATTCTGACTGGGAAGAATGAGGTGGAACATCTGGCAACATTGAATAAGGTACTAGGCCGACTAAGAGAGTACGGTTTCCGCATTCGCAAGGAAAAATGCGCGTTTATGCAAAGCGAAATTGAATATTTGGGACATATTTTGAGTGCTGAAGGAATAAAAGCAGACCCTCAGAAAACTGCCGCAATCGTAAAAATGCCGCCCCCACGAAATGTGTCCCAATTGCGATCCTTCCTTGGGATGTGTAATAATTATGGAGAATTTCTACCGCATTTGGCGGAATTATATGCCCCTCTGAACAAACTTTTAAAGAAAGGGGTTCAGTGGCAATGGGAACAGCCGCAAATTGAAGCGACTGAGAAGATAAAAAAGGTGTTGAATTCACCACTGCTGCTAACGCATTACCATCCCGACTGGCCAATTATTCTCCCGTTGACGCTTCTAAGCAAGGGATTGGGGCAGTGATCTACCATAGATTGGCTGGTGGTACTGTTAAGATTGTTGCGCATGCGTCAAGGACACTTAATGCTGCCCAGAAAAATTATGCGCAAATTGAGAAGGAGGCCTTAGCTATCGTTTATGGCGTGAAAAAGTTCCATAAGTACTTATGGGGACGAAGATTTACGTTACTCACAGATCATAAGCCCCTCGTATCGATATTTGGCTCGAAAATTGGTGCCTCAGACAGCGGCATGCAGGTTAACACGATGGGCTGTTGCACTCATGAATTATAATTTTCGGATAGAATACCGCAGCACGAAAGAATTTGGCCAGGCAGACGGGCTTTCGAGGTTACCCATCTCAAGTGACGAATTGTTCGACCAAAAGTTTGACCAGGAAGAGGCTAGGGACGAATTGATGGTAAACCAGTTGATAGCCAAATGCCAGTTGGAACTACCAATTACAGCCAAACTGGTTGCGGAGCACACAACCAAGGATAGTGTCCTGAAGCAGATCAGAGAGTTCGTACTAGCTGGCTGGCCAGAAAGATGCCCAAACGAAAAATGTAAAGCGTTTTTCACTAAGCGGACCGGGTTGAGTGTTTCATACGGCTGCTTGGTTTGGGGCGTTAGAACAGTTATTCCAAGTAGCTTGCAAAGGACTGTGCTTGCCAAACTACATGAAACTCATCCAGGTCGTGACAGGATGGTTTCGATGGCCCGACAATATTGCTGGTGGCCTGGAATGGATAGGGACGTTGAGAAGACTATACGCAAATGTGAACGTTGTGCTATGGCCCAGAAGAACCCACCTAAAATTGCAGTTGGGCCGTGGGAAGTAGTAGATGCACCCTGGAAAAGGATAGATGTTGATTTTGCTGGACCTATAAACGGTGAAATGTTTTTGGTCATGGTGGATGCTCATTCCAAGTGGCCAGAAGTCATTTATATGCATCGTATCACCACAGAACAAACCATTGAAGCGCTGAAAACTATTTTCTGCAGATTCGGCTTCCCTGAAATTCTGGTTTCCGATAATGAACACAATTCACGGCAGTAAAGTTTGCGGTTTCTGTGCAGAATTTGGGCCTCCGGCATGCGACTTCAACGCCGCATCATCGGCAGTCAAACGGGCAAGCGGAGTGTTTTGCGGACACCCCAAAACGTTCACTAAAGAAATCAGCACCCGATAGAAGGACGCAAGGAGATCGGTTGCGCGAATTTCTGATGAGGTATAGAGTGACACCACATCCAAGTACAGGAGTGACACCGTCTGAAATGATGATGAAGCGGAGAATTACAACTGTATTTGACTTGATGCTTCCAAAATGGACAGAGAAACTACAAGAGACGAAGCGGAAAATGGAAATGAAAACACGAGCTAGGAAAAACAGAGGATTTAAGATTGGCGATTACGTAATTGTTCGTGATTACGTGAGCCAGAGTAAGGCGTGGAGGAGAGGAAGAATAGTTGGAAGAGAAGACAACGTCATATAGCTCGTGAAGGTTGGAAAAGTGACGTGGAGACGTCATACCAACCAAATGCGTTGTCAAGGCGCTGATTTTAATTTCAGAAATTCGAGGGAGGTCGCGATCTCTGTTACGAGTGATCATGACACGCCAGCCGAGGACGGTACAAGTGCCTATGTTCCAAATCGTGACGCAGTGGACCACCACATCAATGGTTCATCGGTCAATGGCAGCTTAGGCGACTGGTCGCAACATGACGCGTGCGATCGTGCATCAAACAGGCCCAATGGCACAACGATGGTGACAGAAGCGGTGGACAAGGACGAGCAACCTCGCGATCAAGAAGTTCTTCCACAACTTCGTCGTTCAAGTCGCGTCGTCCGACACCCGGACCGACTCAGCTATTGAAGAACTCGGGGGAGGTGTTAACGAGTGATACGGGTGATCTACATTTGTGTAATAGGCCGTATGCTCACGCTTGTTTGATCTTCATATAGCATCTCCCCCATGTGAATTGTGATTTCGCCATACGTTCAGGGTCGCAGCCGAGGCTATAAATAGGCTGCGGTCTTGCCCCCCAGGAGTCCCTGTGTTGCTCCATTCGAATTGTGTTGATGTCATAAAGGCGTTGTGTTGATCTCCCCTTGTGCCACGTTCTGAATGCCCCAACACGGTCGGAGATTGGTTTGCTAATAAAACGTAGTTTTGTTTTAATTTTTTGAACGACTACCTCCGGAGGAATAACCATTGAACAGTTGTTTTTATTAATTTGGTTTGCTAATAAAACGCTGCTTTCTTTTAATTTTTTGAACAATTACTTCTCAACGAGGTACCATTGGACAATTCTTTTTATTCGATATGAAAACGCTAATTTTGTTTCAACATTTTTGAAGGATTCCGTCACAACAGGTACACGTTGGACAATTGCTTTGATTAGGTTTGTTTGCTAACAAAAAGCTATTTTTGTTGTATATTTTTGAACAACTACCTCAGAAGGATTACAAATTGAACAGTTGTTTTTATTACGTTGGTTTGCTAATAAAACGCTAGTTTTGCTTTAACTGTTTTGAACGACTGCCTCCAGAAAAGTAACCATCCAAAAGTTGCTTTTGTTAGGTTGCTTTGCTAATAAAAGGCTAGTTTTCTTTTAATTTTCTGAACATTTACCTGTGAACGAGTACCAGTTGATCAATTGTTCTTATCAGGTTTGTTGCTGACAAAACGGTAGTTTTGTTTTAACTTTTTTCAACACTCACCTCTGACCGAGTTCTCACTGAACAATTGTTTTTATTAGGTTCCTTTGCTATTAAAACGCTAGTTTTGTTTTAAATTTTTTGAACGGCGACCTCCGGAGGAGTAACCATTGAACAGTTGTTTTTATTAGGTTGGTTTGCTAATAAAACGCTTGTTTTGCTTTAACTTTTTTGAACGACTGCCTCCGGAAAGGTGACCATTGAAAAGTTGATTTTATTTATTTTTATTTGCTAATAAAACGCTACTTTTGTTTGAAATTTTTTGAACGACTACCTCCGGAGGAGTGACCATTGGACAGTTCTTTTTATTAGGTTGGTTTGCTAATGAAACGCTCGTTTTGTTTTAAAATTTTTGAACGACTACCTCCTTAAAAATAACCTTTGAACATTTGTATTTTTAGGTTGGTTTGCTGATAAAACGCCCGTTTTGCTCTGCCTTTTCTGAACGATTGCCTCCGGGAAAGTAACCATTCAACAGTTGTTTTTCTTAGGATGGTTGGCCAATAAAACGCTGGTTTTCTTTTAATTTTTCGAACAGTTAGCTCTGAAGGAGTGCCAATTGAACAGTTGTTTTTATAAGGTTGGTTTGCTAATAAAGCGGTAGTTTGTTTAACTTTTCTTCAATAATTACCTCTGAACGAGCACCCACTGAGCAGTTTTCTATTAGGTTGGTTGGCTAAAAACGCTAGTTTTTTTAACTTTTTTTGAGCAATTACCTCTGGACGTGTACCCACTGAACAACTGTTTTTATTAGGTTGGTTTGCAAAAAAACAAAAAAACGCTAGTTTTCTTTTAATTTTTTGAACAGTTACCTCTGAACGAGCACCCGCTGAACAATTGCTTTTATTAATTTGGTTTGCTGATAAAACGCCAGTTTTCTTTTAGTTTTTTGAACAATTACCTCTGAACGAGCACCCGCTGAACGATTTTTTTGTTAGGTTGGTTGGCTAAAAACGCTAGTTTTCTTTTAATTTTTTGAACGATTAGCTCTGAACGAGTAGCCACTGAACAATTATTTTTCTTAGGTTGGTTTGCTAATAAAACGCTAATTTTGTATTGAATTTTTTGAACGACTACCTCCGGAGGAGCAACCATTGAGCAGTCCTTTTTATTATGTTTATTTGCCAATAAAACGCTAGTATGTTTTAACCTTTTGAACAATAACCTATGAACGAGCTCCTGCTGAACAACTTTTTATCTGGTTTATTTGCTGACAAATCGGGAGTTCTGTTTTAAATTTTTTGAGCGACCACCTGCGTAAGAGTAACCATTGAACAGTTATTTTTATTTGGTTGCTTTGCCAATAAGACGCTAGTTTTGTATTAACTTTTTGAACGATACCTCCGGAGGAGTAACCATTGAGGAGTTATTTTTATTGGGTTCAATTGCTTATAAAACGCTAGTTTTATTTTAATTTTCGGGACGACCGCCTCCGGAGGAATAACCATTGAACAGTTGTTTTTTGTTAGGTTGGTTTCCTAATTAAACGCTAGTTTGTATTAACTTTTTTGAGCAATTGCCTGTGAAAGAGTACCCATTGAGCAATCGTTTTTATTAGGTTAGTTTGCTAATAAAACGCTGGTTGCTTTTAATTTCTTGAACAATTACCTCTGAACGAGTACCTATTAAACAATTCTTTTGGTTAGGTTTGTTTGCTAATAAAACCCTAGTTTTCTTTTAAATTTTTGAACAATTACCTCTGAACGAGCACCCGCTGAACAATTTTTTTTTATTATTTTGGTTTGCTAATAAAAGGCTAGTATTCTTTTAATTTTTCGAACAATAACCTCTGAACGAGTAGCAATTTAACGATTGTTTGTATTATGTTTGTTTGCTTATAATCCGCTAATTTTGTTTTGGCTTTTTGAACAATTACCTCTAAACGAGCTCCCGCTGAACAACTTTCTATCTTATTTATTTGCTGACAAACGCGAGTTCTGTTTTAACATTTTTGAACGACTACCTCGGGATGAGTAAACAAACTGTTGTTTTTCTTAGTTTGGCTTGCTAATAAAACGCTAGTTTTGTTTTAACTTTTTTGAATAATTACCTTTGAACAAGTACCCCTTTAACAATCTTTTATTATGTTGGTTTGTTAATAAAACGCTAGTTTTCTTTTAATTTTTTGAGCAATTACCGCCGTCCGAGTACCCACTGAACAATTGTTTTTTCAGGTTTCTTTGCTAACAAAACGCGAGTTTTATTTTAGCTTTTTTGAACGACTACCTCGGGAGGAGTAACCATTGAGCAGCTGTTTTTGTCAGGTTTGTTTCCTTATAAAACGCTAGTTTTCTTTCAATTTTTTGAACAATTACTTCTGAACGAGCAGGAACTCAGCAGTACTTTTTATTAGGTTGGTTTGCTAATAAAACGCTAGTTTCATTTTAATTTTTTGAACAATTACCTCTGAACAAATGTCCATTAAACAATTGTTTTTATCAGGTTTCTTTGCTAAGAAAACGCTAATTTTCTTATAATTTTTTGAATAATTACCTCTGAACGGGTACCCGCTGAAAATTTTTTTATTTGGTTGGCTTGCTACTAAAACGGTAGTTTTCCTTTACTTTTTCGAACAATTACCCCTGAACGAACACCAATTGAACAATTGTTTTGATTTGGTCTGTTTGCTTATAATCCGCTAGTTTTGTTTTAACATTTTTGAACAATCACCTCTGAACGGTACCAAATGAACGATTATTTTTATTAGGCTTGTTTGCTCATTAAAGGCTAGTTTTCTTTTAATTTTTTGAACAATTACCTCTGAACGAGCACCCGCTGAACAATTTTTTTTATTAGGTTGGTTTGCTAGTAAAACGATAGTTTTCTTTTAATTTTTTGAAGAATTACCTGTGAACGATTGCCAATTGAACAATTGCTTTTATTACGCTTATTTGCTAATGAAAGACTACTTTTGTTTTAACTTTTTTGAGTAATTACCCCTGAACGAGTACCAATTGAACATTTGCTTTTATTAGGTTACTTTGCTAATAAAATGCTTGCTTTGTTCTAACTTTTTTGAACAATTAACTCTCAACGAGCACCAGCAGAACAATTGTTTGCTAATAAAACGCTAGCTTTGTTTTAATTTTTTTGAACAACTACATCTGAACGAGAGCCCACTGAACAACTGTTTTTATTGATTTTATATGCTTATAAAACGCTTGATTTCTTTTAGCTTTTTTGAACAATTACTTCACAACGAGTACCGTTAAACAATTATTTTTATCATTATTATTTGCTAATAAAGGTCTACTTTCTTTTAACCTTTTGGAACCGTCACATTTGAATGAGTAACTATTGAACAGTTGTTTTTATTAGGTTTACTTGCAAATGAAACGATGGTTTTGCTTTGAGTTTATTGAACAATCACCTCTGAACGAGGAAACATTGTACAATTTTTTTTTTTCAGGTATGCTTGCTAATAAATGCTAGTTTTGTTTCAACAGTTTTGAAGGATTCTGTCAGAACGGGTGCACGTTGAACGATTGTTCTGATTAGGTTTGTTTGCTAACAAAATACTCTTTTTCGTTTCATATTTTTGAGCAACTACATCACAAGGAGTACCAATTGAACAGTTGTTTTCATTAGGTTCATTTGCTAACAAACGCGAGTTTTATTTTAACTTTTTTGAACGACTACCTTCGGAGGGGGAACCATTGAACAGTTGTTTTTATTAGGTTGCTTTGCTAATGGAACGCTACTTTTGTTTCAACTTTTTTTCAAAAATTACATCTGAACGAGTGCCCACTGAATAATTGTTTTTATTAAATTGCTTTCCTTGTAAAATGCTAGTTTTGTTTTAACTTTTTTGAACAGTTTCCTGTGAACGATTACCCATTGAACAATTGTTTTTACTAGGTTTATTTGTTAATAAAAGGCTAGCTTTGTTTTAACTTTTTCGACAATTACCTTGAACGAGCACCGGCTGAATAACTTTTTTATTAAGTTGGTTTGCTAATGAAACGCTAGTTTTCTTATTTTTTTGAACAACTGCCTCTGAACGAGCACCCGCTGAACAATTTTTTTATTATTTTTTTTCGCTGATAAAACACTAGTTTCTTTTTAACTTTTTTGAACAATTACCTCTGAGCGAGTACCCACTGTCTTTTGTTTTATTCATGCTCGCTGCTTCTGACAATGGCTACATTCCCTCTGAACACAAGAAAAGTGGTGAAATGATAATTTTCTTGGAAGAAAACTAAGAAAATTCACGTGTCCCCTCACTTCTGCTCCTCTCACCTTCACTATGTTGTTTCCTTCCAGCACTTCCCTCACCCCATCCGGAGTCCATGGGGCGCATTCAGTCTAGTATATACGCATCACTGCAAAAATTATCGCTCCGTTTGCCCGTCGTCGCGCGGTGCTTAGCGTGACATGAGTTGACGCGTGGCGTTTTTGGCCAGAGCTGTTACCTCTGATAAGCCTAAACACCCTAATTAGTGGATTCAAAGGTTGCTCATATTCTCGGTCTGGGAGTCCTTTTGCACTAATCTGGTGCGATCTTAGCGTGTGGAAAACGCCGCTGCCAATGTCAGAACGCTTATTTTCCAAAGCAAGTTGCAGAAGAATGATGCGAATTACAAAGATTGCCAGTATATTTGTGAGGCATTGCACAGATGCTACAGAGATCCGACATATGCAATGGAAAAATATAACGAATTTTCACGGTTTCCGTGCTTGCATGCTAAGAGCAGACCGAAGGACCTCTTTACCCATTTAATTAATTTAGTCTTCCAACTGTCTGAAACAACGTCTTCTTGGCAAATCTTATCAGATGGTTTCCAATCGTTATTATCTCAAAAATATTGCAACTTCCATCGACTCTATTGGCCTGTTCGCGTACAAGTTCGGTCAGATATCATCCACTCTTCATTAGCATTCACTTGGATCATTCACTCAATTCTATTCTTCTCCACTGCGCACTGTTTTCTTTGAGGAATGGAGTACACCTGGAATACTGCCATACTGTCCAGTTGTCCCATGATCCTTCGGCGATTCTTTATCCACTGAATTCCTGTTGCTGTGTTTCTCTTTGAACTCTCAGATTTTCAGTTTCTTTTACTTCCTGCTGATAATTTCAGGGAATAAATTTGAGCAGCAATTTATACGTCTTCAGATCACGAAGAATTCATCGCATTTTCAGTGAAGATAGATATCCGTTCACAGTTTCCCGTGGGCGCTATCGTTCTATGCCAATTCCTTCTATACTCCCTAGCATATTTAAGAGTATTGATAGTTCTTTTTGAAACCCTTCGTTAGGCGTGCATTGTGGTGTGAGCCATCCTACGCCGTGCTCTATATCCAGTTCGCAATTCTAGCTCTAATGGTCCCTTGATTCGAAGTGCCTAAAACAGCCGAAAAGACATACATGCAGGATCATCATAACATACTTTTTAAATACGGCTAAAACAACTGACGTACTCTTTACCTCGGAAATTATGACATATTATTGTTGTTCCACGCGACAAAATAGTACATAATGTTTTAATCTCTTCTCTCCAAAGGCTGGCAAAATGGTTTCCTCGGCACGTTAATCCATCGAAATTTCAAGATCAGGTCGCTACAACGACCAATCGCGAAGCCTTTTGGCGAAGAGTACATAAGCGAAAGCATCATTTTATACCATTCTGCTCATTACTGTCGAGATTGAGGACGAGTTGGATGATTTCTCGTTACGGATATATATATATATATATATATATATATATATATATATATATGTATATGCCTTCTCCGTCCGACATTGGCTATCGCGCGGTCGGCTGCAAGTAAGCTGCGACGATCGTTCGAGGAACGACGGTGAACCGACTTGCCAGCATCCAGCGGGCAGGAGGCGGGTCTAAGCCCTAACCTCCACGCTACCATGTTTAACCTATGCACATACAATGCAAGGACGCTGCTATCGAATGCGCGGCTGGAGGAACTGGAAGAAGAGGCAACTAAAATCAATTTCCATGTAATCGGCCTAGGAGATGTAAGAAGGAAAGGCAAAGTGGCCGTCGACCGGCCGAACGGTAACTGTTTGTTTTATCGGGGAGAGGATGAATCATCGCGAGTGGAGTTGGATTTTATGTTTCGAAAGATTGGAAGGTTAAGATACTGTCATTCTCCTCTCACTCTCCTAGAATTGCGCAAATCAAAATTAAGATCAATAGGAAAACGAACGTGCGGCTAATTCAAATATATGCACCTCACGGGGGTCAAACTACTGAGGAATATACGCAATTTTTGGATGACCTGACTGCGGTAGTTAATGGAGGGTGATCTACATTCACCGTTATAATGGGCGATTTTAACGCTGTAGTTGCAGCACGAACACCGGGAGAGCAGTCGGTTGGAAATTTCGGGCTGGGAGCGCGGAATCCACGCGGACAACAACTAGTTGATTTTTGTGAAAACAACGGGATGGAAGTCACCAACACGTTTTTTTTTTTTTAAAAGACGTGGCAAAAAATGGACTTGGAGAAGCCCCAGTGGCGATGCAAAAAACGAAATAGACTACATCTTGGTGAACAACACAATAATCAAGACACAAGTATTGAACCATTTCCAGGCAGGCAGCGACCACCGCCAAGTTAGATGCAAGTTTATATAGATACGCATTGCAACAGTCGAATTTAACAGACAGCGAGCTGACCTGTACAAATATTATTACAAAAACCAGCCAAGCGGCGCAAATGGCTCCGACGACAAGGCAAGAAACATCGCCTCTTACGGAAGAAGTAAAACTACTGCTTGAAAAAAGAAGAAAGAGGAGACGAGATGCTAATTTTCGGACTAGTCTGGAATTCTGCGAACTTGATAAGCTAATCAAAAGGGAGATATGCGAAAACCATTAT
The DNA here is from genome assembly GCA_037389465.1 of Baylisascaris procyonis. Classification (NCBI taxonomy): domain Eukaryota; kingdom Metazoa; phylum Nematoda; class Chromadorea; order Rhabditida; family Ascarididae; genus Baylisascaris; species Baylisascaris procyonis. The sequence continues at coordinate 337,907 of JAZARR010000072.1, forward strand.
CAGAAATATCTGAATATAATGAAGCAAGCAGCTGCTAGCGGTAAATTGAAGAGGGCAAGAAGTTCGCTAGTTGAGAACAAGAAAAGAATAATTGAGCTGAGGAAAAGTGACGGATCACTCACGACAGCAACGCAAGAAATTGATAACATCGTTCAGGAGTCCTATACGAAACTGTATGGAGGAGAGACCGATTGCACGTTTGTTGCAAGGAACAGCTATGAACCATTTCTACAAATCATCGAATCAGAAATAAGAAACGCGATCAAAAGCGTGAAAAACGGGAAGGCGCCAGGTATCGATGGATTAACTGGCGAAATGCTGAAACTCGGGAAGGAACTACTAATAACACTGCTGGAAAGTCTGTACAACAACATGTCGAACATCCCTGAAGATTTAGCCTTCTCAAAAATGATTCTGTTGCCGAAGACAGGTAATCTAAATGATTTCAGAAACTATCGCCCTATATCACTCCTACCAACAATCTCAAAGTGTTTCTCGAAAGTTTTATGCAAAAGATTGCAGCAACAGATTGAAGAGAAGCGAGAAGTCGAGCAAGCAGACTACAGGCCGGGCAAGTCAACATTCGACCAAATCCATGTGCTCACCATGCTTATCGAGGAAACCAAAGAGTAGAACTTGCCCCTCTTGCTGTTTGTAGGCTACGAAAAGGCCTTCGATTCTTCGAACACGCCGCCCTGTGGAAGTCTTTGGAAAATGACTGGATACACCCTCCAATAATTTCCACCCTTCTAAAATCCAACGTAAATCAACAACTACAATTTTCGTGCATGAAAGGCAAATACCAATACAGGTAAAGAGGGTTCGTACTTTATAAAGTGAACCCTTCAGGGTTTATGTCACCCACTTTCTTATATATTTAAACACAGCTTGGTTACTGGTTCCATACCATCAAAATGGAAGAGTGCTATTGTGACGCCTATATTAAAAAAGGGTCCAGCGAACAGGGTACATAATTATCGCCCCATTAGCCTAACTTCATCAATATGTAAAGTCCTGGAAATTATCATAAAAGAAAACATAATGTCCCATTTCGATTCAAACGCTTTGATTAGCCCTGCTCAGTATGGTTTCCTGCCACGAAAGTCACGCTTTCACAGCTGTTATCTTGCTTCCATGACTGGCACTCTGCGGTGAATAAAAACCAGCAGGTCGAGGTGGTTTATATTGACTATGCTAAAGCATTTGATACTGTCTGCCACCAAAAACTGTTGATCAAACTTAAAGGTTATGGGATATCTGGTGAACTTTTGAAATGGCTAAAATCATTTCTCTCACAGCGAGAATTTAGCGTAAAAATTGGCCAATGCTATTCACAGCCCCGAATTATTACTAGCGGAGTTCCACAAGGGAGTATACTTGGCCCTTTACTCTTTCTTATTTATGCAAATGATTTATCCGATGGCTTGTCGAGTGCGTGCAGATTGTTTGCGGACGACCTTAAGATTTATCGCTCGCTCAACAATCTTGCTGCAGATTCTCACGAACTCCAGAAGGATCTTATATATCTAGAACGCTGGTCACAAACATGGCAGTTGCGTATATCAGAAGAAAAAAGTAGCCTCTTCCATATAAACTCTCAACGTGAGTGTCTCCTGCGTCTAAACGGGAACAACCTTTGCGACCAAAACGTAATCAGGGACCTTGGGATATAAATTAGTTCGAACTTAAAATGGACTTTTCACTGTACCGTAGCAGCCAGAAAAGCCTCACGAGTAGCCAACTGTATACTACGCTCACTGAAACATCAGTGCATCGAACATTACAGACTTGCTTTTATTGTCTATTGTCGCCCTCTTCTTGAATATTGTTCCCAGACATGGTCACCATATGCTCACAAGGACGCTGACATGATTGAAAATGTGCAAAGGCGATACACAAAATCCGCCTTTCGTAAGGCCTTTCCAAACTCTCTCATTCCCTCCTACCCTGAACGACTGCGGATTTTTGGCCTAAAAAGTTTGAAGTACCGCAGAATTGAATTTGTCCTTCACTTATGCTTTAAGATGGTGAAAGGGTGCTGCGATATTATGTTCGAGAACGTGTTTGCATACACCCGCTTCAACACACGTTCCAGATTTCATCGTTTTCAATTACAACGCAAGTTTTCGGCAAAACGGGTCTACTAAATTCGTTTTCCTTTCGAGTCATCCGACTATGGAATCAACTACCACCTGACATTGTTGAAGCTAGAAACCTCAATGGTTTTAAATCAAAGTTATCCCAATTCGACTTATCGTCCTTGAGGGGCGCAAATGGCCAGCCCTTATGTGACTAATGAATACTTCGTCTTGCCTTGGCCATGTTGCCAGTGTTACTTCAGTGACGTGCTTGAATATGTTCACTTCTGATCTTCCTCTTGTCTCAACTTTCTTTTGTGATCGATGTTTTCATTTGCTCAGAACCCTTTGTCATTATCGTCAATGCAACTCTTTACATACTATGTATGTCTCTTTATTTCTCAATAAAGCCGTTCGTTCGTTTCTCAATACGGCAGGGAGACTGCGTATCTCCGCTGCTGTTCAACGCAGGTCTACAGCTCGTGTTCGACGGGCTAGATTGGCAAGACAAGGGCGTGAACGTAGACGGCAAAGAATTTCGCACTTGAGGTTCGCAGACGACGTAGTCTTGATATCTCACAACGTCAACCAATTAAAGAAAATGGTCAAAGAACTCGAGGTGAGAAGTGCGGCAGTTGGCTTACGATTAAACACCTCCAAAACGAAGCTGATGAGCAATCGGGAGCTGAAGTCGACGATCTTTGTAAGAGAAGAGAAGAATGAATGCGTAAATGAGTTTATTTACTTGCACAGATGTGTAAAAATGAGCGGAGGGATGGAAGGAGGTGTACGACGCAGGATCAGACAAGGCTGGAAAGCATTTTTTAGAGAATAAAGACTTCTATCGTGAGAAAAAAGTACCGATGAGCCTCAAGAGGAAACTGTTTGAAGAAAGCGTGGTGCCAACAGTTCTCTACGGTTCTCAAACATGGGTTACAACTAAAAAAGTGCGCAAGCTGCTGGCGGTGGCAGAAAGAAGAATGAAAAGAATTATAACAGGAATCAAATTGGTGGAGAGGAAAACCAAGGAATGGCTTCGAGGTGTAACAGAGGCAAAGTATTGGGTGACCGAGGCTGGAATGAGGAAGTTTAGATGAGCGGCGAAGATATCCGCACTGAAAAATGACGATTGGGTGAAGCGAATAACAGAATGGACACCGCGGATTGGCAAAAGAAATAGGGGCCGACCTGCAATGAGGTGGAACGATTCTTTAAAAAAGACCGCAGAAACCAACTGGATCAGAGAAGCATTAACTAGGGACAAGTGGAAGCGATGTGAAGAGACCTTCATTCGTAATGAATGCTACGTTGATTGAAAATAAAAAAATAAACATTTATGTATATATATATATATATATATATATATATCATGGACTGAGCTGTTGAAGTCAACGAATCTCATCACCGGTGACGCGCATGTGTGAGACTAGTCCAATTGGGGATAGAAACGTCCCGCTGCACCTATCGCAGATAAACCATACTCCCTGATCCGGCCCACTTGTGCCCAATAGTCGTCGCGATCCCTTCTGTTCCAGTCTTGAACTCGATATCCTTCAAATCGCGCAGTCCCTTCGCGGCATGCTCTCCTCCACAGCTCTCTGTCATGTACTATGTCATTTCCATTTGACACGCTTTCAGAGTTGCCTTGACCCTATCCCTGTATCGAAGCAACTGACGTCCTCGTTTCCGTTTCCCAGAGGCGAGTTGTCCATAAAATAGTTGCTTGGGAATGCGGCTGTCCGGCAATCTAATGACATGTCCAACCCAACGTAGTTGGGATGAGATGATGTATGCTTCGATACCAGTTATCTTGCACCTTTTCAGCACTTCAGTGTTCCTTATTTTGTCTTGCCAGCTGATGTCTCCAATTTTGCGTAAACATCGCATATGAAACTGATCCAGCCTCTTGATGTCTTTTCGACATAGGGTCCAGGTTTCGGAACCGCAGAGAAGCGTTGTCAACACGACTGCACGGTATGCAGCAACCTTAGTGCTCAGTTTGACTTCATGTCTCCTCCAGAGGCGTTTCTATAGTTTGCCAAATGCGGCACTCGCTTTCGCCAATATTCTGGAGGTTCCTGTGTCATTGTACGCAGAGCTCGTAAGGGTATGTAAAGTTATCGACAACCAGAAGACTGGATCCGTCAACTGTTACGGCATGTGATGTAGGCTGCTGACGATCTGGGCATTCTCGGTTCATAACTTCGGTTTTTCTTCAGGCTGACCTTCATGCCAAAGCGGTCGGCTGTCGTGGCTAATCGATTTATGATATCTTGTAGATCCATGCAGGAATGTGCCATTATCGCGCGGTCATAAGCATGTAGGAGTTCCCGGATGCTGCGGTGTGTACTTTTGTTCTTGTTTCTAACCGTTTGAGGTTGAAGATGTTGCCATCCATTCGAAATTGAATTGGTATGCCAGTGTTGCAGTCTTTAAACGCGACCAACAGCATCATGGCAAAGAAGGTCCCAAACAGGAGGGAGCAAGTAAACATCCCGGTTTCGTTCCGTTGGTAACTTCGAATTCATCCGGCATGCTGCCTTCTTCGATAACGCGAGCGCGCATCCCTTCATGGAACGATCGGATCACATTTACTAACTTATCTGAGCATCTAATTTTGCGTAGAAGTGACCACAAACCTTTTCTGCTGACAGAATCGAAAGCTTTCGTGAGATCAACAAAACCAGTGAAAAAGTCTTTATTTTTTTCGCGACACTTTTCCTGCAGTTGGCGAGCGCTGAATATCATGTCCGTGGTGCTGCGACCAGCGCGGAAACCACATTGACTTTCTGGGAGGATATTATTATTGGAAACATGCAAGGCAAGTCGGTTGAGAATTACTCTTGCCAGAATCTTGCCATATATATATATATATATATATATATATATATATATATATATATATATATATATATATAATCCATGCAATATGCTCATAAGCAAGAAATTCCTTCCTCTTCAACCAGCACACCTCACACTCTGTTCAGAGTAATGAAGCACATTAACCCATCGAGAGCAGAAAGCGGCAACAACAACGTCGCCTTCAACAGTTCCTCTTGCCTCCATCATGAGGACATAAGTTTATAGTGAACTGGATGACATAAGGAGCACGCCATGTGTTGACAATTTTTATAAGTCATAGAATCAAAACAGAAATTATTTCCACCCATTTTAGCCAGCTAGGATGGGTGGAAAAAAGGGCGCAGCGAACTCAAGATCAACAGCCATCCACAGGAGCATTAACATTGCGCGAAGAAGTAAAACAGTAGCCAGGTGAAATATAAGTGAAGGAAAATGCCCACACAAAATCAAGAGCAGATCGCGACACCGAAAGGAACAATGTACCAATGGTCGTATGAACCTCATGAAAGTTGATCGTTAGTTTTGTGGACAAAGTTTGACTGCACATGTATAACTTCGACCCGTCACCCCACTGATGGTCCCATTTACCATGTGAGCAGTTCACTGACACATTTCTGGAACCACCATTCAAGCTGGAATCTGATTCAGCCCTTATGCCAGCACCTGATGAGCGCTGCTCCCAACAAATGCATTATCGCCACAATGAGTCCCTTATGAGCATTGCAAGAATATGTAAACAACGGTGAAAAATGAAATTTCACAGCTTTTTTGAGGAATGAGATGGATCCGAAAATAAAAAAAACTCTTACGCTTTGAATGGCCAAACATTAAACACAAACGTCGTGACCACCTTATAGGCAGTGTTAATGAGAACATGGAAAAGGCGTCATTTGCTCTGCCAAAAACATCTCCAAATTCAACGAGTGAAACATCCTCCAGACTATGCAGTTAGGCACATTCTACAGGCCACAACTGATGCCCAAATCAGAATTAGCCCGCCTTTTTTCAGCAGTCGTTGTGTATTTTGGATTTTATAATGAAATCATGACATTTGGATGTGTTACTACTTCGAAAGTTCTGAATCAATCATCCAAGAAATAATTTGTGACTACTTTTCCAAAGGGAACTGAGGTTGTATAAGATAATGGCAGCAATGAAAATTCTAATTGAGAGCCTTATGTCCTTACCCTCCCATTTATGGCGCTCCTTCTCAAGATTCCGTGAATTGCACATCCGTCTCGGTAATTTGGGAAAGGTATAAATCTTAAACGCCATCAAACGCAAACGTGCCATTTATCGCTGCGCTATTTAGCAGTTGAGGTTCTAAAGCAGAATTCTCCAAAGAATGTGTGAATGCAGCGGTTACATTCATGAAATCTGAAGAGTCGCCAATTGGATGAAGTGAAGTGCTATTCTCGAAAAGATCTCTGCGGGCGGTGGTGGCGTTCATGAGTTCTGAATAGTCGTCGATCTCGCGAGGTGAGGTAGTATCCTCCAAAGGATATCTGAGGACGGCTATAGGGTAAGTGAGATCTGTAGAGTCGTTAGATCCTTCAGAATTATCATCTTCGCATTCATTTTCCATGCATGGTTGATGCAGCACCGCCGTATCGATATAAATTAGTTGCTCCATGAAAGGTAACATACGAATCTTATAACAGCCTCCTCTGCTACCCAATTCAGCGTCAACGTAGAAGCATTCTGTCCACTCCTTGAATGAACTCAGCGGCTTCGGACACCTGAAATGTATGTGGGATTTGTGCACTCAATGCGACGCACTATCGATATACCTCATGCAATGTGAATAAAGCGCCAAGTAGGAAAGTCGACTGGACAAACGCCACTTCTATATCCTGTCGACGTCAAAACGGAACGACCATAAGTGTGTTGCATCTAGAAACTGCGAGCAAATATTCCATAGACAGCAATCCATCGGGTGAACAAACTGCTGGTATTACGTCTATTAAATTTGTTTTTGCACTCTTTTCGTCGATCAGTACAGAAACCATGCAGTGGCCGCCTGCAAACGCAATATTCGTGTGGGAATACATATATTCGACTAATGTCGAATACTCTCAAAAATCTGATATTTCCGACCGCAAACATTGCGAAACAGCGTCTACCGAGTAGCTTATAGACTAACAGCATTGAGGCAACGCTGAGATGATCCTCAGCTGTACCCCTTCTGCAATTTGAGGCACCCGAAAGTCGATTGGGGCGTCTAATAGAGTCATTCATTTTTAAGATAATGTTCTTGAGCTACATGAATGGTGATTATATGTATAAAAACTTTTAAACTAATCACAGTAAGTTACAATTGAAAACGCTGAAACAATTTATTAATAGAGGAACAAAGATACTCTAAGTATGCTATAGGAGATTTGAAGTGAGTCCAATGCTGGGGTCTACATGCGAGTTCTTTCACTGAACGACGTATTACTGCACTACGCTAGACCTGGGATCGAGCGCAACGACTAATTGATGCCATCTTTCGACAATTCATCAACTGCACAAGATGCAGAGCAAAATTACGTCACCTTTGTAGGCTGATATAATTTAATCTTTATGATTAATTCTTCAATTCTTATGATTAATTCTCATCCGATGCTCATCAAGCGAATCCTATTGTGAAATGTTAACAGTTTTGGGCAAATAAAATTTCCTCGCGCATGCAAATAGCACCGGATGGAACATGACAACAATACAGCTGACTGCGAAACCGTACTATTTTACGTCGCCATTCGTTCGTCCCTAATGGAATCTAAATTTGACAATCGCGTCTACGGAAAAACACTCTATTCGCACTATTTTTTGCCGCATATCAGTTTTCTTCTCCAGTCACATGTGCGTGCTCTTGCTCTTTTCAGTCTAAATTCTACGGTTTCAACGATTTAACGTTCTAGGAATATGAAAGCTTAAAATTACCGTATCTTCTGATGTTAGTTAAACGAGCAAGTTCTCAGATGATGAGTCGCAGTCTGCGCCAACAGAAAGTGGAGCTTATAAAAATACGATTGGTGCAATACGCGTTTTTGGCAAGTAACAATAACTATTGAAAAAGCGGTGAAAAATTATTCACTGCATATTTCCTAAGCGCCTGCTCTTCCGTTTTGCATAAATATGAGAACAAATAGTCTGATAACCATGAAATCTAGTTAGCAAGTTGCAGCTAACATAAATTTCGCTGTCAATTCTTACGGATGCGACAGGAGCAAAATGTTGAGAAACGGAAACTGCAAAGGGCATTTGAGCGTATTGTTGTAGACACCTATGACAACAACCGGAGGAATTATAGAGGGATAAAGACCGAAACTTTTGTCATCGTCATGAATTTTAAGGGCGACTAGCAACATCGTTTCCGTAAAATAACGCAACATCGTTTCCGTAAAGTAACACAACATCGTTTCCGTCTTCATAAGCAAGATCGAAACAATGAAGGATAGCTCACAAGTAAACATTGCAAGGAGCCTTGTCGACTATTTCTTCGAGGTGTGTTGGACATGGGCTGAAACGGCTTCCACGAGCTTGAATAATCGACTTCCGCAGCACCGTTCGAGTTCGAAATGGGTCTGCTTCCCCCGACTTACAAGTTGCCGAGCACGCGCTCCATTCCGTCCATTGATACAAGCACGGATTCTGCCGCTCTCTCCATGACCATATCTTCAACAGAATCATAACATTTAATGATAACGTTCTAAAAGTATTGCGCAATAACTCATTTATGCTGGCGTAAAACCGCCGCTGAAAATAAGAGCGTTTTCATCTACCACATTTTTCAACGCTTGTAATATATGCGAACTCGAAGTGAACCGACCCTACAGGCCAAATGACTTTTTAACTGATTTAAAACTGCAGATGAAACAAATTTTCAGGGAGAAAATATAACAGCTACCTCATGCAAACTTGTGCATCTGTCATCAAGAACATTTCAACAAACCTCTATCTTCATCAGAATAATGTAGGCAGCGAAGCATAGCAACGATATCAAGAGGAAAATGCAGAAAAGGCCGAGGAAGATGTTGAGTATCGCGAAGGTTCTCACACGAGGATTGCTCATCAGCGGACGAATTCTCTGAAACCGCTATATTGATGCTTCCACATTCGATTCAAAACGATCATTATCCATATTGCCTTCAAAATGAATTTATTGCCGGAATATGAACGGTGTTCAGATTTTCTGTTCAGAATTATCGCCTCTAGCAAAACTTCTAATTTAGTTGACAACTAATAAACAAAAACGGTAAAGTAAATAAAATGACGTCGAAATGGACAGACCACGGCCGAGTCTTCACTACTAAATTCGAGCAAAATAACAATCCGTAAAGGAGACCCACGTTCTCCAATGAAACTCATATACTGCTTCCAAAAGTACAAAAAAAGGAGTCACGGCATTTTTGCAGTTTCTAACAATAGATATTCAGTGGAGCTATCACGCAGGTCGTTGTGAAAAGCACATCGTGTTACCGTCATGGCGCAATTTGGCATTTGCCCTAATCTATTTCCACAGAGCGAATTCCGCAGCTTGCTGCTTCAGTGAAAATGAACTACAACATCCTATTGAATGACATTGATAAACGCTCCCAAAGAGCAACTACTATTGGCATCGCGTCGTTTTTCACTAGACCTTGCCCCGCTTGTTATAATTCTTCCACCACATGAAGCCTTCAACAATGGAAAGGCTTAAATTTCTAAACATTGAAATTTTTCACTCTCTTCCATTCCATGCTACTTTTGACATTTCGTGAAGTCTGAACAACTTCATTTCTTGATGAGAAACTCATTGTCGCGAATGTCGCGAAGTGAATAAAAGAAGAGGAAAAAATGCCTTGAAGAAACGAAACGGCTATGTTGTGGAAATCGGGCAGCAGGTGAGTCAGCCATGCACTCCCTGCTGCACGTGATGTCCATGTAGCCCATGATGCCGTTCCCTCTGACCGCCAAGCACTCTCCCTTCTTACCGAAGACGTGCATCTCCGTTGGTTCCCAACGGATGAGCAAGCCGCGTTATATCCAGACGATCTACATGCATATAAGTGAGCATCGAAGGATTCAGGGGGCAGTCGGGACCAGCGGACGGACAAGTTAGCTGTCCAAATATCGCTGGGTCAAAAGACCCAAAATCGCTATTCCGGAGCAATCGCTCCAAAAAAACGAGGTTCTCGAGGGTGCCAACAAGGCACCAAATAGAAGTTCGGCGGCCGCTCCATAGCGGTCACAGGCAAAGGAGCCAACAGGCTCACAAAATCTTGCGCTATCGCGCATTGGCCACTCCTTGTGATCATTTGTTTCGCTTGTTTTGTATATTAGGCACTGAACACCCCATCCCTTCCTCTTCCCCCGTAGGCCGTACCTCACCTCACCTCTTTTCTCTCAGTTTCTCTTTTCCTCCTACATGGTGCGTCGGCCGGGAATCGGACCCGGGCCGCCCGCGTGGCAGGCGAGCATTCTACCACTGAACCACCGAACCATTTCGGCACCAGGCGGACCTACCCCTCGTACACCGTGCCTCTTGTGCAGTAAGATTAACTGGATTACTCAATGCGAACGATATTCCACCCCAGACCAGCGCAAGAGACGTCTTATGGAGCTCAACATATGCGTTGAATGCTTAAGGTCGGTACGCAGCCACGATACAAGAAGACGCAAAAGCCGTCTCTGCTTCTATTGCAAGCGAGAGCGCAATCAGATACTGTGCCCGAACGGCCACAACGGCCCTCCTCGATCAACAGCACTTGCGGCACTAACGCAACCGGCATATGAGACAAACGAAATCCTACCGGCAGCAACTACGGATGAGAAAACGAAAGAAGAAGAAGATAAAACTGCCCTCCTTCTTTGGATAATGGCACCTACCTTCAACCCATCCTCTCCGAGCGTACAGCTGAACGCCCGATTCTTTCTCGATCAAGGCAGCCAATTATCCTTCATCTCTGAACACTTCGCTAGGCAACTTGGACTGAGAAAAAGTGATGAAGGCCAGATTCTGATTAAAGGAGTACGAACTTCCGAGGAACAGTGCATCGAAGTCATAGAGTCTCCTTTGGAGTTGTTTTCGCAGACGGTTCACGGTCTGTTAGCCGCAAACACATTGCCCAAAGTAACCGACGAGTTCTTACACACTCAGGTCTCCTTGCGCGATTATTCAGAGATCTGGCAACAAACGGAAAAGACACTACCGCTGCCCATCTATCTAGGAGCTCCAGATATTCTCTTCGGCTCAGACTTTATTACAAATAGCAATCCTCGGATCGTCAAGAGATTGCCCTCCGGGTTTTCGCTCTATGAATCCGAGCTCGGACCGATAATTGGTGGCTATGGGACGATAAAACCAAGCCATCGTTCTAAGTGGAAACCCCAAACTGCGACTGTGATCGCTGGGACCACTCATTTTGAAATTGCTGATATTTGGAGGCTCTAATCAATCGGAATCAATCTAGACGATGAACTTCCGAAGATGACGCAAAAGCTCAAGCTTCGCTAGACCGTACGATTGAGAGGTTACCCGATGGACGCTATAGCGTGGGTTGGCCATGGAAGGATTCGGCCCCCCATCTGGCCCATAACCTCGGCCTACGTACCGGTCGTCTTCAGTCTCTCCTTCGGTCACTGCGAAGCAATCTAGAAAGGCTCCGAAAATACCACGAGACTATAGAGCAACAACTCGCCGCCGACATAATCGAACTAGCACCCCAGTCGCCTTCAGGGCCTCTTGTACACTACATACCACATCAGTTCGTGTGGAATGAAGAAAAGAAGAAACTTCGAATCGTATTCGACGCAAGCTCAAGCGCGCCAAAAGGTTGCTCTTTAAACGATCATCTCTTCCGCGGCCCAGTCTTTCTCCCTGACCTTGTTGGAGTTCTCTTGAGGTTACGCCAACCAGAGATCGTTATTACTGCAGACCTCGAAAAGGCATTTTTACAAGTTCAGCTTAGGGAATGCGACAGGGACGTCGCAAGATTCCTCTGGACCAACAACCCCTACGAACCCCTTAGCGGAAAGAATCCCATCGTAGCTTACCGATTCCGACGAGTCTTCTTCGGAGCAATAAGTTCTCCATTCCTACTAGCCGGTGTCATACGTCATCATCTTGCCCGTTCCGCTTCACCATTGGCAGCGGAAATTGCGAAGAATATCTGCGTGGATAATGTTCTTCCTGGAGCCTCCAGCGTCTCAAAAGCAGAAGAAGCATATAAACAGGCGAAAGCCATTTTCGCGGATGCGAAGATGAACCTCTGCGATTTTCCGACTAATGACACCACATTGTCCCAAAAAATGTCACAAGACGATAGGCACGTCGGGAACCCCGTCAAAGTGTTGGGAATCCTGTGGGACGCAGAGCGCGACACCCTTCAAATTAAGACCCTTGTCAACGGAACGGATTACTCGACGATCAATTCTGCGTCTCATCGCCAAACATTACGACCCTTTAGGTCTCGTTGCTCCGTCGCTGCTTCCACTCAAAGTCCTTTTACAAGACGTTACTAAGGGAGCACCGAGCTGGGATGAACCAATTCCTGATGAATTCCTAATTTGCTGGAAAGAAGTGCAAGAAAGACTACAACCTGCGATGGTAACCATCCCGCGGAAGTTACCCACCAGCGAAAAAATGCAACTTCGCGTATTCACAGACGCCTCTCGTCGAGCTTATGCAGCAGTAGTCTACGTTCGCCCGGATACAACGGAAACCTCTCCTGCCTCCTTCGTACTAGCAAAAAGTCGAATTGGTCCTATGCAGACGTTGACAATACCCAGGCTGGAACTACTAGGCATCTTAATCGGTGTGCGTTTAATCAACTTTGTTGCTCACCAACTTTGTCTCCCATCGGTACGAAAATTCCTATGGACAGACAGTAACTGCGTCCTCGCCTGGCTCATGAGCGGCAAAGAAGACAAACTTCCTCGCTTCGTACAAAATCGACTCGCTGAGATCCGACGAACTACAGACGTCACCTACGCATACGTACGGAGCTGTGATAATCCAGCCGACATTGCCACCAGAGGATGCTCAGCGGCGGAACTACCAAATAACAACCAGTGGTGGTCGGGACCGCGATGGCTATCCGAGGACTAGTCTCAATGGCCAAGCCTACAACCACCCCAGACGTTACCTTTGGAAGTACTTGATGACGCCGCAGTACCATTTCAAATCCTGGCAGCTCAAGCAGTGCCACTATCAGCACCTATTCAACTAGTCGATGTAAGCAAATTCAACGACTTCAACCGTTTGGTACACGTAGCAGCATGGACATTGCGGTTCATCCTCCTCGCGTGGAAAAAGCTGCCCCGATGGTTACCCGCTACCCACAGAGCAATCGGCCCGTTGACCACCGAAGAACGAAAGGCTGCTGAAACGTGCCTTTTGCGAAAGCGCAAACAAATGCCGTTTGCAAACAAGACATCGAACGTTGGGAACTCAGTGCAGACGAAAATGGATTATGGAGGTGTGGAGGCCGGCTAACAGAAACTCTTCTCCCCCATTCACAACGAAATCCCATCTTCCTTCCCCGAAACGAACCCTTAACTAATTTGCTTATCCTCCGCGAACATCAACTCCTTCTCCACGGAAGGGTGCCGGCTACCCTCGCTCGCCTGAGATTGCATTACTGGGTGCCACACGGCATACAAACGGTCAAAACAACCCTCCAGAAGCACTGCTTCAAATGCCGCAGATGGAAGGGCAAACCGTTCGCGTTGCCTAACATGGCTCCATTACCAGCTACGCGTGTACAGCGAGCACCTGCCTTCGCAGCAACTGCAGTTGATTTTTTCGGTCCTATAACAGTCAAGAGAGCCGAGAGCAACGAAAAGAGGTGGATTGCTCTGTTCACCTGCCTTGCTACCAGAGCTGTGCATTTAGAAATTGCAGATGATTTGCCCGCCAACGGATTCGTCCACTGCTTCAGACGATTTATTGTAAGGCGTGGTGTCCCACGGCATCTACTCTCGGACAACGGTACAAATTTCAGGCTAACGGCAGCAGCTCTCAAACAAGTTCCCGGAGCTGAAGATCTTGAATGGACCTTCGTCACAGCACTCGCCCCATGGAAAGGAGGTGTATAGGAACGACTTGTTGGACTCACCAAGCAATCATTGAAACACGCTATTGGACGACGTTTGCTGACTGAAGTCGAATTACGCATCCTGAGTGCGGAGGCAGAAGCAGCAATGAATCAACGGCCACTTACGTATGTGGCTCCAGATTCGCTCGAAGTTCTTCGACCCGTCGACTTCATTTCCCCTTGTTCTATCAACATCGGCACAAATGACAACGATGACCACGAGTACCAGCCGAAGGGACCATCCTCCCGCGAAGTCTTAATCCAACAGTGGAGAGACACACAAAGGATACTTGATCGTTTCTGGGCTTTATGGTACAAGGAATACTTGCAGCTTTTACGCGAACGCCATCAATGGCACATACACAACGGCCCACACGCTCAGACTCGTCGCCAGTCAACAATCGGTGAGGTTGTCTCACTAAAGGGATCTGCTAACCTACCTCGAGGATGCTGGCCACTAGCCAGGATCATCGAACTTTGCTCGAGCAAGGACAACGAAATCCTCACGGTTAAAGTCCGTACGGGGAACGGTCACACTCTTCAGCGACCAACTTCCCTCTTATACCCATTGGGGGTAACAGCAGAATGTTACGAAAAATTGTCAAAGCGCACTGGCCCACCCAGACAAAAGCTCAAGGAGGACGTCGAGAACCCTATCATGCGCAGTAGAAGCCCAAGACTAGGAGCAAATGAAATCATAAAGGAGCCGAAAGCCGTCAGAGATATCCCGACGAATCAAAACAAAAACCAATTAGCGCCATTTTATGTGCTCGCTATTATAGCAATAATTTTTACCGGCAAAGCTTCCTCCGATTTACTTCAAGCAGAAATCTGTCCTTATCTACACACAGGAATCCTTCTTCAACTACCGCAAACAGTAGACTGTAGGAATCGAATACTGATTACCGAAGATCGCTCATAGCGATCAATGCAACATATTGTTCCAAGTTGACCAGGACCGTCTGTACATGGAGTTTCCTACGATGCAGCCTACAAGTAGTAAACGACACACACACTGTCGAAGGCGTACCATTGGAAGATTGTCGGCAGCTACTGCATCAAAAACGCATAGGAGATTATCGTCTGGAGCGTACTAAACTTCCGAACAAATGGTCAACTGGTAACCCGCTCACCTACTCATATGGACTTTTTGGCACGCTGTGCCATACAACGATCAATTACATCATGGAGGAAGGTGAGGCAATTCTTTACAAAGGTAATGGCCCGCTCACCGCCTTCTCTCGTACTGCAGGCTGCGATCCAAAAGCAAACTATTGTCAACAACCACATGAGACCATTCTGTGGGACTATGCGGAATTTCAACGGCGCTGTCAATATGAGTACGACGGAACGTACACTGCGCAGGTCTCTGGCGATGAAGTTTTCATTCATAACATACAAGCGGCCCTAATCCTCTGCAATCGTACCTTCCTACCTAATAAGTGTAAAATCAAACATTCTGTCACTACTCAAGACGAGGAGTTCGCCACATCATTCGCCGCTCAGGGGGATCCTGCGAACAGGAGTAACGAAACATACAAGAAGCGACCTTTGATAATCCAGGAGGTTCATGACATCGCAGACCCTGTTAACAAGCGACTATAGTACCTTCATGATTTGGAAGTGAGAAATAGCGCCTTGAAATGGTATATCACCCGAAACGAATTTATACAGCCTATCCGATGGATCAGTCTCGGCGACCCCACGGCAGCCGTGAGATTGCTGTTGAATCGCCAAGACGTATCGGCGAGGTATACAGGTGAAATATTGTTGGTCTCAAGATGCCATCATGTGAACGTTACGCACGTTGAATGGGATCACCAACAGGATGGACACTGCTACGAGTGGCTACCCGTCACGGTGGGTAAGGTCAAGGTTTTTGTGACTCCCCACTCGAAAGATCTTCTGTTCAAGTCCAAGCAAATTCCCTGCCCATGGCGCGGCCCCCTCAACCACACTCTTGCGACAGCCAACAGCTTAGACCCGCTCGCTCTTTCTCCGATGCGTGTCATCTTCAATTCGTCACGATCACCGGACTTATCAGTACAACTTATTCAACTAGCGCTTGAGAGACTTGAAAGAGCCGACTTTCAGGATCCGGGGCAGCTACGACCTCCCGCTGAAAATCGTTGGGCAACAGCTTCAGAAGAGCTCGTTAAAGAAATAGGCCAAGACATCGAAATGGCCTCTGAAGAAGTCGTTAACGTCCTTGAAAATATAGCAAATCGATGGCGGCTCATCACCATTCTCGGTGTTCTTATTATGGTTGGTCTTATAGGCGCTATTCTGTGGTTTTATTGTCCAAAAACGAGCTGCCACAAGAAGAGGTCCGAAAACTTGGGACTGACAATTAACCTTACAGATGTGAATTATCGTCCCTCACAAGGATGTCGAAGCCTCAGCCGCCAGGAATCAAAGAAGAATTCAGAAGAAAGAGCCGTCGTGAAAAACTCTCCAAATCTGAAGGCCACCTATACCCCCTTTCGTATTCCTTCCGGCGCCATTAATCTGGACGCCTTGCACCTTCTGCTGATGTACATACTTTCCTGTATATTATCCTAACATGTTATTCATGAACACCGAGTAAGAGCTTTCAAAGATATAACATGTCTTTGATTCCCGAGCTTACAATTCAATCGCCGCATTACTCGTATTGCTAGACATGATGTGGGTGATTTATGCCCAAGGCTGTTTAAGTATTTGCCGGAGAAAACAGTTAACAAGTAAAGTCGTCATTCAGCTGAAAGCGGTCAACACGAACAATGAACCAGAAAAGCCGACCGAGAGTCAACCACCAGTCGAACCCGAGTCAGGGCAAATACAAAAAGTTGAAGGCAACACACAAAGTCATTATTTGCCACCCGTGTTGCCTCCCGTATTCTACTCGACTCTAAGGAACAACACTATTCTACTTCTTTAGCTATCTTCTGTGAATTGTCTTAACATTTCCGCACCCTTTCTCATCAATTATTCTCACTTAAACGCTTAATTAACCGTTGCAACAATTGTTGCACAAGTTTTTTTCTGCGACAAATGTCGCGCCAATGTATTCATGAGGCACCAACCGGTTGCCAAACAGCGTTCGGCTATGCAAGAGAACATAGCAAATTTCGGTCAAAACGATGTGAAGAAGTCCGCGAACCTACGCGAACGACACTGCGTTCCACGGTCCCTTCCCAAGTAATACGTCTGCGGAAGCGCAGGTCTGCATCCACGGCAACCTTCCTCCAGGGGAGTGTTGCGAATGTCGCGAAGTGAATAAAAGAAGAGGAAAAAAGCCGTGAAGAAACGAAACGGCTATGTTGTGGAAATCGGGCAGCAGGTGAGTCAGCCATGCACTCCCTGCTGCACGTGATGTCCATGTAGCCCATGATGCCGTTCCCTCTGACCGCCAAGCACTCTCCCTTCTTACCGAAGACTTGCATCTCCGTTGGTTCCCAACGGATGAGCAAGCCGCGTTATCTTCAGACGATCTATATGCATATAAGTGAGCATCGAAGGATTCAGGGGGCAGTCGGGACCAGCGGACGGACAAGCTAGCCGTCCAAATATCGCTGGGTCAAAAGACCCAAAATCGCTATTCCGGAGCAATCGCTCCAAAAAAAGGAGGTTCTCGCGGGTGCCAAGAAGGCACCAAATAGAAGTTCGGCGGCCGCTCCATAGCGGCCACAGGCAAAGGAGCCAACAGGCCCACAAAATCTTGCGCTATCGCGCATTGGCCACTCCTTGTGATCATTTGTTTCGCTTGTGCACTGAACCCCCCATCCCTTCCTCTTCGGCCGTAGGCCATACCTCACCTCACCTCTTTTCTCTCAGTTTCTCTTTTCCTCCTACACTCATTGCAGCAAGATTTGCACTCTCCTGGTTAAATCTTGATAACCCACGAATTTGACTTTATTTCAGCGTTCGAAAATGAGAAAATACGTTGTCAGTATGTCAGCCAAATTATAGCACTTTCCCCGTATGCTGCACCATAAAGAGTTATTTGCTTCTTTTAAATTTGCTAATGGGAGGAGAATGCGTGCACTCAGCTTCCCAGATCTCGCAGGTTTAGCGATAAGGAAATCTTTTGAATGTCGTGAGTGTTGTGGAAGGTATCACCTTGTGCATAAAAATCACGTTCCTTTTACGTCTCAACCTTTCTGCCTGAACAAATGAATACTTGTAACCGTGAAACTTCGATTTGAAACTAAAGGATAGCTACAGTGCGCTGCTCTCTCAAGAAGCTTTGTAAAAGAAGTGGTTTGATGCAAGAAAAGCTCATTCGAAGGAATATATTGAAATCAAGGGGCAATGCAAAGAAATAGCATCTCGATTTTATCCCCTCATTGAGATCGATCAGCGGTCTCATTTCTAGTGTCATCTATCAATCATCTTCTGTTTTTCCTTGTCGTCTACTTCGAGTCAGCATTACCTACCTAGAACCCCCTTCCAATACACAGAATGCCATGAGCAATGTTGCACTGCAAGCATACATATCTTCAGAGAGTGTTTGCCAGAATTATGTAAAAGAGAATGCGAGAAAATATGCTTTCTGGCGGGTTTGTTCGTCCTACCAAATGGTTGTAGAAAACCTCAAGAACTCCCTTTTTTCAACAGATAATGCATGTAGCACTGTCTTATTTTGGCGAGCTTTTCGAAGACTGTTTTTCGCAGCGAAGGAAAAAGCTGAAAATGAATCTTTATATAACACTGGAGTTCCTAGGCGTTTACCTCAAACGCGAAAAGCGGTGAGCACCTGAGGTTGAACTGAGATGCTAATCTGTGCTGCCCTGTTTTACTGAACGAGCCTGCGATGCAAGCATTGCGAAAGCGAAGAAAATAAATGACTTTTTTGCAGAGCGACTTCAAGCAGGGAATAATAAGCTCTGTAGCAATAAAAAAAGAAATGGTGATAGCACCTCTCTATTAATGCCAATATTGAGCGCTGTTGTGCCGCCGCAGCTGGGAGCGGAAGTATTAGAATCTTTCTCTTTCATCTATATCTCAGAGCTAGGAGAGAATAAGGATGATACTCAAACATATGCATTAAAGGAATTTCAACTAACCGAGTAGAAAGAGGACAGCATATTCGTTGCAGTAGCGAACTTGCCTCCCTCGAGATCGTCGTCAGTCATATCCGACAGCTGCCATTTGAAAATTTGTGAAATAGAACGTTAAGTTCACCTCTGAGAACACTTTAACGCGGAATCGAACAGAAAATGATATGGTGTGTCCAAAATGAAGATAGATATAAGATATGTGTTTGCGGTTTCAAAACACTGGGACATTGCCACCAAATGTTAACCATTTACGGGTACCGGCGCTCATCAAATGCTATGTTGCATCATCAAATAATGCTCACTGCTGGTGTTCGCGGTTATACGAATTCTGCGAACGCACCATCAAATTGCTATATGTCACAATACAGATATTAAATTTTCACTATTGCTGTCAAATGAGGGCAGGATTCTGACCAACTTCCGAAAATCAGTGCTGCTGAGTGTAAAGACGGGCTGAATTCGTAGCTATGAGTGCGATGCGCAACTTTCAGCCGGTGATCGAATACCTCTTCAAGGAATGATGCCGTACCCGATTAGAGCGAGTGCATCCATGAAAGTCCTGCATGTGCCGAATTCGGGATAGTGGTCCATGTAAAGAACGAAATGCATCCATTGCGAGCTCACAAAGAATTAATGAGCGCTTGGACGTCTGATCATTCGGTTTGAGAAGGTGTGAGAGTATATCACGGTCATTGAAGACTATTTCAGCTGTGCTCGGTGCCAAAGAAGGAAAAATTATCCTAGTCAAGTGGCTCAGCTCCGAGAAAAAGTAGAGCGCCTGTATAAATTTTGCTTCAGAAACGTTAATAGTTTTGGATAGAATTAGAGTATTGAAGTGATTTTCATTCCTTAAACTGCATAAGGAACAGGATACTGCGTTGTGCATTCTGCGTGACTTTCATGCACATGTGAACCATTCGCAAACAGAATTTTCAACAAATTTCATAAATCCTCGAGCGGAAAGTTCGATCTGTCATACTCCTTACACCAACTGAACAGTAAACACAAGCACCAACATGCAAGCAAAGACTGGCGATATTTAATTCTTCAAGATAGTATTTGTAAATGAGGGTAACGCTTCCATAGTTCAGTGAGCAAAATGGGTTCCTTCAAATGGACTAGGTGAAGGGACGGTCGCAAATAGACGAACAGTCGAAACAGTGAATCGATGTTGAGCTTTATTCATTATCGCAGTTGCAGACTATGAGATTGAAAGAGCTCGAACTTTGTTGAACGACGTTTTGGGATGTAGCGTATTGGTATGCAAGCAAATGATGCGCAAGTTTTCGAAGTACTGTAGAGCTGGTAAGAACATCCTATGGCTTCATCTGACGTGGAAGAACGTGGAAGAGATGGAAGAGACTTCGGGTTACCCTATGAAATATTTCTAAATCTCTCTGAGGCTGTCATCGTACACCACTCCAAAAAGAAGCAAATTACCTGTTGAGTAAATTCTCCAGCCAAACAATCCGGCTCACCAACTTTTGTTGCCTTGTCGACTGCTTCATCCGGCGGGTCTGGTGAAGTCACCTGCTCTGCTACATTCACGGTCGCTTCCTTCGCTGTAATGTTTCGGCATGCAGCATGGAAGCAGAGAAATAATGAATAGGGAAGAGAGATGGAAGAATTCGTGCATGCTCTCTGATAATACGAATGTGTATTGTCCATGTCAACTAAAGTGGTGCACTACGGCTATCTTGCTGTTGTTGTGCTGGGAGGCACTGTTTCTTCACCACCGCCGAGGTTATAAAGATCAACTGAACTTACTGCGCATCAGAATACTGCACCAGTGTAGTGTGGTAGTCGGATCACAGTAGTGTCGCAAAATGCGGCAAAATAAATTGCGACGCGGCGGCAGCGAGGGGGGGGGCCTCGCACTAAGGGAGAAAGAGAGAGAGCGAACGAACGAACGACAAGACAAATGCATGAGATGACGAGTTAAATACAATTGTCTGGAATGACAACAAGGGGAGGAAACATAGAATCTTCTCACAGCAATGTGGCGATTCTATGTTTCCATTCCCATCAAATCTCCAGCGAAATCTTCTCAGTTATTTCGCTGGAATTTTACTATGACTTTCGACTTTACGCGACACTCCCGAGGCGATGATCCTTACGCCCGACGACGACTGGTTCGAAACGCATGCGATCGACGTGTTGCTGAAGGTTTTCTGTCGTTGTCGGTTCCTCGATGTTTTCCTTGATGAAAGTAACTGTCGGATGGGGTGTCTCGCCTTTCTTGCGAAGTTTCTTCACTACGGCCATACATTTGATCGCTGCAAAAGTAATTATTGCAGATGCTGCGATGACTGCAATAACGATGAGTAAAACTTCCCAGTACTGGAAAGCATCAAAGATGCGTTGAATATTGTTGTTGGCTTCTTTTGGAAGCGTTTCAATTTCGCTCCCGAAGTCCGAGAGAGCCGTGCTGCTATCCGAGAACATTGACGGTTTTGCTCTTAAGCCCCAACGAGCACTTCGCGATTTGAGCAGATCGATCTGCGCTTGAGCTTGCTGTATTGATGTATCTTGAAGAGTGCTGGACCAGAACACGAGGTCGTTCTCAATTCGCCTACCGTGGGCTTCTTCGTCGCTGCTTTCAATGATTCCATTATGAGGAAACACAATTAGTTTGTCGCCTTCTCGTACTGCCGACACGTCATCCCTGTGAAGCAACAGTTTAGCTGCCATTGATGGGTCACTTCGACTGATGCTTCGAATAAGAATGAGGAAATTGCTTCTCGTTTGACATTGTGTTTCGGCATACTTGTTCAGGTGCAGTTTGAACTGGTGTAGCCACTTATCAGAAGCGTATTGAAATTTCGCGTTCTCTCGATCGAATCTTGATCCGAGTTCAACAGAAGATATATTGGGTGCGTCAACTCTTGCCTTTCGGAACCAATCGATGACGTCTTGCTGCTTCCAGTCATCGAACGTGATGAGTATGCCATTTTGCATGGGTGCCAACGACTGAAGTTGGCACTGTTCCGCTTGTGTCCAGCTTTCATCGAATACGTCGAGTGGAACGAATGAAGCTTGAAGTTTGTCAACGACGATCCTCTTCTCTGTGACCTGCGCAAGATACGTGCCCACTCGATGCCACGCACACTGTTCAACGAGCATTTTTCTATACCATAGGACAATTCGACCTTCAGCCATGCATTTTCCAGTGGACGCATTGCAAGCCGTGACGTCTGTAAGACAAGAATCGATATGCATATCATCAGCAGTCAGCACGAAGCCTTCATCCAACTCGTAATTCACAGTAGCAGTACACCTTTCGCCGAAGATGGCATAAGAAGCGGCTGACGGTTGAGAGCTCTTCCACCTTTTCCCACCAATCTTTTCGAGTTGAAGCTCGCCAAAGCGTTTGGTACTCCTCATCTCTTCACATGCTTGAGCTGTGACGGCCGATATAACGGGTTCTTCAATGGTTTCGTGCATACTGAATCGGAAAAACGCTCGGGTGCAGATCTGATGAGTGATCTGGAAACAGCTAATAGCTTCCACTCGTTTCGGTTTTCTTTCGAAAACGCTTATTCTAGTCGTCGTAAGATGGATGAACCGTTCTACTGTACAGTTCTGAATTTTTGGAATTGACAGGTGTATACCCTGAGTTCCGCTGGTTGCGGCGCTCCCGACGACTGAAGTTAGTAGCCCCGAGATAAGGAGACAGGGCAGTAGGTAAAAGGGTAGGAGGTGCTTTCGTTTTTTCACCGGTTTACCGGATATGTCTCCGATAACAGTCGTGGAAATTGCTGTTGCTGCCGTTGTTATTGTTGCATCTTCTTTGGTTCGAATTTCGAGTGGAAAGAGATTATTGATTGTTCTTTGTACCTCTTTGCCGTTTGAAAGACGAATTGTTGCTGTTCTTACTTTCGACGGTTCCGGATGTAGAGCTTCGATAATTCCGAGCGGTCAGGTGCCTCGAGGACATGGTGACTCGTTCAGTAGCACTATTTCGTTGACCTCAGGACATCTCTTTTCAGTGCTGAATGGTTGTTCATGAGTTGTTTGGTACCGTTCCCTCAACATCATGAGATATTCTTCTCGCCATATCGTCCAAAAGTTATCGAGTTTTGCTGTCGTTTCCTCCCAGTATTTCAAAAGTTTTCCACGAATGTCGTCAGGGTCACGGTATGTTGGATCTTGTACATCATTTTCCAGGCTTCTGAATATTCCTGGTGAAGAATTACCGTGTGGCAGCAGAAAGTCGATTGGTCGTAGAACTGTCGTATTCTCCGATGAGAGGGGGGTAATTGGACGGCAATTTACCACTGCTTCAATATCTGTTGTCAGCGTTTGAAGCTCTTCCTGCGTCAGCATTTTTCGTCCAATTGTGTTCTTCATACTGCTTTTCACGAGACCGACCATTCTTTCATAGATGCCGCCTTGCCATGGCGAGAGTGGAGTAATGAATGACCACTGAATATTGTGTGCAGCGCAGTAATCGAGAATTTCGTTGTCCATCTGGTGCACTTCAGACGCAGTGGTTAGTACAGATCGAGCCCAGACGAATTGTGTGCCGTTGTCCGACAGCATTCTCTTAGGGAGTCCTCTTCTCGAGACAAAGCGATGCAAACACTGAATGAAACCTGGCCCGGATAGGTCAGATGCGACTTCGAGATGTACAGCTCTAGTCGAGAAACAAGTAAACAGACAAATCCATCGTTTTGTGAAATCCTTTTCATCGGAACGTACCGTGAACGGTCCCATATAATCGACACCTGTGTTTTCGAAAGGAGGATGCTTAGATACTCGTTCCGGCGGACAAGGTGGCATTCGGGGCATCTGAAAGGGCTTCGACTTCCATCGTCGACAATGAAAACAGTTATTTAGAGCTCGTTTTGTGGCCTGACGACCACGAGGGACCCAGTATGCCTCACGCATCTTCGCGAGAACTGAAAAGATTCCAGCATGCAAAAGTTCCCCATGGATGTGCAAAATAAGCAACTGAGTTATGCGGTTGTCTGCAGGCAAGTAGATCAACAGTGGTGATGAAGCATATTTCATTCTACCTTCGCAATTCCACAAGCCATCATTGTCGAGATGAGCGTTCCACTCTTCTCTCTCCTGCAGACAATTGTCCTCTCTTTGAGCTTGCTTCACCAGTAGTTCTTCAGCTCGAGATATTTCGATGGCCTTTAGCGGTCCTTTTTCAGGACATTTTCCTCTGAAGCAGGCTACTGCTCGCAATACCCATGCTGTCGTTCGCAGTAGACGGGACCATTTGCTGAAACGCGTGACGTTGATAATAGTCGATGAACGATCGTGTATTTCACAGGCCTGCAGTGTGTGCGCATTCGTCGTTGTTATTTCTGTCACCAAGTCTTCTGGGCTGGCATCGTCTTTTGAGCCAGCAGTGTTAGCTACCAATTTTGGCCAGTGGTCACTAGAATGGAGAAGCCAATGTGGTCCATGCCACCATAATTTGTTATTGATCAGATCGCTGATGTCACTACCCCTCGTAGGAATATCGGCCGGATTGGAATCTGAAGGAACGTATCCAAATCTGGCATCCGTTTTCCGAATTTCTCTCAGCCGATTTTCTACGAATCGATCTTTCTGATGCGCGTCATTGGAGCGAATTCGTTGTAAAGTACACTGACTGTCGGTCCAAATATATCTGTCGACGGCTTCCAACTGCAGCTGTTGTGATGTGTATTCAAGCAGCCTCGTTCCAATAAGAACTCCCACAAGTTCCAGACGCGGGATGGTGGATCCTTTGAGTGGGGCAAGTCGAGTCTTGCATATTAGCAGATGACATTCAACTTCTGAGTTCGTTTCTGTTCGAATGTAAACGGCTGAAGCGTACGCTGTCTTCGATGCATCCGTGAAACAATGAAGTTGCAGTGCAGCTTGGCCCTTTATGACGAATCGCGGTACTTTAATTGTGCGGTCACTCCATTCGCGGCATATGCTATTAATCTGCTCGGTTATATCTTCGGGTAATCTCTCGTCCCACTTCTGATTCTTTCTCCATAGATCTTGTAGAATTACTTTCAATGGAGTGAATAGTGGAGAGATATGTCAGGTAGGATCGTATTGAGCAGCGATATAGGACAACAGTTGCCGTTTGGTCATCACTGGCTGCTTCGGTGGAGTTACTTTCCACTGAATGTAGTCTGCTACAGTATCCCAACGCGCTCCTAGTAGTTTCGTGTTAGCTGTTCCGTGACGATCCTTTTCTGGAATTGTTTCGTTGAAGGTCGCATCGTTGCTCAGAAATTCGCGAATGTTCATTCGTGCGTCTTCGAATAGTTTCTTTATGCGTTCGAACTTATCGAGAGCCTCCTCCGTCGTACTTGCACTGATCAGTACGTTATCCACATAAATGTTCTTCCAAAATTCTTCAGCTAACGCTACGTCATCGTACGAGTCCAGGTGCGTTTTGATTGTTGCTGCGAGGAGGAAGGGACTTGCGTTGAGTCCAAACAGGACTCTCGCAAAGCGAAAAATCTTTAGATTGCTGTGAGATGGCGGTGAGTTGATATCAGACAGCCATAGAAAGCGAGTCGCATCTCGGTCTGGTTTATTGAGAGCCACTTGTAGAAACGCCTTCTCTAAACCTCCTATGATAGCGATAGGCATTGAGCGGAATCGAAGCAGTATACCACCTGAATTCGGGAGCAAAACTGGTCCTCTCATAATTGCTTCGTTAATGCTTTTAGTACCTCTCGATTTGGAAGAGCCGTCGAAAACTACACGAATCTTTGTAGTCGTCTTATGGGGGTTAATTACTGCTTGATGTGGCAGATAGTTGACAACGTTGGAAGCGGGTTTTAGTTCCTCTCTAGGTACTTCTTCGATGATTCCACAGTCCTTCTGCTGGGAGAAGATTGCGTCATATTTTTCGAGAAGCTCGCGATCGTTCTGTAGGCGTTCCAAGTTGAAAGTAATCGACCAAATGCTAGGCCAAAATTCAGTGGAATATGTGGAACAGAGTCTCTGAATGGGAGGCTCACAGAATAGCGACCATCGATTCTCTTCACCGTTTCCTTAAACATGTCCATTGCCTGTTGGTCTTCGTGCTTGGTTGGTGAATCTCGAATACCAAGTAGCTCCAAATTCCAGTAGTTGGACATCTGCTCGATTTGGTCGGAAGGTTGCTTGTTTGCAAATTCCATTTCTTCGTGAGCGTCTTCTGGCATTTGTTCATCAATACATACCACCGCCTGGGCTACTTCATTCTTTTCGGCCTGTTTGGACGACAAAATGTAGCCAACTTTAGTGGGAATTAATTCGTAGCCGTTTCCTAGGCGTTTGATTCCCGCAAGTGGAATAAAGTCACTGAAATAGTCATGACCGATCAGAATGTCTGGAGAACGAATTTTTCGCGGCAGCTCTGAAGGCTTCAGATCACGAAAGTTCGCTTCAATGTTATCACTGACAACTTCTAGGTTGCTAGTAATTCGCTTAATTGTGCTTACTCTGACAGCTTTGCGGGTACCGTTCTGAAGTTGAACGGAAATAACAGTTCGATTTGACTGAATAATTTGCGGCGCACTATCACCAAAAGTGCTTATGCTCAGCTTTTGTGGTGTTGTGCTCAGCTGCAGCCGATTCGCTGAGCACGCTGTTATGTACGACTTTTGAATGCCCGAGTCAAAAAACATTAAAGCATTTGTTCGACAGTTTGCTTTATGAGGGTTGGAGACCATTACCTCTTTACAGAACAGCAGTGCTTTGTTTCCAGCTGCCATATTTGCAGCAATCACTTCCTCAGGTGGAGTGGGCTGGTCTTTACCATCTTCCCTTTTTCCTGCGATTTGCATCTCTCTATGCATAGGAGTGAGTTGTGATTAGAGTTTCGGCAGTGGTAGCAGTGCTGCGTTGCTTTGCAATTTTGCAGTGCATGTCCCCTTTTCAAGCATCTTGTGCACAACTGAAGTTTATTCGCTCGCTGAATTCTTTTTTCTGTTGTGTTGTACGAAGGACAGTTGCGATTCCAATGTGATTCACCGCAGAACGCACATGGCTTTGACGGCCTTTTCTCTTGTTTTTGCTGAGCGAGAAACGAAGATGTTTTGATTTGCGGCTCTTTCGGCATGCTACGTATTTTTATTTGATGCGCTTGCTGATAGGACTGTATGTATAACAGGTCGGCTGTCATTAATTCTTGAAGTTTCGCTCGTAATTTTCCTACATTCCATTCTGGGTCTAGAGCCTTACATTCGCTGATCCGTCTTTTTATTCTCTGCGAAAGTTTCTGCTCAATTGTAAATGCCAGCAAAGGTGAGTCAAGATTTTCGCCTGCTTGCTCAAGCTGCCTTAGTATTCTTTCGACTGCCTGTACAGTTGGCACGAGTTGTGACCCATTGTCGCTGAGCAGATTTTGCAACTCGGTGTGTAAGCTGGCTGTTATTACGGCTGGATTTCCGTAATTTGATTTTAGCGCAGTTACCACCAAATCAAAGCTGCTTTCCGTTATAGTGTAGCCCTGAGCAACGGTTGCTGCTGGGCCTTCAAGTAGCGAAAGCACGTAATTTAAGCGCTGCACTTTTGGCAAGTGGCCGACAGCAGAATTAAATGTTTCCCAGAATCCAGTCCACTCTTTAGGATTTCCAGAAAATTTTCTGAGTTGGATCTGAGCCAAAGCAACGTGGCTGCTTATTTGTGGTTCAGAAGGCGAAGGAGCAGAAATTGTTTGTAAGTTCGAGGACACTTGCGTCAATAGCGCGGTGGGTGACGAAGCCGAAGACTGTAAAGCTTTCAGAACGTCAGTGATGTTAGAGATTCTAGCGTTTAGTTGATCAGCAATGGTTTTGGCTTGCTCGCACAGATAGAGAAAGCTATTTGGCGAGGTGAAGTAATCTTCGTACGCCTTAGTCTCTGCTTCTGTCGCTCGCGGATCACTCAGAGTGTCCAAAAATTCAAGCCACTTTTCGTGCTTGCTTTCAATTTGCGAAATGAGGCGCGTTGCAGTTTTTAAGCAATGGCGCAGGCAATCTCTACGTTTTATAAAAGCGGTAGTTTGAAAAGAACTTTCCTGGGATATATCGATGTCCTCCTCAGTTGGTGGGATCCGTCCGACGATCGATTTTAGCTCTTGGATCATGGGCTCGAGCCCGGCTTTCATTCGACGGGCCATTGTGCAGCAAATATATTCAGCAGAACCGCAAGTTGCGAATCAGTCGCAGAAAGTAGTGCGCAGAAATCCGAAGATTGCAGGATCCGGAGGAAATAAATCCGTCTATCCTGCCGTGGTCGCCGCTTTTGTCGCAATATGCGGCAAAATAAATTGCGACGCGGCGGCAGCGAGGGGGGGGGGGGCCTCGCACTAAGGAAGAGAGAGACCAAGACCAACACCAAGACAAAGGCAAGAGATGACGAGTTAAATTTGTCTGAAATGACAACAAGAAGAGGAAACATAGAATCTTCTCACAGCAATGTAGCGATTCTATGTTTCCATTCCCATCAAATCTCCAGCGAAATCTTCTCAGTTATTTCGCTGGAATTTTATTATGACTTTCGACTTTACGCGACAGTAGGTTGTTCGGAAAGGAGCATAGTGCAGTACAAAAATGCAGCATGTTAGCGGTGAGAGAAATCGTGTTTAGCATAATACATTCTATTTTATCCATACGATTAAATAGCACTTTAAATATGCGCAGTTCTCGCAGTCGGCGGGGACAAAATAGATGCTCTATGAATATGTATGAATTTCCCATTTCTTCATTTCCTTTAAACAGTGAGAAAGTTGGAAGAAGCATGTGTTATGACGTGAATGAAATTCGCATGCGCCGTCCGACTAAGTTTCGAATTTTCTGCACTGCAAACATGGAAAGGCTATGTCTCAAAACGGGTTCCATTATTATGATCAAGGAACAATGAAGTCACAAATAATGTAATCCCGGCAGCTAGCTAGATGTCACAGATTCAACTTGAAAAGAATCGCAGATTTCTGGGCGCAAGGAATTTCTGGAAGCCTCCTCAACATCACTCGTTTTCAGGTCTTTTTTAGAAGGTATTTTTCCCTTCGTCCAAAAACTCAATCCCTTGGGTCACCTTCTGTCTTTGAACATTTAAAATGCATGAGCCTCGCAACGAATTACGGGGCAGCGTATTATCCCCCGATGCAGTTAATAGGTAAATGAACAGGTCCTCAAAAAACAGAGACAAAGGAATTTTACGTTCACTGGAAACATTCGTGTTGTCCGCAGCGGATGAAGCTTTTGCTGGAATTCCTGTCGCCGCCGCGCTCTGCATAGTGCTCACCTGCAATCACCAGTTTGATTTATGTCGGCTCTGTCGCACTGCAATTCGCTTATGTTTAAACGCATGCTACACAGACCAGAGGTTCTCACAAAGTCTCCATAGAAGGAGTCCTATTTCTGGCACATACGTTTTTCACATTACTCTACTTCTGCAATTTCTCTGCTCCCTTCCTGCATCACTTCATCGGTCTTCAACCTGCAATTCATTAAAGTGTTAACGTGTTTGAGAAATCAGACAGAACTCAATACTTCTTGTTAATATACTCACTAAAGGCGAAGGGAGCAGTGTGGAACGAACCTTCTCGAGGAAAACAAGTTGGAATATCAAAAATAATCGCATTTTTTGGAGATGAAAATATACGATGTTTGTATTTGCCTACGCCTGTTCTACAAATTCAAAAACTTAAACACAGCAGATATCAATCATAGAAAGTCAAACTCTTCATCAATAAATACTTCTTCCCTTCTCTTCCCTTGCAGATAATGGAGCTATCCGCGTGAAACTTTTCCCAAGATGAAACACTCACTCTGTGCTGGCCCCGATAACAACAATGCTCAAAAATACCAAAGAGGATGACAATAATGAAAGAAATGACCGGGAGAATTCACGTTGCCAACATACGAATAGGCATGACCTCGTAAAGTTTTATTCGGTAATCTCGAAATGGAAGTATCCCCGCAGTAAGTTTGCGCCCGATCCTATTCGAGAGGATTTGGAAATGTGGCAACTCCCAAAAATTGGATCGGAATTCGGGGTTAAGTTTCATTTGTGAAGTTCCAAAATAAGGACTCGTAGAGATCTCAAACTTTTATTGCAACAATCAAAACCACCACTGATGCTCACGTATTGTGCTAGTGGCAAGGAACTGATGGTTTCTCCTGTTGGAATCCTTGTTGGTTATTCTTCGTTCCATCATGATTCCACCGTGATGCGTGAAACTATGTTTGACCCACCTCCTGGTTTCTCGAGGTAACGGGCTCAAAAAAGAAAGGCAACATCATGAACAGCTGCTCCATTACCATGTCAATAAATCTACGAATTTTTTGCATTGAAAGGTAGTAAGGAATGACTCATTTGGTTGAATGTCGATTGACTGTGCGAGCGGCCAGCCGGCGCACAATAGGAGGAACTACTACATAGCGCCCTGGAAAACTTAATGACAACTCGAGCTTAGGCCCTATATCTGCATAAATCGCAGTCTCCAAAAACGCATCGTGAGCAGTGAGGCAGGCGACACAACAAATCGCTCTAAGCAACTCAATGAACTCACTGCTTCACACGCAATGTGCTGAACGAATGAGAAGACCACTCGTCAGCAGAACAATGCTAAGAACTGCGTGGATACAACGCCATTCATGTTGTATGAAACGAAAGTAGTGATGCACTCGAATAGATGTTGTGTCTACCAGAAGGGCGGAAAATATAAGATATAGATGCGCTAGTTCAAATTTTGCATGATACTGCGCTTACTCAAATTTGCATATTTGCTCAACTAATCAGGAGGTTTCTAGCGCGGAGACGCTTTATAAAGAATGGCGCGACCTCCTCCATCTGCATTTCACAGCAGCGTAACTACTTATGTAGAAATTGAATTGGCGTCTGCGTATGTCGCCGTCATCTAACTATCGTTATGCATAAAGGAAGTCTTCTTAGCAACGCTCTTTCAAAATCATACCACTACAGCAAAGAATATTATTCTTTCACGAAATCACCATAGGCACCACTGCCCTGTGACACATGTTGGGGGAGTATGAGACCCATGCCTGCTGAATTGGAAGAATATCTCCAGTACTCATTTCACCTTATCGCGATTCCAAAATTGTTTCTCCTGTCAGTGGTGTTCCAGGAACCGAAAGCTTTGTTATTCTGGGGGAGCGAATCGGAGTTCGGCGGATGGCGCATGGCCTCCGAGCTCCACTAGCTTACAATTACACATCAGTGTGTGTAAAAAGCTTCGTTTATCTAGCAAAACTCGAAATCCAACTTCGTTTTCAAGCTTCTCAGTTGGTTGATTAACATACGTATTTCTCTTCACTATAGCACATTTTGGAGTCAGTTTTCAGTGCTTGATCCCGCGAACGCTCCAAAAGATGCATGACGTCAACTTTTTTTCAATTGTGACCCATTCTGACCTAATCTAGCATTTTTGTACCAGAAGGAAGCCAATAACGCATCGTCGCAGAAATTTCATACAACTAATTCACTTTCAGTGATGAGATGCTCCAGCCATGCGAACGTGCGAACGCCCAACGCGCGGTGAAAATTTTGTAACATAGTCCATGTACCCCCTTTCGTTCGCCTGCGTGACGTCACTGGCACATGTTGGCCTTCGACATTTCTCCAGCCAAGTTTGTCTGGATTCGTTGTATATTTGAACGTGAAGACAAGAGGACACTTCCCACTTCTAAGGTCTTCACTGACTTTTACATCCAAAACAATATGATGACGTTGTTACCATTTAAAGAACTGAAGAAATGTGCAGATCCTAGTTGTTCTAAAAGACACAAAAGCAATCCTTGGATTGATGTTCATTGCAGGTCCATGGTTTTGCTGAAGAACGTAGTGTTAGGCGCTTCCTATCGATTTCCATGCGCATTCCCTCACAGTTTATGGCAGCAGCACGTCTTTGGCAGTATGTATATGTATCTTTCTCTCTGTCTAATAGTCTGAACGTACATGATATATGCCATAGTGGTATCACTGTGATACCAGAGTGATAAATATCAACATCTGTTAAACAGATCCCCAAGCATGTCGAAAAAAGTTTGACGCACCTAAAAATGCTCAGAAAACGCATGCGTCTGCACCTGGCTAGTCTTATTTTTCTCTGCGCAGGTCACCTGAAATCAACACCCATACGACACTTGCATCGAAAATCGGATCGTGCAAGGTACTATTGCACCGTTTGTTTATTCGTTTACTTATTCATGGGGGCTTCATCACTGCTACTTTCGAACTATAGCCCCTTGCAAGTGAGAGCCCCACATTACCTACTGACCATTACTAAGAAATCCAGTCAAGGGAAAACTTTGAAAGCGGAAAACCCCTTACGGAAAAATTTATCCCAGCACCACTGTCGCCAGTCTAACTTCGTGATCCATCATTAAAAAGATTCTTGAGTTAAGCTTGGCAGCACGGTTTGCTACGGGGCCTCACTGCTCTACAAAATTCCATAGGCGATCAAACGTAAAGACTTTTTGAAGCAGTGCGTTAGATTTTATAGATTTAAAAAAAATTAGATTAGTATGATAGATTTAGATTAGAGGGAAAAAAAGTTAGATTTAGAGAGAAAGATTGGGATAAATTAGAGGGAATAGATTCCATCTTCTACATTCAGTTAGATTTTATACGACGCAAAAATCGAGGGAATCAAAAAACCACCCATCCCCATACACCTGCAACTTCATTACGTACATCTTTCGACATAGAGTAACAGCGACATCAGTCCGTGGCAGTCGGTAAAACTGCTCCACGTCTGAATACCACCTTAGCATTTTCGCTTCAGGGTAAAAGTTAGGGATGAAAATGCCATTACAAGATGACACCTTACAATATTTTTTGCAAGACGTCCAGTAATTTTGCAGAAAAATGCAGCCATACAGCAATACAGGGATCCCATTAGCTGACTCATGATTGAAATCGCCAGACCATTGTAGGAAAACTTTATGGGGACTGAAAGGGCTAGTGGAAAAAAGCCTCTAATTTCCACTATAAAGTTACTCTGCAATTCAAATTTTCGAAGACAGAACGCTGTTCGAGAGTAGGGCAGCTGATGAGCGAAAAAGCGAGCGAGGAAGAGTTGCAGCTCATTACTCGTTGATTGCAAGAAGACTTTTATTCCAAAATATAGGACATTCAAAGAAGAAAGAATTTCGATAAATTTTTTAAAGCGGTGACCTGCATTTCAGACAATGCCGAGTACAATTGAAGCAACCGCTAAGTATGTGATGGTGGCAAACACTTCTGTAGCAGTCGTTTGGCGAGTAGATATCCCGATCCTGAAACCAATGTGCATTACATATGGAATACAGCAAGAAGGTGAGCACGGAGGGTGAAATTCGTTTAACGCCGGACGAATGACCTTACGTAGGCAACATGCTAATGGCGTAGAATGTGGAGGGCACGGATATCCACCCAGCTCTTCCTACTATCCATTGTTCACCCTATGAACGAGCATCATTTTATGTGCTTCTATTAACCTTTTGCAAATATAATCTGATCAAATCTGGACAACTGCAACCGTTCAAAAAAGGCAATTTGCTGCATGACGATTCGAATTTATTTGTTGTTCATGTCTGAACAACCAAGGTTAATATAGAAGCTGTCAGCGATACCTAATGTGAAAGTATGGACACTCGTTGCAGAAAAGAGGGAGGGGAGATGAACTGGTAGGTGGCGAGGAGAGTGAAGGAGTGTGGGGGGAAGGGGAGGGAGGGGATCGCTAAAATTCACAACAGCTTTCACTTATAACCTCTACAGTTGAGAATGATGTATTTGTGTTGCTTTACAACGAATCGCGTTTTAGCAGATTGCCTTCTACAGTTCACGGCGAAATAACTAAGCAGTATTCAAGAATTTGCTGAACTGTCTGCAGCAAAAGGTGGATGCGTAGATGATGTCTTATTCGGAAGCGACAAGTATAAGTAGAACAAGAGAAGTGATATCCACTTTTGCAATCTGTTTTTTTTTTCACGATAGCATATACAGCACATTTGCATTGGTGTATTCGGACAGATGGACCTACGGATGGTTCAGTTCACTAATAGTGGTTACGACGGAAAGGATCAATCCGGCGCTTGCAGAAGCATCCTATCACCTCATCAAATCTGAGGCGTTCAGATCAAAGACTGCAATGAAGAACAGAATGGGGTGCGTTGTATTTATGCCACAAGATGATATGATTTTTTGACGTTTTGCTTGATATGTTGCTTGTGTGGACTCAACCTACGATTGACTCGTCGCAATTTAGTCTATCTATTTATGTTCGAAAGCAAAACTGTGAAAAACGTGTCTTAATCTGGGCACATTTTGAAAACTTGAAGATCTGTAGCTGAAAATATTGATGCTATCCCTCTCATATGGGCGGCGATAAACTGTGAAGTGGCACACCAGACATCTCACCGACGGTCGCCCTGTTGTCTCTTCTTGTCACTGAATTACTTCAGCTATGCCGATTTCGGTAGCATTCCTTTCATACTGAGCAGGAACTTGCCTCTGCGATTGCTATAGCAAAACTGTTTACGGTTATGATACAACGAGTTGCCTCTCAGAATTCGAGGAAATAACCAGGTTGCTTTTAACGCAGAGGAGGAAGTGAGTCGTAAGATATATTCCTACCTAGCTACCAAAGCTAAGACTGCTTGAATAATGAGAACAGAAGATAATGCTCGTGCAGTGCAAAGATGGTTGTTACAGGCATCGGAATTAAAAAAGAAAGAGTAAGATGAGCGCTTAGGTGCTCCGTTGATTATTAGTTTCACAGGTTGCTTCGGCATCCAATTTGAAAGACTACGGAAATCAGTCATTGCAGATTACAAGCGAACGTACTGCTAGAACTGCGTTACGCGAGATGTGCTCCCCCATTGCATTAAGGAAGACGTTTCCACATCAGAGTATGGATATTGTTTCCTGCTTCAGATGGCGAGCAGTATACTATGCGTCAATCGCAAGGAAAGGCAACAAAGCAGCATTGTATTTGGTCTCCGCAAAGTATGGAATAAAATATTGCGCTTGAGACGAGTTAGTGTTAAAGAATGCTCAGGGAACAACGATCGAAAGCAACTGATGAAGAGATTCACGGCATTTATTAGACTTGTCTCTTCTTAAATATCCTCGGTTCCCTTTTAATCGCACAGTTCTCAACTTACCGGTAATGCAGAATCCTTCGTTTACGTTGCATATTGATCCATTGTAACGTTTGCAGTCAGCATCTTTTGTGCGGAGTAATGGTCCACGGAAAACATCCACTAAAATGATTCAGATGCATGAAGTCACTTATTCATAGTTTGATAACTGTCACTTTTAGCGTTTGTCAGCTGAGCAAATGACCTGTCACGGGTGAAGTCACGCGTCGACATTACCACGAAGGGAAACTTCAACAGTGCATTAAGCTTTTGCAATACTTCTTCGGCGAATGTTGAGTTCACATGAAAATCCACTACCTGTTCTCTTCAAACTGTAATTTTCAAACGCTTCAAAACAATTATAAATTGCGGAATTCGCTGGTTTCTATAATTCTGACTCCTGCTCCTACCTCGTTCCATTCCTTTCCCACCGTGTTCTCCACTCTCCCGCCATGCTTTATGTTCGAAAAATGTTGCGGGGCTCCGTGACCGTGACTGCCGTACAAAAGCTGTGTGATGCCACACTAACCGACCACTAACTTCACTTCAACTCGCGAGCTAGGAGCACTGGGATGACGGAATTTCGCGTGACCAACCCTAATATGGCCCCTGTGCCCACTTTTTCTGGGACTGCCCATTCACTTTTTTTTTACTTTTCATTGAGGGAAACACGTGTAAAGGCATGTGAGAACGGAGGAAGTGAAGGAAAACTACAATGAGACACGAAGATAATGCGCTTTATTGCAATTCTTATCCGGAACGGACATGAGAACGAAATGATCGACAGAGAGGGTCAGTGACCGCACAAAAGTGCACAACAACAATTCTGTTAGGGCTCGCAGTCCATTAAAGAGCGATGGGGAAACGGAAATTGTATACGGCATTGCTGGCTCATTTTTTCGTAGTTAAAATGTGACGACCACGTCGAATACAAGATAATCCCCATTGAAGCAGAGTTGAGAGGGTCTTGAGTTTATTGGCGCATGAATTCGGAACAAGGAATGTAGTCAAATTTGATTATTCAGAATTCCAGCGATCCCAAATTAAAAATTTTCAACGTCGTAGCGTGAACTGGTTTCTATCATCTACATTATGGTATATGACACAGATATTGTGAGCATTTTGCACTGCTTTCATATTAGTAAACACAGAGGGAGACAGCATATAAAAAAGAACCGGTAGGAAGAAAGGAAAGCTATAAGCTATATAGCATTTACATGGACTCTGTTCTGCCTCACGTTTGCTGCACCGCACACTTGCTGCACTCGATATGCACTACCTGCTGTTTTTGACGGGAAATAATCATATATCACTTTCTCAAACAGCCGTTGGACGCATCAAGATCCCTTAGCAGAAATTGGATGTGGTAGACAGGATGGGCTAATGGACGATAAATTTTAGAGGCTTGGTCATAGAGCCGCGCACTGATTTGAATACAGGAAAGATTGTTGATGTCGATAAACGTCGAAAAATTTCAATTGAAAGCACTTTCGTGTCGGAGACCACTGCGAACGGCGTACGTTGTCGCAAATCTAGAGTTTTTAATTGAAAGGGCACTGTTGCAGAGAACGATGGCATCCCGTTTGCTACCCGCGCACGCAGCTGCGCTCGTGCTCCACGCCGCGTACGCTCCACTATCGTACTCTGCACTTTCCAAGCTAATGCTAACGCGCATCATAGAAACTCGAAAACTTGCAATAGAAACATGCGGTTTTTTTCAACCGTTCAATTAGGAATGCGAAATAATGTCCCTCTGCAAAATTTCAGCTCAATTGATGCGCAGGAAGTGCACCTGCTGGGGAGACCATCGTTCTCTGCGATCCAGTGGCGCATCACAGAAACTCGAAAACTTGGTAGAAATATGCGGTTTTTTTTTTCAACCCTTCAATTCAGAATGCCAAATAATCTTCCTCCGCAAAATTCCAGCTCAGCTGACGCGCAGGAAGTGCACTTGCTAGGGGGATCATCGTTGTCTGCAGCGATACTATGGCGTATCCTAGAAACCCGAAAACCTGACAAAAGTATGCGGTTTTCTCAACCGTTCAATTCAGAATGCAAAATAATGCTCCTCTCCAAAATCTCAGCTCAATTGATGCGCAGGAAGTGCATTTGCGGAGGGATCATTGT
Organism: Baylisascaris procyonis; assembly: GCA_037389465.1. Classification (NCBI taxonomy): domain Eukaryota; kingdom Metazoa; phylum Nematoda; class Chromadorea; order Rhabditida; family Ascarididae; genus Baylisascaris; species Baylisascaris procyonis. The sequence continues at coordinate 375,139 of JAZARR010000072.1, forward strand.
TGTCTGCAGCAATCCAATGGCGCATCACAGAAACTGGAAAACTTATAATAGAAACATGCGGTTTTTTCAACCGCTCAATTCGGCAAAGGAAATTAAATAAAATAAATGAAACACAACAAATAAAATAAAATAAATAACATAAAATAGGTTGGATGGAACAGATAAAATTGTGGCAAACGCGAATCAATTATGTCATTCACCTTCAAATTGTTTACATGTGAATGATGCAAAATCAAGGCTATTGTCATGATAGCCGAAATGACTGCAAATGTTTGATGCGTTGCTGTTGTCATTAATCTCATTCAAAGAAATGCTATTCGAAGAAATGCTTAATTCAAAGAAAGGAACAGAAATGAAATATTGTTACCAGTGAAACTACCTAATTTTTCCTTATTGTGACTGTTTTACATAGCCATATTAAATGAAATGTTATTATCGCTTTGATTCTGAGTGTAATATGCGTATCATTGCGACTGTATAAGCAGCGTCTTTGTCTCAATAAACGTTTTTCCCGACTGCAATCCCCACATCTGGTGCCCGAGGTCAGGTCCAATCATTTCTGAGGAAATGTCGGGACCTATTCGTCGGCTACGGGCCTCAACACGGGCCAGATTCGTCCGGTATCCGGAAAATGTGCCGGACGCTAAGGAAATGCCGATTGGCGATATCGAATCACTACGTCAGCTCCGGACGGAGCTGAAACACCACATAGCTCGCATCTCCAAGCTTGCCGAACTGATTAATAAAAAAAAATGAAGAATGGGCGCAGTTGATTCAAACGTCCCCTCCTAATCGCGTCAAAGAAGAAGAAGAACTGTACGAAGAAATGACGCGAAGTGAAGGGAACTTTCTGGAAATATGGCTTCAAAGCCAGGAGAAACTGGAAGAACTTCGAGAAAATCTCGATAAGGCGGATCAAGAACTAAGGGAATACGATAAAAGTGGAAGTGATCTTAAATGTGACAGTAAATGTGAAGAAGAAGCAGTACAAAACAAAAATATGTAACATAGACCACAATGTAACACAAGCAACGCCAACATCCAGGAATACGACACGACCAGACCGCCAGCAACACTCAGGTTTGCCTTACCGACACAACAGTTGCCAACTTATGCGGATAACAAAATTCAACACACCGCAATTGAACACAATCAGCGCCAAGATCCAAGAACACGACACGACCAACCCGCCAGCAACACTCAGACTTGCTTCACCAACACAACAATTGCCAACTTATGCAAACGACGATATTCAACATGGACCGATATTCAACACAATCAAGGCCAGCGCTAACATCCCGCAATACGATACGACCAACCTGCCGGCAGCACCCGGACCTGCCTTACCAACGCAACATTGCCAATTTATGCAGGTGATCCATTGCGTTTTAATGAGTTTTGGGATTTCTTTCGCGATGCAGTCCACAGCCAAAACATATCCCAACTACAAAAGTATCATTACTTACTTGGATGCCTAAAAGGACGTGCCCATGCCGCCATAGAAGGCTTATCGGTCACCTCTGCCAATTATTTGGAAGCTGTGGACATAATCAAGCGTGGCTTTGGAAACCCAAATACTCTAAAACTCTCTTTGTATCATCAGTTACGAAAGGTTCCTATATGTACCATGCGCACAAAGCATCTACGTTGTGCACTTGAAGCGGCTGAAAAAACGTTGTCGCCAATTGAAAGCGCTTGGCGAAGACATAAATCAAACAAGCATTGCTCTCATTATCCAAGAGAAATTACCTCACGCTATTCTCATAGAGCTGGGCCGAGAAAAAACGGCCGAAGAAATTTGGCAAACTGACGAACCGCTTAAGGCCCTCGACAGAATTGTCAGTATTCGGGAGGAAGCGCAATATATAATCCAAAACTCACCTGCAAATAACAAGGTTCAAGACCACACCGAGGTATCTTCACCAATCCGAAAAGAAACCTGTTCCATCTTACAAGGGCACCGGGAAACAGGGAATCGTGAACTACATCCTTGCGCTCTCTGCCAGGGCCCCATCTCAATGAAGCATGCGCTGTTTACAGAACAATAGACCAAACACTCCAACGTATGCGCGTTTTAAATCAACGCCACAAATGTCTCTCGAACACACATTCTGCCCACAGTGCACATGTTCACGAACATGCATTCATTGTGGACAATATTATAACAGAGCATTTTGGGCGCAACACTACAAGTACTGAAAATAAAGAACTTACCTTCACGAATAAGCATGACTTTAGCAACACAAGAAATACAAAAATTCAAAGAGCTTGTAGCAACCGTATGGATTTCACATAGCCAAGGAACCTTCTAAAGAAGAGAGATATTCAAAAAGCTAGCATGAAAAATGTCGATGAAATTGCGAAATTGAAAGCAGTAATTAGTGATCACGACCGCCAGTTGCTGATGTTGAGGCGTCATAACGATGAGCTCATACAACTGAAGACATGTGAAGCTAAGATCACCACCCTCGAGAACTCGGCGGCTCCGCGCAGAACGAGATCGCCAAATTGACCGAGTTGAACAACAAACTCCAGAAAGAAAAGAACGATATCATGAGCTCGAAGCAGGAGGCAGATGTTGAATTCGATGCGGTTAAGGATCGTTTATGCAAAATGGAACAAGAGGTTGAGAAGTTGCGAACAGCGAATACGGCCGTAAATGATGGTGAAGGGAAAGCAAAAATAGCGCTTAACGCAAAAACGAAGGTCTATTTGCTCGGAAGAGAACTACAACATGCAAAAATGTTAATCGATCACTTTAGAGAAGAATTGGAGCAACCTGAGCAAGAAACTAAAGATAGATTGGAGTATGCGCTACGCACTAAGACACTTTCAGACAAAACGAATGTCTGTGAAACCACAAAAATTACTTAAGTGCGTGTGAAGGAACTTGGCGACAAATATCGACTCCACTTAAAGAAGCTTAAAAATGAGAGGGATGAGTTTTTGTGACGTTTACAATTGGCTGAGAAACAATGCATAATGGATAGGCAGCAATTAGAAATCAATGAGCTGAAACGTTATTACAAAAATGAAATCAAACAATTCAATAACGAAATATGGAAACGTGAAACTAAACATAGAAATGATCTCGATGATGAACGTGATCAGCATAATTGTGAAATAGAGGCACTGAAAGGAACAGCAGGAGCAGGTGTAGAAAGTGAAGAAGTACAGTTTACCTTGATATGTGAAGCTGTCCTTAAACTAAATAAGATAGTGATCCATTGCGACAGAGCAAATTTTCAAAAGTCTTGTAACATCCTTTGTCCCGGAGGAAAAACTAATTTCTACCTTGAAGGGCTCTAAACTACATTGATGCCGAGCAGGTTTCAAATATCACTAATATTGTAGCTGAATTCAGGAATAGCACAACACAATCATTCGAAACTTCATTTCTCTCTGAATTCTTTAAGATTAACCCGTTTTCAGCCGCTTCTATAGCATTTGTCGCTTTCAGTTTTCTAATAATTTGTCATATTAGTAACCGAAGGTGGTTCGCAAATACAAAACCTCGCCAGAAAAGATTTTTTCGAAAACTTCAATAAATTCCTCCTTCCTTTCCCCCGGGATGTCGCAAACGCAAACCAATCCTGTGATTCACCTGTGGCGATTGCAGTCGGGAAGAATGTTTATTGAGACAAAGACGCTGCTTATATAGTGGCAATGATATGCATATTGCAATCAGAATTAAGGGCACAAAACATTTCATTTAATATCGCTATGTAAAATAGTCATAATAAGGACAATTTAGGTACTTTCACTGGTAACGATATTTCATTTCTTTTCCTTTCTTTGAATTAAACATTTCTTTGAATAATTAATGACAACAGCAATACATTCAAACATTTGCAGTCATTTCGAATATCATTACAATAGCCTAAGTTTTGCATCGTTCAGATGTAGACAATTTGAAGGTGAATCACGGGAATAGTTCGCGTTTGCGACATCACCTTCAAATTGTTTACATGTGAATGATGCAAATTCCATGTTATTGTAATGATAGCCTAATGAATGGAAATTTTGAATGTGTTGCTATTGTCGTTAATCTCATTCAAAGAAATGTTATTCAAAGAAGCGCTTAATTCAAAGGAAGGAAAAGAAATGAAATATTGTTGCCAGTGAAAGTGCCTAATTTCTCCTCATTGTGACTGTTTTACATACCCATGTTAAATGAAATGTTATTATCGCTTTAATTCTGACTGTAATATGCATATCATTGCCACTATATAAGCAGCGTCTTTGTCTCAATAAACGTTCTTCCCGACTAAATTCGCTACAGAAATGGAGTGAATAAAGCTAAAAAAATAACTAAAAGAAAACAGAACTGAAAGAAAATTTAACTGAAAGGAAACCAAGCTAAAGGAAAACTAAACTGAAATGAAACAATTTGATATTATTGTATATGATGGTATATTCTTATACATTATTGTATATATTATGTCGTATTGCATTATAATGGGAATTATTGTATATCATTCTGCAGTCTATTGTTGTCTACTATTGGATGTTATTGTATGTTATCGTATATTGCTGTACATCGTTCTATTTTATTTATATTATTGCATGTTATTGCATTTCATTCTATGTCGCTGTACAGTGCTGTATATTGTTGTAAATTATTGCATATTATGTATATAATTCTATATTATTGGATATTGTTGCATATTATTGCACACTATTGCATGTTTTTATACGTTATTGTATAATATTGTACATTATCGCACGTATTTTCGTATTACTGCGTACTGTTGCACATTGTTGCATATTATTGAATATTTTTCTATATTGCTGGATGTTATAGCATACTAGTTATATTATTGTATATTATTGTCAATGATCACAATCACAATATTAAGCAATAACATACAGCAATGCGCAATAATATGCAATAATATACAATAATATACAATAATATACAATAATATACAACTTATGCAGTAATATGCATTAATATCCGATAATACCCAGTACTGTAGAATGATAGACAGTAATATACTATAATATGCATTATTAAACGATGATATACAACAATATACATTACAATACAACAAGATGCAATATATGCAATAACATAAAAGAGTACACCATGAAGTGCAATAATGTCCAGTAGTTTCGTTTCAGTTTAGTTTCATTTAGTTTAGTTTCAATTTAGTTTGTTTTCGTTTTAGTTAAATACTCTTTCAGTTTTAGTTTCTTTTAGTTATTTTTTAGCTTTATTCATTTCATTTTATCTATTTCATCCCAATCGTTTCAGTTTAGTTTCATTTAGTTTAGTTTCAGTTTAGTTTGTTTTCGTTTTAGTTAAATACTCTTTCAGTTTTAGTTTCTTTTAGTTATTTTTTAGCTTTATTCATTTCATTTTATCTATTTCATCCCAACTTATTTTATCTTATTTATTTTATTTTATTTATTTCATTTATTGTATTCAGTTTATTTTATTTTTATTTCTTTTGTTTCATTCATTTTATTTATTCTGAGTTGAATGGTTGAAAAAAACCGCATGTTTCTTTTACAGGTTTTCGAGTTTCTATGATGCGCCATTGGATCGCTGCAGAGAACGATGGTCCCCCAGCAAGTGCACCTCGCGTGCATCACTTGAGCTGAAATTTTGCAGAGGGACATTATTTCGCATTCCTAATTGAACGGTTGAAAAAAAACCGCATGTTTCTATTGCAAGTTTTCGAGTTTCTATGATGCGCGTTAGCATTAGCTTGGAAAGTGCAGAGTACGGTAATGATGCGTACGCGGCGTGGAGCACGAGCGGAGCTGCGTTCGCGGTTCGCAAGCGGGGTGCCATCGAATAGTGCTTCTTGTGTATTATTTCTAGTTGAAGCCTTCTTGCGAGATTTTCTGTAATAAATGACATCTGACTACCACAATCGAAAAAGATAGCTGCCTTCGCCGTTTTCATATCAGAAGGATTGCGCGCGGTTGTTTGAGCAGCTAACAAGAAAACAGGTATATTGTGAGGATCTACTTCAGTGTCTGATAAGGCTTGGACTAGGACAGAATTATCGAAATTCTGAGGAGGTAACTCTTCGTTTTCTTTTCCGTGGGATAATTATGCTATCCGTTATTAGTTATAACTGAATGGACCGGAATGACAGGGTGTTCTCTCTTTCTAATATATGTTCTAGACAAAGGAACTGGTCTTGGTAACTCGACTGTATTCTCAACTTGATTGTTCGTGGGAAGATTCCTGGGATATGTGAAATCCACACGATAGCCATAAGCTCCTTGATTTCTTGCGTTTCTTGTGTTGCTAAATTCATGCTTATTCGTGAAGGTAAGTTGTTTATTTTCAGTACTTGTAGTATTGCGCGCAAAGTGCTCTGTTATGATGTTGTCCACAATGAATGCATGTTCGTGAACATGTGCACTGTTGGGCAGAATGTGTGTTCGAGAGACATTTGTGGCGTTGATTTAAAACGCGCATACGTTGGAGTCTTTGGTCTACTGTTCTGTAAACAACGCATGCTTCATTGAGATGGGGGCCCTGGCAGAGAGCGCAAGGATGCAGTTCACGATTCCCTGTTTCCCAGTGCCCTTGTAAGATGGAAAAGGCTTCTTTTCGGATTGGTGAAGATACCTCGGGGTGGTCTTGAATCTTGTTATTTGCAAGTGCGTTTTGGACTATATCTTGCGCTTCGTCCCTTATACTGATTATTCCGTCGAGGGCCTTAAGTAGTTCGTTAGTTTGCCAAATTGCATCAGCGTTTTTTCTCCGCCTAGCTTTACGAGAATATCGTGATGTAATTTTCCTTGGATGGTGGGAGCAATACTTGTTTGATTTATGTCTTCGCCAGGCGCTTTTATTGGCGACAATATTTTTCAGCTGCTTCGAGGGTATTACGGAAATCCTTTGTGCGCATAGTACATGTAGGAAGGAACCTTTCGCAACTGATTATACCAAGAGAGTTTTATAGTATTTGGGTTTCCAAAGCAACGCTTGATTATGTCCACAGCTTCTAAATAATGGGAAGAGGTGACCGACAAGCCTTCTATGGCGGCATGGGCACGTCCTTTTAGGCATCCAAGTAAATAATGATACTTTTGTACTTGAGATATGTTTTGTCCGTGGACTGCATCACGAAAGAAATCCCAAAACTCATTAAAGTGCAATGAATCACCTGCGTAAGTTGGCAGCTGTTGCGTTGTTAAAGCAAGTCCGGGTGCTGCTGGCGGATTGGTCGCATCGTATTCCTGAATGTTGGCGCTGGCGTTGATTGTGTTGAATGGCGGTCTAGTTGAATCTTGTCGTTTTGTACTGCTTCTTCTTCCCGGCTACTATCACTTTTGATATCGCTTCGGTTTTCGTCATACTCCCATAGTTGTTGATCGATTCCATCGAGATTTTTTCGAAGTTCAAATCTCTTTCATCATATTGCTCTCGTGTTTGGCATCGCCCCAACTGGAGTCTTGTCGCGAACGTCACGAAGTTATTAAAATGGAGGAAAGAAAAGAACAGCAGAAAAAAGTATTATCGCTCCTCCACTCAATGAACGAAGTCTCCTCAGGTTTATTGCTGTACACTTCGTCCCTTCGGTTACCTGTCTGGCGCGAGCAATATACCCGCTAGAACTTCTCCTACAAGACATTATAAAGAATCCTCTATCTAGGATGCTGAGCCCTTCCTTCAACGACGTATGGGAGGAAGAAATTAAGGACCTTATTGAAGTCTCTCCGTTTCGTCGTGCCGCGCCAACTTCCACATCAATTTTCGCAAATACATACCTTCGTGGGCGCATCAGCAAAAGCGCATGCAGCCATTGTCTACCTTAAAGGCGAAAACGGCGTAGCCCTCCTGTATGCAAAATCGCGTTATGCTCGATGAAAGAATTAACTATCCCACGACTGAAGCCTTTAGCTACAACCATCGATGTGCAAAGCTTCGTCACCAAACAGCTCCGTCTGCAAGACATTTCCCATATCATCTGCAATGATGGCTAATGTGCTCTTTCTCGGATAAAGACGCCAAAAACAGATAAGCTTCCAGTCTTGCCAAAAACCGACTAAGCGAGGTACATAAACAGAAAGGGATCAATTTTTCTTACGTTTCGACAGAGATCAACCCTGCTGACAGAGCAATGAGACGTCTGACGCCCCAAGAACTACTTTCGGAAATGAAATGGTGGCAGGGATCCCCTTGGCTCACTCAAAGCAAAAACCATTGGCCAATTCAGCCATCCCCGCCAGAAAGTGAGGCTCTGGAAGAGAACGAGGAAGCTACGGAAGTCGCAACCGTTGTTCCAACACCCTCCAATGAGATGAATGATGCAACATTTTTTCTTATTGACGCTGCCCGTTTCAGCAATTGAGGCATTTTATGGAAGCAGCTACATGGGCCGTGCGCTTCATCAGCAAGCTCAGAAAGTCGAAAGTAGCTTGGCTAGAGGCATGTCCGCTTTCGGCCCGCTGTATGCAAATGATCGTCTCCTAGCCTTCCGACGTCTCATCCGACATGCTCAATCTGGATCAGTAACCAGCCAAGTCATCGGAAGGACGAAATTAAAATTCGGAGATGTGGTGGTCGACTCGCCGAGACAATCCTACCAAGATCGGATCAAAATCCAATCTTTCTCCCGAAGAAATCGACAATCACATACCTGCTTATCATGCGGGAACATAACGCCGTCCTTCATGGCGGAGTCTCAGCTACCTTAACACGACTGCGCCAAAGGTTCTGTTCTGGATTCTGCATTGCAGACGAGCGTAAAGACTGCGATTACCTCTCAATGTACGGCATGTCGACGTTGGAATGCAAAGCCGTTCGCTTTACCCGCGATGCCACCGCTCCCTTCAGTGCGAGTGCAAGCCGCCCCAGCTTTCGATTGCACAGGAGTCGATTTGTTGGGACCCGTGCCTGTCAAAGGAGAACAAAAGGCAGAAAAATGATGGTTCGCCCTTTTCACATGTTTAGTCACTCGTGCAGTGCATTTATATGTTACAAAGGATTTGTCAGCACTTGCCTTTGTCGATGCTTTCCGGTGCTTCATTGCGTGCAGAGGAATACCGAGGCAGATGCTATCTGATAATGCGACCAACCTGACACTAACGGCTAAAGCTCTAGAAGGCATACAAGAAACTCGTACAGTGTCCTTGAATTTCATCACGCCAATGACACCATGGCAAGGCGGTGTATACGAATATCGTAGGAGTGACTAAGAACTGCGTTAACGTGCAATTAACGTCGCTTACTAACGGATCCCGACCTGCGAACGCTAGCAGCAGAGGTGGAATCAGTGCTCAACGAGAGACCATTGACATATGTAGAAGATGACAGCCTCACCATACTTCGCCCGATGAGTACCTTCAGCACAAAGCTCACCTGGCAGTGCAGATTAACACATCTGGTGAGACGGACTCTTCCTTTGAGCCACGTCCCCCCACAACACGATCGCAGCCATTGAACAGTGGGGGAGAGCTCAAACATATCGTGACCACTTATGGACGCTGTGGCAACGTGAATACCTTCAGCTGCTAAGGGAAAGCACAGAGGAGTTTCACCGCGGCCCTCACGCCCAAACACGTCATATGCGTCGAGTTTGAGAAGTGATGCTTCTACATGATAACGCACCAAGAGGCATTTGGAAGCTTGCAAAAATCGTAGCACTCCGGACCGGGAGCGACAATCAAGCCTTTCTAGAATTCCCAACCAGACCAACCGAAGACCGCTGCTGATCGAGAATGTTGGGGACGTTACTGACCCAGTTGCAAACTCCAACATAGGAAGGCCCAAGTGCAAACTGTTCTAGTCGACTTAGAGCAGTACACCGCGTCGATAGCAACTAGTGATTTTCGATGGAGTGCAATTTTCTTCGTCGTCCATTTGTCTAGGTTTCTCTTCCTGCAATCGACTGCGGCGGAACTCGAAGAAAGATCCCAGCCCAGTATACTGGTAAGGGCACACTTGCACTTGCAAGGGCGTTGGAGACGCTGATCCTCATCGCTGCAATGACCGCGAGTAGGTAGAATGGGATCTGGCGACCTCCTGAAGTGGGAGTCCGAACGACAGCTTTTTTTTGAATGGATGAGTTTGCTGCGGTCGCTGCTCTTTTGCTGCGCGTGAAGTAAATGGATTAAGTCTTCGAGGTCGGCTGGCTGTCACTTTTGGTCGTTTGCTGTGTGTCACTCGAATTATCGTTTTCCCTCTGCGACCTACACTCCTCGCTATCCTTCGAAGGGAAAAGAAGGGACACTGGTCGTTGCAATATCTGACGGCTACCAGTGCGAATTTCGACGGTGCGGATGTGCTGATCCTTGCTTGGTTTCGCCTCGATGATTCTTGCCAATTGCCAACATCCTCACGGGGATGAAGAGGATCTCTGGAACAGAACGACTTCGCCAATGCTTGGAGGGCGCCGAGTTTGGGAATGCGGTACCTGGTGAGTGTGCCATTGGTGTCATTCGCGCAGGAGCTGTAAATATTCATTGTGCCAGATTGCCCAAAAGCGATTGAGCGATTTTTGGGTATTCCCCCAAAGCTCGACTAATGCTCCGTGCGTAGATGGGCCGGTCGGTTGATAGTCGCGGTCGCTGCTATCGCCGGTTTCGATATTGAGTGAAAGTTTTGCACACTGTTCGATGAAGTCGATCGGTCGGAGTACCTGAGGAGAATCCGGAGCAACGTATGTCAGCGGTCGTTGATTTATGACTGCTTCTGGTTCCGCAGTGAGTGTGCGTAGCTCCTTTTCTGTGACGAAGCGTCGTCCCATAGCGCTTTCCAAGGCTTGCTTCACAGTTCCCACCATGCGTTCATAGACTCCACCTCTCCAGGGTGCTAGTGCTGTTACGAAGGTCCAATCTAGAATTTGTGCCTCCGGATCAGCTTCAGAATCTTTGCTGTGAAAGGAGATTGGTACCGTTGTCTGAGAGTAGCTGCTGCGCACGCCCCTTGTTGCGATGAATCGTCGAAGGCAGTGCACAAATCCATTAGCAAACAAGTCGTTGGTGAACTCCAAATGAATCGCTCTCGTTGTGAGACAGGTGAAGAGAGCTATCGACTTTTTGTGGTTACCGTCCGCTTCCTTGACCACGGTAGGACCGAAGTAGCCGACTACGGTGGATGCGAACGCCGGAGCTCTTTGTACTCCGGTCCTCGGAAAGCGGGCATTTTTGGAAGTGCGAAGGGCTTCGGTTTCCACCTGCGACACGGGAAACACTGGCTTTGCAGCGCTGTCTTGATCGCTTGTCGTCCTTGTGGTATCCAGTAGCGTGTTCTTAGTCGCGCCAAGGTACTGGGGACTCCTCCATGCAGAAGCAGTCGATGTTCGCGAAGAATGAGGAGGTCGGTGATGCGTTCGTTCCCTGGAGGGAATGCGGTTGCTTTGCTGGTATAGGGAAGTGCAGTTTCCATGAGTCGGCCGCCGCATCTCGAAACTTCATGCTCGTCCTTGTACAATTCCCACTTGTCAATGTCGTCCTGCGATATGGTCTTCGCTTGGGCCTGACGAAGAAGACAAATTCCGGCTGCTTGCAGATCACGGCTAGTTAATGGGCCTTTGGTAGGGTATGCAGGGAGCCAGTGGCGGGAGTTTTTTTCGAGTTATACGAATGAATCGTAGCATCCAGGCTGTTGTACGGATTATCTGCTCCCAGTTATTGAACGTGTCAGCATTGAGGATGCTGACGGGCTGTATAGGTGGCGAAGCTGGCAGTGCGTTTGTCTGTTGATGACTAGCTGCAGCGAGAGTGGCGTTTACATCATCTAGTGCCTCCAAGCGGTGCATAGGTGGCTCTGTTGAGGACGGCCGCTGAAATTTGCCTTCCGACAGCCAGGAAGGTCGAGACCGCCATTGGCGGTTTCGTGTCAGTTCTGCTGCAGAGCATCCTTAGGTGGCGATATCAGCGCGGTTATCGCAACTCCTGACGTAAGCGTAGTTTATGTCTTTCGAGAGTCGTATTTCGTTGAGGCGGTTTTGTACGAACCGAGGCAGTTTGTCTTCTTTCCCGGTTGTAAGCTAAGTGGACGCACACTTGCTGCGGACCACAGATATTTTTGTGGAGCCCGGAGACGCAGTTGTCTCGATACAAATTTAATGAGGCGTGTCTCCATTAGTACTCCGAGCACTTCCAGTCTGTGAAACGTAAGCTGTTGTATTGGGCCGACACGGCCCAATACATAACGTAAGCTGTTGTATTGGGCCGACACGGCCCAATTACTAAAAATGCCGGGATGCCTCTGGTGTGTGTCGCCGAACGCGTACCGCTGCTGCGTAAGCACGACTGGAGGCGTCAGTAAACGCATGTAACTGAAACTCGTCGCCTTGAGGTAGTACTCGATGAACGGTTACTGTTACGGATTCAAAGTTCTTTTGCACTATCGTCCAGCGACGTTGGAGTTCGGAATTGACACTTGGATCCCAACCTTTCTCCTTCGTAGAGTCTTGGAGAAATATCTTGAAAGAAAGAACGGCTGGAGCTATGAATCCGAAGGGATCGGAATGTTTAGCAATGAAGCGCAGGACCGTTCGACGGCTGATGTTACTCCGAGCCGGAGTGTGCGTTTGCATCATCAGTGCGTCGTGCTGGGTACTCCACAGTACGCCAAGAACCCTGACACACGGGCTCGAATGACGGTCCTCTTCTCGTATATTCCCGCGGATTGCAGGATCATTCGTGGAAAAATCGCAGAGGTTCATTTTAGCTTCTGCAAACAACGTTTTTGCCTGCTTGTAGGCGTCGATTGCTTGTGAAGTGTTTGCTGCGCTTATTAATACGTTGTCGACATAGATGTTCCCGGGCGATTTCTAAGGCCCGTGGGCAAAGCCGATCGCGCCAATTGGTACCGTACGACGCTTGCGACTGAAAACGGGAAGCTGACTGCTCCGAAGAAGACTCGTTTGAACCGATGCGCGATGATGAGGATCTCCTGACTGATTGGTTTGGTTGGGTCCGCGATCCACAGGAACCTTGCAGCGTGCCCGTCGCTTTCCGTAGTTGCACTTGAAGAAAGGCTTTCTCCACATCTCCTACGACGGCGATCGGTGGTTGGCGGAATCGAAGCAGAACACCGACAAGGTCACGTAAAAACACTGGGGCTCGAAAGAGATTGTCGTTTAAGGAGCAGCCTTTGGGTGCGCTGGCGCTTGCGTCGTATACAATGCGAAGTTTCTGCTTCTCCTCATTCCAGACGCACTGATGAGATATGTAGTGCTCAAGGAGGCCTGAGGGATCATTCGGAGCGTATTCGATTATGCCCGTTGCAAGCTGTTGTTTGATCGTCTCGTGGTGTTTCTTCAGTTTTTCTGGAGTATTCTGTAGCGAGCGAAGAAGCGTTTGCAGTCACCCGACGCATGGGCCAAGGTTTTCGGGCAAATCGAGGGTCTGAGTTCTTCCACGGCCATTCAGCTCTATAACGACCATCCGGTAGCCTTTCTATGGTCTCATCTAGCGCTGCTTGAGCTCGAGCGTCATCCTCGGTGAGTTGGTCGTCCATGTTACTGCCGATTGAATCGAGTTTCCGCATGTCCGCTAAATCCACTTGAACGGTGCCCACAATAGCTGTAGCTTTTTGTCTGTCCTAAGCGGAAGCGATATTCGGGTCTATTCTTCCGAATCGTCCTACTAATGCCCCCGGCTCAGACTCATATAGCGAGAGGCCCGATGGGAGCGTCTTGACGATTCTGGGGTTGATCTGAGTGATGATATCCGAACCCATCAAAACGTCCGGGCGCTTGAAAAAAAGGGGTAGCGGCCACGTGTCTTGAACTTGTTGCCAGACGTCGGAATAGTCGTTCAGAGAGATCTGAGCGTGAAGAAACACATCTGTAGCTTTGGGCAACGTGTTGGCTGTGAATACTTATCGCTTTCCGTCTGCGAAGACGATGCCGAACTGAACCTTGTAGCTTTGGTGAGCGAGTCCTGCCGAACTTCCGACTCCCTTGATCAAGATTTGTCCTTTTCCGGTTTTCTTGAGTCGAAGGCGATTGGCAAATTCCCCGGCGATGAAGGAGAGTGGCTTCCTTGATTGACGAAAAATTGGGCTCTGCGGCTAATGCTTAACGAAGCGGGGTTAAAGACCTGACCAGCAATCCAGAGCAGGAGAGAAGTTTTACATGCCTTCTGTGGCGAACCTATGTTTAGCGTAGCTGCTGTCAAGGCTTCTTGCGCTTCTGAAGCCACGTTAATCAGCGGTATGCGAAACGTCGAAGGTTTTTTCCTATTCGGGCATAATACCTAGCAGTGTTCTTGTCTACAGTAGAAGCAGGGACGACTTTCGCACTGAGTGGGATTATGGCTGCTCGTTGACTTTAAGCACTTGGTACACACGTTGAGCTCCATAAGCCCAGTTCTTCGCTGTTCCAGGAGGGGAAATTTCTCGCACTGCGAGATCCAGTGCATTTCTCGCACAAAAGGCAAGGACGCCTCGGGACCATTGTGAATGGAGTAGCAGCTGATTTCGTGCTGCCAGTGCGGTTAGTGCAGAAGTGCGTTTTTTGAGCGCCTGACGATCTAAGGGATGCTTTCTTGATTTCGGAGTCCGTCCATTTCCTTTGCGCCACGTTGGCGAATCCCGAGGTTCCGCGGGCAGCTGGTATCTGCCATGTTCGGCTGAGTGGCCTTGAGTGGGTTAGTTGTTGTGCTGGCGGAACTTCTGTTGGAGTTGCAGCACCTTTGCGAACGGCTTGTAGCATTCGAGCTTCCTCGAGGGTAGTAGTTTTCAATCGTTCAGTAGCCACTCGCGTTCCAACTTTTTTGCATTGTAGACGGTGATTCTCATTGGTTCCGGGAGAAGATGATCTTCGATTTCGAAGAGGACATGTTCGTATTTACATCGGTCCCTATTGTCTGCATTTGGTGGAGGATGCCTGCCACCGCATGATGATAACGTAGTAAATCAGACAGTTCATATAACGGATTGAAGAGCTTGTGGAGTTCGACCCGCAGATGATGAGGGGTGTCTTTCTCGTTGCCGTGCAATGCTTGGAGTTCCGCGACAACTGCTGCATAATTGGCGGGGATGATGGGGTAGCCGACTACACCTGCTTTAGCATTTCCTCTCAGGCGGCCAAGCAGGTAGGTCAGCTTCTCCACGTCCGACAGGTGCGGCTGACTGTCGGCGGTGGCTTCCAACATCCCCCAGAATTCGAACCATTGGCAGGTGCCTCCCGCGAGCGCAGAAAGCTCGAGACTAGGTAATCGAACATGCGAGTGGCGGTAGCCCGCTTCATCATTTTCCGATGCGACCGAAGATGGAAAAGGCGGGGGCCTGTGGTCGTGTTGTGGAGGATTGTTGAACGTTTCGAGAGGAGTGATTCCTCCAGTGATGGTCGGATCGAAGGCGGCTAGCTTTGCCAATTGTGGTTTACAGTTCGTTTCGAGAAAGTAGAGGTTCTCAAGTGTGGTCTCCATCTCTTCCAGCGTGGCAGCGATTCCTTCTGGGCCTGCAACCATCTCAGCGAACGCTATCGTCGTTGGGGTATCCTTTTTTGTGGTAAGATTTGCAGAAGTTGCTCAAACCGATTATATTGCCTTTGCAGCGATGCTTGCTTGAGAGTGAGCAGCCTTTGTGTTGGTTCCACTGTCACCGTGGTTGTGCGAAGTTGCTCCTCTTGTTGGGCGAGGGAAAGGGATTGATTTTGGGCGGAAGGCCAAGAGCGTCTTAGCATCGGATAATAGTGGTTCGCAGGCCGCCAAAATTGGCTTAGCGGCGAGGAGAATGGCTGTCGAGCGGGTAGGATTTGTGGCGGCTCCATTTCAGTGGCCACGTTCGGAATAGATCGGATAGGTTTATGCCAGGCGAGGGGAGGGTTCAAGGACGCACCATGTGGCGAATGGAGGTTGTAGAAGCCGAGTCGTACCGCGTTGCCCCGACGGTCCGGCTGAAGTGGCAACTGACCGGCGTGCAGCAAGTTCGGTCAACGATGCCGAGTTATCCGCTCCTGCCTTATATAGCGGTCTCCATGAACGGAGAGTTGCTATCAATTGAAGGTCGTGCAATTTCCGTTTCTTGAATGGGGCCTCGTTGTAAATGGAGAATCCCCTTTTTTCTTCCTTCTGTGAATGGGGATTCGTCAGCAGCTGCTGCCCGCTGATTCAGCAGCTCGATTCAAAAGGGTGCATCATGGCTCCGCCAAGACGCGCATCGTTGAAAAAACAACCATTCATATTAGACTCAATTGGAACTTTTCTATGAAACGTTCCAACACGTGCTAACCAGCAGGGTCAAGAGATCCCACATTGCAGCATACGTGAGCCAATATTCATGGAGAATGATTTCGTCCTTTCCTTTCATCTGCCAGAGGACTCCCTACGGAAAATTGAGGAAACAGGATACGCGAGAAGCTTGGCGAGCAACGCGACTCAGAATACCCTCGACTGCAGTACTTATATGATACAACGGTGGCACACAACGCGCAGAAATGGTGTGAAATGCAAAACATGTTCATCCGAATCCTGCGATAGCTGAGCATTAAGGATGCAGCGGCTGCTGTGCGACAACTAATGGGACGCAACGATGTCGCTGCTTACCAAGCAGGAGATCAACTCTTAGTCACAAAGTGCTTGCCCGCAGCTATCAGGAAGGAATATGCGGGTCACAGAGTCGCGGACCTGTGTCATGAAAAGACGCCGGTGATGGTCCGAAAAAACGTCGAACTTGTCGAACCAATCACGCACGACACTACTGGAAAGAGGAAAGTTCACGCCCGCCTTATCCTGTTTATCCATTGTTACGCCAGCTAACCCCTATAAGTTGCTGCTTCATTGCGTCTCTTACGTATGAATTATTTAACGGTTCCTGTGGTTTGTATACTACGCTTTTAAATTTCGTTCGATTCGATCGGTACGTTCATGGAATTATTTTCGTTGAAGGTTGGCTTTGAAATCTGCTTTCAGTCGTTCCTTCGAATATTAAGCGAAATGGAGGAGCTCTTGAAGCACTGAAGCTGCGACTTTTGTTTTACGAAGCGTCGAAGCCGCCAGATTCGCTTTCTTTGGAATATTCTGGAAAGCTGGTAGAGCGTTGTCGCTTTCGATATTCTGTTGTGTTAAGCGGCGAAGCCGCGAGGTAAGATCTCAAACTTTCTTTCAGAGTTTTCTTTACAATCTTCTGCGAAGTAGCCGAGCTCGTGGAACACCGAAGCTGCAATCGTGGTTCCGCGAAGCGGCCTGAATTGGGTTCTAGATTTTGCCGAAGTGGCGAAGTCGCGTGGTTAGCTTCGAAAGTTTTTTTCAAAATTTCTATGGAATATTCCACGAAGCTGTTGAAGCAGCGAAGCTGCGATTGTGCGTCCCATGTTCCTTCGATACTGGAAGGTTACTCGTTCTTGATCTCATCTATTCCCTTCGAAGTGGGGTTAGACTTGAAAATTTCTTTTAGATTTTCCCCTACAATATCCTGCGAAGCTGACGAACTCGTGGAGCAACGAAGCTGCGATCAGGGTCTCGCGAAGCAGCCTAATTTGATTCCACATTCCATCGAGACGGCGAAGCCGTGAAGTTACCTTTGAAAATTTCTTACAGATTTTTGTGTGCCCTGCGAAGAGCTCGTTTGTGGTTCTTTCGATGTTTCATCGACTTTGGAAGGTAATTAATTCCTGACGTTCTTCATCTCTCTCTAATTATTCTGCGAAGCAGGCGAGGTCGTGGAGCAGCGAAAGTGAGGTCTCGCTTTCGATATTGTGCCTGCGTAAAAATTTTATTCGTTCCCGACTTATCCATGCTCAGGAAAGTTCGTCAGTGTTTAAATATCTTTTCTGTTATTTTCAGAAGCTCTCTCAGGTTTTCTTCGCCTAGGTTATCTCCATTGGAAATACAGGAAAACGCATCCGGCGGCGAAATAATATGCAAAAGTGGGAGAGTCGAACAAATGACATTACGCGTGTTTATGACTCAGTGCCTTCTGGATAAATTTTGATGAGATTTCCTATTCGATTCAGCGTTTAACTCGCTTTCGAACGATGCATAAACTTTTTTCGATCAGTTGCAAGAGTTTTTAGAAAAAAATTAAAACACAATTTATAGTGCAATTCAATGGAGAATGAATTTTTCCAGTGCACAACTGTATCCAGATGAAGGCAGGGGGTCGAGGAGGGCGGAAGCGACCCCACAACTAGGTTCAGAGGGGTTGAGCCCCCTGCCTTAATACTAGTACTGAAATAAAAAGTATGTCCTAAATATTTTCGTATCGTCACTTCCTCATGCGGTCAACATAGATTCTATTTTTCTCCTATTCCTGGATTCTTTTATTTTCATTCGTTTTTCATCATTCTTAAACATGTTATTTTCTAGAATCATTTAGTCCTGGTTTGTTCGGTTCAGGAATAAAATTTTGTGGATTTTCTATTTAAATGTACTCTATTGGAGATTTCGGAATTTTTTCTCCTCAATCGTTAGGTCTATGGAGGCGCGGTTTCTCTCCTTCATTACATCTTGCAAAGCTCTATCAAATGATTTCCAGAGAAAGATTGAAAACCGAATCGACGGGCCAGAATTTCTGCAATTTCGTTTTTGCAATTCTGGCGTTTTCGTTGCCGGCCGCTATTTAATATGCTGTTAAACGGTCTTTGGATTTGTGGTCTACTCAAGAGACCTCTTGAACGTGTACGGATTACGAACCTGGGGCAAATAAGAGCCCAGAAGAAAATTTCAGACCGCATTTTTTCGATCATTAGGGGACGGGTAGTACAGGGAAATTTTCGAAAAACATTTTTTGCCTCCCGTCTTGATGAGTTAGGTATGAAATGATAGAACTCGATGAGCTGATCACATCTATATGCTTGTTTGTTGTTTTGTAGGGTGATAGAACTAAAGGTATGAGTTATAGGTACCATAGGCATGAAGTATGATAGAACTATAGGCGCACGAATGTTGTATTTCCATACGAGTGTGCTGTAATTGATATTTCGGAATTTTTTTCTCGGCAGTGCTTAGGCTACGGAGCTACCGCTTCGTTCTTTTAATACAACTTCAAAAGCTCTCTCAAGCGATATATAGTTTGCCATCTTTCGAGAGAAAAGTTGAAAGCCGAATCGACCGGCCACAATTTCTGAAATCTGCTCTTTTACGATTTTGGGGGTTTTTGTTCTCGGGAGCTACTTGATATCAGGTCAAACGAATCTTTCATTTGTCATCAGCCTGTTGAGAGCTATCGAAGAGCGCGCAGATTATTGCCCAAGGGAAAAATTTCCCGAAAAATTTCCCATCCCGGTAGAAATTTCCCAAAAAGGCAGTTTTTCGATCCTGAGGGGACAGTACAGGGAAATTTCGGAAAAATGTTCTATTTCTGCTGCTTCGATAGACGTCAGCAAACGGAGAATCACGCAGAGAGATGGTGCAACGTGGACCTTCTGAAAGCATTTAGAAGCGCACATGCTGCTGACGTCGTATCATTCGGAGTGTTTTAACCCAAGTGCTGACAAATCTCGTGTGATGAAGTTTCCTACAAGTCGATAATTTCTTACCCCATAATCCCGTCGTGATGAGCTATCGCCCAAATAGGCAGAGCAAGCCAAATCGTCCATTTATCAATCTAAAGTGAGTCAGAACTTTTTCTTCGGTAAAGTTGCTTGAGGCAATTTAATGTGAATGAAGCTTTAAACATTTGCCATAATGTCAACATTTGCCTCCGCTAAGGCACAAAAAATTCATTCCAAGGTAGTGAGCATGCAACTACAGTATAAAAAGGAGAGTACAAAATAGTAGCACTGAATACGGTGCCTCCATTAATGTCGTGCTTGAAGCAAGGGAAGGTCCAAGCCTTTGTCGAGGAAATACAATGCCAGCAACCTATCATAAAACACTAAAACCTGACGCCAAATATCCTCATTGGAGCCGACCTCATGTGGGATACTCTTGAACCACAGCCCATAACGAAGCTGACTCCTCATCTCTTTCTCGTGTTAACCAAGTTTGGAACTACTCTTACCCCAAGAGCGATGTTTCAAATGAGATTTTTATAAATTAATGAAGAAAACAATACTTCCGTATCGTGCAACTTTCTTGTCAGACACGAGGAACTAAATCGAGATTAATACTGGAATCTCGAGTCTATTGGTATAACAGACCCGTCAGATGAAAGGGATGACGATGAAGCGATACTCCAATTTTACGAATCTGCCTCTCTGACAGATGGGCGCTACACTGTTTCGTGGCCATTGAAAAACATTTCACCCAAATTTCCTCTCCGTGACAGCTATTATTTAAGTGTCGGAAGACTGAAATCTTTGATAAAACGGCTGAGCGATAACAGCGATCTCCTGCGCAAATATGATGATACCATCAAAGAATAACTCTCACAAGAAATCATCGAAAGATGCGAGGCAGACAAAGCAGATAGATCTATTGTTCATTACTTACCACATCATCCAATCATTAGACTCGACAAATCGACAACAAAGATGCGGATCGTATATGACGCTTCCGCCAAAACCAGCCAAAGAAGCAGCAGTCTCAACGAATGTTTATTGCCTGGGCCGTCATCTCTGCCTGATCTCTGCGGTCTCCTTCTCCGCTTTCATACAAAATCAATCGTCTTGCTCGCTGACTTGGAGAAAGCCTTTCTACAGCTTCAGCTTAACCCGGCAGATCGGGACGTCACGAGGTTTCTCTGGCTCAAGGAACTTCATAAAGGGTTTTCTACGGAGAATATTGAACATTACCGCTCTAAGAGAGTTCCGTTTAGAATAGTCAGTAGCCCTTTTCTTCTCAACGCCACCATCAGGCATCATTTACAGACAATCGAAACAACAACCGCACAACAGATATTACAACGTATTTATGTGGACAGTGTAATGATAGGAACAGAAAACTCTCCTGAAGCAATTCACGTCTACCACGAAGCAAAACAAATTTTCATCAAATCTCAAGGAACCTAAGAGAATGGGCCTCCAATGCCCCCACCGGTAGGAAAGCATTTCATGAAACAGACAGAGCAAAAATTACTGCAATGAAGTTTTTAGGAATCCCATGGAACCCAGTCTCCGATGAAAATCAGCTTCAGACACACTCTCCTCAAAATACTGAACAGATGAGCAAAAGGTCCGTATTTCAGATATCAGCTTCCACATTTGACCCTGTTGGCTATCTTTCACCCGCCTTATTCAACGACAAAGGCCTTATTCAAGACATGTGGAGGAGAAAAATTGGACAGGATGATCAGATACCAGAAAATATCCACCCGGAATGAATAGCGCCCTATCGAACTTGGCAAAAACACCCCTCATTCAAAATTCCTCGAAAAATCGTCAAACAGGTTGGCACCGCCACAGAATTACTTTGTTTTGTTGATGCCTCCGTAAAAGGGTACGCAGCGTGCGTGTACCTTCGCAGCAACTCGACGAAAGGGATAACTTGCAAACTTCTCTACGCCAAAACTAGACTCGCTCCAACGAAGGAAATAACGATCCCTCATCTCGAATTGATGGCAGTAGAAATTGGAACGCGAGCATTAACGTTTGTCTCTGAAAAACTTCAATTGCCAACGCTCGAACGTTTTTTGTGGACAGATTCGAAATGCTCGTTACGATGGCTGAAGACCATCAAAATACATACCACATTTGTTTTTAATCGAATACGAGAAATTAAGCACGAGAAGAATATTCATTTCAAATACGTCATTTTATCAGACAACCCTGCGGACATCGCTACGAGGGGCATGACACATGAAGAACCTTCACTGAATAAATTTTAGTAGAACGCACCCTGATGTTTGGCGCTGTCCCCGATCAGTGGCCGACCACCTAAGAAGACATTGCTCAAGGCGCTCTTAAAGAAGAGATCGAGATCGCCGTCGAAGCCACTGGCGCAGAAATCCGAAGAATCTTATTTAGAGAAGGTTATGTGTCTTCATCCGGCATCCTACAAACAATAGCATCCGGCAGTCTATAGGTTCTGCAACTGAAGGTCTGACACAAGCTAAATCCAGCGTTACGCAACGAAATAGCAGAGAGGCCTGCGCATAGGCTTACGCTTAGGCTTAGGCTTACGCTTAGGCTTAGGATTGGGCTTAGGCTTAGGCTTAAGCTTAGGCTTATGGTTTAGGCTTAGGACTTAGGCTTGTGCTTAAGCTTAGGCTTAGGCTTAGCCTTAGGCTTAGGCTTAGGCTTAGGTTTAGGCTTAGAAATAGGTTCAGAGCTGAAACATAGGAGGTTAGGTTTACGATCAGGCTTAGACTTAGGCTTAGGCTTAGGCTAGGGCTTAGGCTTAGGCTTAGGCTTAGGCTTAGGATTAGGCTGAAACCCATGGTTGGGTTAAGGGGTACTGCTAGTGTTAGGCTCAGGCTTAGGCTAGTAGCTTAGGCTTAGGCTTACACTAAGGCTTGAAGTTAGGCTTAGGCTTAGGTTTACGCTCAAGCTTAAGCTTAGGCTTATGGCCTACGCTTAGGACTTAGGCTTAGGCTCAGGCTCATGCTTACGCTTAGGCTTAGGCTTAGACTTAGGCTTAGGCTTAGGCTTAGGCTTAGGCTTAGGCTTAGGGTTAGACTTAGGCTTAGGCTCAGACTTAAGCTTAGGCTAAGGCTGGCTTAAGCTTATTCTTGGGCTTAGGCTTAGGCTTAGGTTTAGGCTTAGGCTTAGGCTTGGGCTTAGGATTAGGCTTAGGCTTAGGCTTAGGCTTAGGGTTAGACTTAGGCTTAGGCTTACGCTCAGGCTTAGGCTTACGCTTGGGCTTAAGCTTAGGCTTAGGCTTAGGCTTAGGCCTAGGCTTAGGCTTAGGCCCAGGCTGAGGCTTAGGCTAAGGCTGGCTTAAGCTTATTCTTGGGCTTAGGCTTAGGCTTAGGTTTAGGCTTAGGTTTAGGCTTAGGCTTAGGCTTAGGCTTAGGCTTGGAAATAGGTTCAGAGCATAGACATAGCAGTTTAGGTTTACGATCAGGCTTAGACTTACGCTTAGGCCGGGGCTGGCTTAGGATTAGGCTTAGGATTAGGCTTAGACCCATGGTTGGGCTCAGGGGTACTGATAGTCTTAGGGTCAGGCTTAGGCTAGTAGCTTAGGCTTAGGCTTACGCTAAGGCTTAAGCCAGTAGCTTAGGCTTAGGCTTAGGCTAAGGCTTGAAGTTAGGCTTAGGCTTGGGTTTAGGCTTACCTTAGGCTTAGGCTTAGGCTCAAGCTTAAGCTAATAGCTTATGCTTAGGCTTGGGCCAAGGTTTATGCTTACGCTTGGGCTTAAGCTTCGACTTGGGCTTAGGCTTAGGCTTAGGCTCAGGCTTACGCTTGGGCTTAGCCTTAGGCTTAGGCTTAGGCTTAGGGCTTAGGCTTAGAAATAGGTTCAGAGCTCAGAGATAGCAGTTTAGGTTTACGATCAGGCTTAGACGTAGGCTTAGGCTAAGGCTGGCTTAGGCCTAGGCTTACGCTTAGGCTTAGACCTAGGTTCAGAGCTTAGATATAGCAGTATAGGTTTACGATCAGGCTTGGACTTAAGCTCAGGCTAAGAATGGCTTAGGCTTATTCTTGGGCTTAGGCTTAGGCTTAAGTTTAGGCTTAGAAATAGGTTCAGAGCTGAAACATAGGAGTTTAGCTTTACGATCAGGCTTAGACTTAGGCTTAGGCTAAGGCTTAGGATTAGGCTGAAACCCATGGTTGGTTTAAGGAGTACTGCTAGTGTTAGGCTCAGGCTTAGGCTAGTAGCTTAGGCTTAGGCTTACATTAAGGCTTGAAGTTAGGCTTAGGCTTAGGTTTAGGCTCAAGCTTAAGCTTAGGCTTATGGCCTACGCTTAGGACTTAGGCTTAGGCTCAGGCTCATGCTTACGCTTAGGCTTAGGCTTAGGCTTAGGGGTAGACTTAGGCTTAGGCTAAGGCTGGCTTAAGCTTATTCTTGGGCTTAGGCTTAGGCTTAGGCTCAAGCTTAAGCTTAGGCTTATGGCCTACGCTTAGGACTTAGGCTTAGGCTCAGGCTTAGGCTTACGCTTGGGCTTAAGCTTAGGCTTAGGCTTAGGCTTAGGCCTAGGCTTAGGCTTGGGCTCAGGCTTAGGCTTAGGCTAAGGCTGGCTTAAGCTTATTCTTGGCTTAGGCTTAGGCTTAGGTTTAGGCTCAGGCTTAGGCTTAGGCTTAGGCCTAGGCTTAGGCTCAGGCTCAGGCTTAGACTGGCTTAAGCTTATTCTTGGGCTTAGGCTTAGGCTTAGGTTTAGGCTTAGGCCTAGGCTTAGGCTTAGGCTTAGGGCTTAGGCTTAGAAATAGGTTCAGAGCTGAAACATAGGAGTTTAGGTTTACGATCAGTCTTAGATTTAGGCTTAGGCTAAGGCTTAGGCTTAGGCTTAGGCGATTAGGCTGAAACCCATGGTTGGGTTAAGGGGTACTGCTAGTGTTGGGCTCAGGCTTAGGCTAGTAGCTTAGGCTTAGGCTTACACAAAGGCTTGAAGTTAGGCTTAGGCTTAAGTTTAGGCTCAAGCTTAAGCTTAGGCTTATGGCCTACGCTTGGGACTTAGGCTTAGGCTCAGGCTCATGCTTACGCTTAGGCTTAGGCTTAGACTTAGGCTTAGGCTTAGGCTTAGGCTTAGGCTGAGGGTTAGACTTAGGCTTAGGCTTACGTCAGGCTTAGGCTTACGTTTGGGCTTAAGCATAGGCTTAGGCTTAGGCTTAGGCCTAGGCTTAGGCTTAGGCTCAGGCTTAGGCTTAGGCTAAGGCTGGCTTAAGCTTATTCTTGGGCCAAGGCTTAGGCATAGGTTTAGGCTTAGGCTTAGGCTTAGGCTTGGTCTTAGGCTTAGGCTTAGGCTTGGTCTTAGGCTTAGGCTTAGGCTTAGGGTTAGACTGGCTTAAGCTTATTCTTGGGCTTAGCTTAGGCTTAGGTTTAGGCTTAGGCTTAGGCTTAGGCATAGGGTTAGACTGGCTTAAGCTTATTCTTGGGCTTAGGCCTAGGCTTAGGTTTAGGCTTAGGCTTAGGCTTAGGTTTAGGCCTAGGCTCAGGCTTAGGCTCAGGCTCAGGCTCCGAATTACGCTTAGGCTTAGGCTTAGGGCTTAGGCTTAGAAATAGGTTCAGAGCTTAGACATAGCAGTTTAGGTTTACGATCAGGCTTAGACTTAGGCTTAGGCTAAGGCTGGCTTAGGATTAGGCTTAGGATTAGGGTTAGACCCATGGTTGGGCTCAGGGGTAGTGCCATTCTTAGGCTCAGGCTTAGCGTAGTAGCTTAGGCTGAGGCTTAAGCTAAGGCTTAAGCTAGTAGCTTAGGCTTAGGCTTAGGCTCAAGCTTAAGCTAATAGCTTATGCTAGGCTTGGGCTAAAGTTTATGCTTAGGCTTAGGCTTAGGGCTTAGGCTTAGAAATAGGTTCAGAGCTTAGACATAGCAGTTTAGGTTTACGATCAGGCTTAGACTTAGGCTTAGGCTAAGGCTGGCTTAGGATTAGGCTTAGGATTAGGGTTAGACCCATGGTTGGGCTCAGGGGTAGTGCTATTCTTAGGCTCAGGCTTAGGGTAGTAGCTTAGGCTTAGGCTTAAGCTAAGGCTTAAGCTAGTAGCTTAGGCTTAGGCTTAGGCTCAAGCTTAAGCTAATAGCTTATGCTAGGCTTGGGCTAAAGTTTACGCTTAGGCTTAGGCTTAGGGCTTAGGCTTAGGCTTAGGCTTAGGCTTAGGCTTAGGCTTAGGCCCAGGCTGAGGCTTAGGCTAAGGCTGGCTTAAGCTTATTCTTGGGCTTAGGCTTAGGCTTAGGTTTAGGCTTAGGCTTAGGCTTAGGCTTAGGTTTAGGCTTAGGTTTAGGCTTAGGCTTAGGCTTAGGCTTAGGCTTGGAAATAGGTTCAGAGCATAGACATAGCAGTTTAGGTTTACGATCAGGCTTAGACTTACGCTTAGGCCGGGGCTGGCTTAGGATTAGGCTTAGGATTAGGCTTAGACCCATGGTTGGGCTCAGGGGTACTGATAGTCTTAGGGTCAGGCTTAGGCTAGTAGCTTAGGCTTAGGCTTACGCTAAGGCTTAAGCCAGTAGCTTAGGCTTAGGCTTAGGCTAAGGCTTGAAGTTAGGCTTAGGCTTGGGTTTAGGCTTACCTTAGGCTTAGGCTTAGGCTCAAGCTTAAGCTAATAGCTTATGCTTAGGCTTGGGCCAAGGTTTATGCTTACGCTTGGGCTTAAGCTTCGACTTGGGCTTAGGCTTAGGCTTAGGCTCAGGCTTACGCTTGGGCTTAGCCTTAGGCTTAGGCTTAGGCTTAGGGCTTAGGCTTAGAAATAGGTTCAGAGCTCAGAGATAGCAGTTTAGGTTTACGATCAGGCTTAGACGTAGGCTTAGGCTAAGGCTGGCTTAGGCCTAGGCTTACGCTTAGGCTTAGACCTAGGTTCAGAGCTTAGACATAGCAGTATAGGTTTACGATCAGGCTTGGACTTAAGCTCAGGCTAAGAATGGCTTAGGCTTATTCTTGGGCTTAGGCTTAGGCTTAAGTTTAGGCTTAGAAATAGGTTCAGAGCTGAAACATAGGAGTTTAGCTTTACGATCAGGCTTAGACTTAGGCTTAGGCTAAGGCTTAGGATTAGGCTGAAACCCATGGTTGGTTTAAGGAGTACTGCTAGTGTTAGGCTCAGGCTTAGGCTAGTAGCTTAGGCTTAGGCTTGCACTAAGGCTTGAAGTTAGGCTTAGGCTTAGGTTTAGGCTCAAGCTTAAGCTTAGGCTTATGGCCTACGCTTAGGACTTAGGCTTAGGCTCAGGCTCATGCTTACGCTTAGGCTTAGGCTTAGGCTTAGGGGTAGACTTAGGCTTAGGCTAAGGCTGGCTTAAGCTTATTCTTGGGCTTAGGCTTAGGCTTAGGCTCAAGCTTAAGCTTAGGCTTATGGCCTACGCTTAGGACTTAGGCTTAGGCTCAGGCTTAGGCTTACGCTTGGGCTTAAGCTTAGGCTTAGGCTTAGGCTTAGGCCTAGGCTTAGGCTTGGGCTCAGGCTTAGGCTTAGGATAAGGCTGGCTTAAGCTTATTCTTGGCTTAGGCTTAGGCTTAGGTTTAGGCTCAGGCTTAGGCTTAGGCTTAGGCCTAGGCTTAGGCTTAGGCTCAGGCTCAGACTGGCTTAAGATTATTCTTGGGCTTAGGCTTAGGCTTAGGTTTAGGCTTAGGCTTAGGCTTAGGCTTAGGCTTAGGGCTTAGGCTTAGAAATAGGTTCAGAGCTGAAACATAGGAGTTTAGGTTTACGATCAGTCTTAGATTTAGGCTTAGGCTAAGGCTTAGGCTTAGGCTTAGGCGATTAGGCTGAAACCCATGGTTGGGTTAAGGGGTATCGCTAGTGTTGGGCTCAGGCTTAGGCTAGTAGCTTAGGCTTAGGCTTACACAAAGGCTTGAAGTTAGGCTTAGGCTTAAGTTTAGGCTCAAGCTTAAGCTTAGGCTTATGGCCTACGCTTGGGAGTTAGGCTTAGGCTCAGGCTCACGCTTACGCTTAGGCTTAGGCTTAGACTTAGGCTTAGGCTTAGGCTTAGGCTTAGGCTGAGGGTTAGACTTAGGCTTAGGCTTACGTCAGGCTTAGGCTTACGTTTGGCCTTAAGCATAGGCTTAGGCTTAGGCTTAGGCCTAGTCTTAGGCTTAGGCTCAGGCTTAGGCTTAGGCTAAGGCTGGCTTAAGCTTATTCTTGGGCCAAGGCTTAGGCATAGGTTTAGGCTTAGGCTTAGGCTTAGGCTTGGTCTTAGGCTTAGGCTTAGGCTTGGTCTTAGGCTTAGGCTTAGGCTTAGGGTTAGACTGGCTTAAGCTTATTCTTGGGCTTAGCTTAGGCTTAGGTTTAGGCTTAGGCTTAGGCTTAGGCATAGGGTTAGACTGGCTTAAGCTTATTCTTGGGCTTAGGCCTAGGCTTAGGTTTAGGCTTAGGCTTAGGCTTAGGTTTAGGCCTAGGCTCAGGCTTAGGCTCAGGCTCAGGCTCCGAATTACGCTTAGGCTTAGGCTTAGGGCTTAGGCTTAGAAATAGGTTCAGAGCTTAGACATAGCAGTTTAGGTTTACGATCAGGCTTAGACTTAGGCTTAGGCTAAGGCTGGCTTAGGATTAGGCTTAGGATTAGGGTTAGACCCATGGTTGGGCTCAGGGGTAGTGCCATTCTTAGGCTCAGGCTTAGCGTAGTAGCTTAGGCTTAGGCTTAAGCTAAGGCTTAAGCTAGTAGCTTAGGCTTAGGCTTAGGCTCAAGCTTAAGCTAATAGCTTATGCTAGGCTTGGGCTAAAGTTTATGCTTAGGCTTAGGCTTAGGGCTTAGGCTTAGAAATAGGTTCAGAGCTTAGACATAGCAGTTTAGGTTTACGATCAGGCTTAGACTTAGGCTTAGGCTAAGGCTGGCTTAGGATTAGGGTTAGACCCATGGTTGGGCTCAGGGGTAGTGCTATTCTTAGGCTCAGGCTTAGGGTAGTAGCTTAGGCTTAGGCTTAAGCTAAGGCTTAAGCTAGTAGCTTAGGCTTAGGCTTAGGCTCAAGCTTAAGCTAATAGCTTATGCTAGGCTTGGGCTAAAGTTTACGCTTAGGCTTAGGCTTAGGGTGTCGCAAAATGCGGCAAAATAAATTGCGACGCGGCGGCAGCGAGGGGGGGGGGGGCCTCGCACTAAGGGAGAAAGAGAGAGAGCGAACGAACGAACGACAAGACAAATGCATGAGATGACGAGTTAAATACAATTGTCTGGAATGACAGCAAGGGGAGGAAACATAGAATCTTCTCACAGCAATGTGGCGATTCTATGTTTCCATTCCCATCAAATCTCCAGCGAAATCTTCTCAGTTATTTCGCTGGAATTTTACTATGACTTTCGACTTTACGCGACACTCCCGAGGCGATGATCCTTACGCCCGACGACGACTGGTTCGAAACGCATGCGATCGACGTGTTGCTGAAGGTTTTCTGTCGTTGTCGGTTCCTCGATGTTTTCCTTGATGAAAGTAACTGTCGGATGGGGTGTCTCGCCTTTCTTGCGAAGTTTCTTCACTACGGCCATACATTTGATCGCTGCAAAAGTAATTATTGCAGATGCTGCGATGACTGCAATAACGATGAGTAAAACTTCCCAGTACTGGAAAGCATCAAAGATGCGTTGAATATTGTTGTTGGCTTCTTTTGGAAGCGTTTCAATTTCGCTCCCGAAGTCCGAGAGAGCCGTGCTGCTATCCGAGAACATTGACGGTTTTGCTCTTAAGCCCCAACGAGCACTTCGCGATTTGAGCAGATCGATCTGCGCTTGAGCTTGCTGTATTGATGTATCTTGAAGAGTGCTGGACCAGAACACGAGGTCGTTCTCAATTCGCCTACCGTGGGCTTCTTCGTCGCTGCTTTCAATGATTCCATTATGAGGAAACACAATTAGTTTGTCGCCTTCTCGTACTGCCGACACGTCATCCCTGTGAAGCAACAGTTTAGCTGCCATTGATGGGTCACTTCGACTGATGCTTCGAATAAGAATGAGGAAATTGCTTCTCGTTTGACATTGTGTTTCGGCATACTTGTTCAGGTGCAGTTTGAACTGGTGTAGCCACTTATCAGAAGCGTATTGAAATTTCGCGTTCTCTCGATCGAATCTTGATCCGAGTTCAACAGAAGATATATTGGGTGCGTCAACTCTTGCCTTTCGGAACCAATCGATGACGTCTTGCTGCTTCCAGTCATCGAACGTGATGAGTATGCCATTTTGCATGGGTGCCAACGACTGAAGTTGGCACTGTTCCGCTTGTGTCCAGCTTTCATCGAATACGTCGAGTGGAACGAATGAAGCTTGAAGTTTGTCAACGACGATCCTCTTCTCTGTGACCTGCGCAAGATACGTGCCCACTCGATGCCACGCACACTGTTCAACGAGCATTTTTCTATACCATAGGACAATTCGACCTTCAGCCATGCATTTTCCAGTGGACGCATTGCAAGCCGTGACGTCTGTAAGACAAGAATCGATATGCATATCATCAGCAGTCAGCACGAAGCCTTCATCCAACTCGTAATTCACAGTAGCAGTACACCTTTCGCCGAAGATGGCATAAGAAGCGGCTGACGGTTGAGAGCTCTTCCACCTTTTCCCACCAATCTTTTCGAGTTGAAGCTCGCCAAAGCGTTTGGTACTCCTCATCTCTTCACATGCTTGAGCTGTGACGGCCGATATAACGGGTTCTTCAATGGTTTCGTGCATACTGAATCGGAAAAACGCTCGGGTGCAGATCTGATGAGTGATCTGGAAACAGCTAATAGCTTCCACTCGTTTCGGTTTTCTTTCGAAAACGCTTATTCTAGTCGTCGTAAGATGGATGAACCGTTCTACTGTACAGTTCTGAATTTTTGGAATTGACAGGTGTATACCCTGAGTTCCGCTGGTTGCGGCGCTCCCGACGACTGAAGTTAGTAGCCCCGAGATAAGGAGACAGGGCAGTAGGTAAAAGGGTAGGAGGTGCTTTCGTTTTTTCACCGGTTTACCGGATATGTCTCCGATAACAGTCGTGGAAATTGCTGTTGCTGCCGTTGTTATTGTTGCATCTTCTTTGGTTCGAATTTCGAGTGGAAAGAGATTATTGATTGTTCTTTGTACCTCTTTGCCGTTTGAAAGACGAATTGTTGCTGTTCTTACTTTCGACGGTTCCGGATGTAGAGCTTCGATAATTCCGAGCGGTCAGGTGCCTCGAGGACATGGTGACTCGTTCAGTAGCACTATTTCGTTGACCTCAGGACATCTCTTTTCAGTGCTGAATGGTTGTTCATGAGTTGTTTGGTACCGTTCCCTCAACATCATGAGATATTCTTCTCGCCATATCGTCCAAAAGTTATCGAGTTTTGCTGTCGTTTCCTCCCAGTATTTCAAAAGTTTTCCACGAATGTCGTCAGGGTCACGGTATGTTGGATCTTGTACATCATTTTCCAGGCTTCTGAATATTCCTGGTGAAGAATTACCGTGTGGCAGCAGAAAGTCGATTGGTCGTAGAACTGTCGTATTCTCCGATGAGAGGGGGGTAATTGGACGGCAATTTACCACTGCTTCAATATCTGTTGTCAGCGTTTGAAGCTCTTCCTGCGTCAGCATTTTTCGTCCAATTGTGTTCTTCATACTGCTTTTCACGAGACCGACCATTCTTTCATAGATGCCGCCTTGCCATGGCGAGAGTGGAGTAATGAATGACCACTGAATATTGTGTGCAGCGCAGTAATCGAGAATTTCGTTGTCCATCTGGTGCACTTCAGACGCAGTGGTTAGTACAGATCGAGCCCAGACGAATTGTGTGCCGTTGTCCGACAGCATTCTCTTAGGGAGTCCTCTTCTCGAGACAAAGCGATGCAAACACTGAATGAAACCTGGCCCGGATAGGTCAGATGCGACTTCGAGATGTACAGCTCTAGTCGAGAAACAAGTAAACAGACAAATCCATCGTTTTGTGAAATCCTTTTCATCGGAACGTACCGTGAACGGTCCCATATAATCGACACCTGTGTTTTCGAAAGGAGGATGCTTAGATACTCGTTCCGGCGGACAAGGTGGCATTCGGGGCATCTGAAAGGGCTTCGACTTCCATCGTCGACAATGAAAACAGTTATTTAGAGCTCGTTTTGTGGCCTGACGACCACGAGGGACCCAGTATGCCTCACGCATCTTCGCGAGAACTGAAAAGATTCCAGCATGCAAAAGTTCCCCATGGATGTGCAAAATAAGCAACTGAGTTATGCGGTTGTCTGCAGGCAAGTAGATCAACAGTGGTGATGAAGCATATTTCATTCTACCTTCGCAATTCCACAAGCCATCATTGTCGAGATGAGCGTTCCACTCTTCTCTCTCCTGCAGACAATTGTCCTCTCTTTGAGCTTGCTTCACCAGTAGTTCTTCAGCTCGAGATATTTCGATGGCCTTTAGCGGTCCTTTTTCAGGACATTTTCCTCTGAAGCAGGCTACTGCTCGCAATACCCATGCTGTCGTTCGCAGTAGACGGGACCATTTGCTGAAACGCGTGACGTTGATAATAGTCGATGAACGATCGTGTATTTCACAGGCCTGCAGTGTGTGCGCATTCGTCGTTGTTATTTCTGTCACCAAGTCTTCTGGGCTGGCATCGTCTTTTGAGCCAGCAGTGTTAGCTACCAATTTTGGCCAGTGGTCACTAGAATGGAGAAGCCAATGTGGTCCATGCCACCATAATTTGTTATTGATCAGATCGCTGATGTCACTACCCCTCGTAGGAATATCGGCCGGATTGGAATCTGAAGGAACGTATCCAAATCTGGCATCCGTTTTCCGAATTTCTCTCAGCCGATTTTCTACGAATCGATCTTTCTGATGCGCGTCATTGGAGCGAATTCGTTGTAAAGTACACTGACTGTCGGTCCAAATATATCTGTCGACGGCTTCCAACTGCAGCTGTTGTGATGTGTATTCAAGCAGCCTCGTTCCAATAAGAACTCCCACAAGTTCCAGACGCGGGATGGTGGATCCTTTGAGTGGGGCAAGTCGAGTCTTGCATATTAGCAGATGACATTCAACTTCTGAGTTCGTTTCTGTTCGAATGTAAACGGCTGAAGCGTACGCTGTCTTCGATGCATCCGTGAAACAATGAAGTTGCAGTGCAGCTTGGCCCTTTATGACGAATCGCGGTACTTTAATTGTGCGGTCACTCCATTCGCGGCATATGCTATTAATCTGCTCGGTTATATCTTCGGGTAATCTCTCGTCCCACTTCTGATTCTTTCTCCATAGATCTTGTAGAATTACTTTCAATGGAGTGAATAGTGGAGAGATATGTCAGGTAGGATCGTATTGAGCAGCGATATAGGACAACAGTTGCCGTTTGGTCATCACTGGCTGCTTCGGTGGAGTTACTTTCCACTGAATGTAGTCTGCTACAGTATCCCAACGCGCTCCTAGTAGTTTCGTGTTAGCTGTTCCGTGACGATCCTTTTCTGGAATTGTTTCGTTGAAGGTCGCATCGTTGCTCAGAAATTCGCGAATGTTCATTCGTGCGTCTTCGAATAGTTTCTTTATGCGTTCGAACTTATCGAGAGCCTCCTCCGTCGTACTTGCACTGATCAGTACGTTATCCACATAAATGTTCTTCCAAAATTCTTCAGCTAACGCTACGTCATCGTACGAGTCCAGGTGCGTTTTGATTGTTGCTGCGAGGAGGAAGGGACTTGCGTTGAGTCCAAACAGGACTCTCGCAAAGCGAAAAATCTTTAGATTGCTGTGAGATGGCGGTGAGTTGATATCAGACAGCCATAGAAAGCGAGTCGCATCTCGGTCTGGTTTATTGAGAGCCACTTGTAGAAACGCCTTCTCTAAACCTCCTATGATAGCGATAGGCATTGAGCGGAATCGAAGCAGTATACCACCTGAATTCGGGAGCAAAACTGGTCCTCTCATAATTGCTTCGTTAATGCTTTTAGTACCTCTCGATTTGGAAGAGCCGTCGAAAACTACACGAATCTTTGTAGTCGTCTTATGGGGGTTAATTACTGCTTGATGTGGCAGATAGTTGACAACGTTGGAAGCGGGTTTTAGTTCCTCTCTAGGTACTTCTTCGATGATTCCACAGTCCTTCTGCTGGGAGAAGATTGCGTCATATTTTTCGAGAAGCTCGCGATCGTTCTGTAGGCGTTCCAAGTTGAAAGTAATCGACCAAATGCTAGGCCAAAATTCAGTGGAATATGTGGAACAGAGTCTCTGAATGGGAGGCTCACAGAATAGCGACCATCGATTCTCTTCACCGTTTCCTTAAACATGTCCATTGCCTGTTGGTCTTCGTGCTTGGTTGGTGAATCTCGAATACCAAGTAGCTCCAAATTCCAGTAGTTGGACATCTGCTCGATTTGGTCGGAAGGTTGCTTGTTTGCAAATTCCATTTCTTCGTGAGCGTCTTCTGGCATTTGTTCATCAATACATACCACCGCCTGGGCTACTTCATTCTTTTCGGCCTGTTTGGACGACAAAATGTAGCCAACTTTAGTGGGAATTAATTCGTAGCCGTTTCCTAGGCGTTTGATTCCCGCAAGTGGAATAAAGTCACTGAAATAGTCATGACCGATCAGAATGTCTGGAGAACGAATTTTTCGCGGCAGCTCTGAAGGCTTCAGATCACGAAAGTTCGCTTCAATGTTATCACTGACAACTTCTAGGTTGCTAGTAATTCGCTTAATTGTGCTTACTCTGACAGCTTTGCGGGTACCGTTCTGAAGTTGAACGGAAATAACAGTTCGATTTGACTGAATAATTTGCGGCGCACTATCACCAAAAGTGCTTATGCTCAGCTTTTGTGGTGTTGTGCTCAGCTGCAGCCGATTCGCTGAGCACGCTGTTATGTACGACTTTTGAATGCCCGAGTCAAAAAACATTAAAGCATTTGTTCGACAGTTTGCTTTATGAGGGTTGGAGACCATTACCTCTTTACAGAACAGCAGTGCTTTGTTTCCAGCTGCCATATTTGCAGCAATCACTTCCTCAGGTGGAGTGGGCTGGTCTTTACCATCTTCCCTTTTTCCTGCGATTTGCATCTCTCTATGCATAGGAGTGAGTTGTGATTAGAGTTTCGGCAGTGGTAGCAGTGCTGCGTTGCTTTGCAATTTTGCAGTGCATGTCCCCTTTTCAAGCATCTTGTGCACAACTGAAGTTTATTCGCTCGCTGAATTCTTTTTTCTGTTGTGTTGTACGAAGGACAGTTGCGATTCCAATGTGATTCACCGCAGAACGCACATGGCTTTGACGGCCTTTTCTCTTGTTTTTGCTGAGCGAGAAACGAAGATGTTTTGATTTGCGGCTCTTTCGGCATGCTACGTATTTTTATTTGATGCGCTTGCTGATAGGACTGTATGTATAACAGGTCGGCTGTCATTAATTCTTGAAGTTTCGCTCGTAATTTTCCTACATTCCATTCTGGGTCTAGAGCCTTACATTCGCTGATCCGTCTTTTTATTCTCTGCGAAAGTTTCTGCTCAATTGTAAATGCCAGCAAAGGTGAGTCAAGATTTTCGCCTGCTTGCTCAAGCTGCCTTAGTATTCTTTCGACTGCCTGTACAGTTGGCACGAGTTGTGACCCATTGTCGCTGAGCAGATTTTGCAACTCGGTGTGTAAGCTGGCTGTTATTACGGCTGGATTTCCGTAATTTGATTTTAGCGCAGTTACCACCAAATCAAAGCTGCTTTCCGTTATAGTGTAGCCCTGAGCAACGGTTGCTGCTGGGCCTTCAAGTAGCGAAAGCACGTAATTTAAGCGCTGCACTTTTGGCAAGTGGCCGACAGCAGAATTAAATGTTTCCCAGAATCCAGTCCACTCTTTAGGATTTCCAGAAAATTTTCTGAGTTGGATCTGAGCCAAAGCAACGTGGCTGCTTATTTGTGGTTCAGAAGGCGAAGGAGCAGAAATTGTTTGTAAGTTCGAGGACACTTGCGTCAATAGCGCGGTGGGTGACGAAGCCGAAGACTGTAAAGCTTTCAGAACGTCAGTGATGTTAGAGATTCTAGCGTTTAGTTGATCAGCAATGGTTTTGGCTTGCTCGCACAGATAGAGAAAGCTATTTGGCGAGGTGAAGTAATCTTCGTACGCCTTAGTCTCTGCTTCTGTCGCTCGCGGATCACTCAGAGTGTCCAAAAATTCAAGCCACTTTTCGTGCTTGCTTTCAATTTGCGAAATGAGGCGCGTTACAGTTTTTAAGCAATGGCGCAGGCAATCTCTACGTTTTATAAAAGCGGTAATTTGAAAAGAACTTTCCTGGGATATATCGATGTCCTCCTCGGTTGGTGGGATCCGTCCGACGACCGATTTTAGCTCTTGGATCATGGGCTCGAGCCCGGCTTTCATTCGACGGGCCATTGTGCAGCAAATATATTCAGCAGAACCGCAAGTTGCGAATCAGTCGCAGAAAGTAATGCGCAGAAATCCGAAGATTTGCAGGATCCGGGGAAAATAAATCCGTCGGTCCTGCCGGGGTCACCAATTTTGTCGCAATATGCGGCAAAATAAATTGCGACGCGGCGGCAGCGAGGGGGGGGGGGGCCTCGCACTAAGGGAGAAAGAGAGAGAACGAACGAACGAACGACAAGACAAATGCATGAGATGACGAGTTAAATACAATTGTCTGGAATGACAACAAGGGGGGGAAACATAGAATCTTCTCACAGCAATGTAGCGATTCTATGTTTCCTTTCCCATCAAATCTCCAGCGAAATCTTCTCAGTTATTTCGCTGGAATTTTATTATGACTTTCGCAGTTTACGCGACATAGGGCTTAGGCTTAGAAATAGGTTCAGAGCTCAGAGACAGCAGTTTAGGTTTACGATCAGGCTTAGACCTAGGCTTAGGCTAAGGCTGGCTTAGGATTAGGCTTAGGATTAGGCTTATACGCATGGTTGGGCTCAGGGGTACTGCTAGTCTTAGGCTCAGGCTTAGGCTAGTAGCTTAGGCTTAGGCTTACGCTAAGGCTTAAGCTAGTAGCTTAGGCTTGGGCTTAGGCTAAGGCTTAGGCTTGCGTTTGGGCTTAAGCTTAAACCTAGGTTCAGAGCTTAGACATAGCAGTTTAGGTTTACGATCATGCTTAGAGTTAGGCTTAGGCTAAGGCTGGCTTAGGATTACGCTTAAACCCATGGTTGGACTCAGGGGTACTGCTAGTCTTATTCTCAGGCTTAGGCTAGTAGCTTAGGCCTAGCCTTACGCTAAGGCTTGGATTTAGGCTTACCTTAGGCTTAGGCTTAGGCTGAAGCTTAAGCTACTAGCTTATGCTTAGGCTGGGGCTAAGGTTTATGCTTACGCTTGGGCTTAAGCTTCGACTTAGACTCAGGCATAGGCTTAGGCTCAGGCTTAGCTTAGGCGTAGAGCTTAGGCTTAGACCTAGGTTTAAGGCTTAGACATGGCAGTTTACATTTACGATTAGGCTTAAACTTAGGCTTACGCTAAGGCTTTCTTGTAATTAGGCTTAAGCTTATTCTCAGGGTTGGGATCAGGCATACGGCTACTCTTAGGCTTGGGCTAGGCTTAGGCTCAGGACTAGCTTAGGCTTCAGCTTAGGCTTAGTCCTAGGCTTAGGCTAAGGTTGGCTATGACTAACGCTTAGGCTTAATCTTAGGGTTAGGCCCAGGTGTATGGTTAGTGTTGATCAAGGGCTTAGGCTAAGGCCAGGCTTAGGCTTAGGCTTAGGCTTACGCTTACGCTTAGGCTTAGGCTTAAGCTTAGGCTTAGCTTAGGCGTACGGCTTAGCCTGAGACCTGGTTTTAGGGCTTAGACATGGCAGTTTAGATTTACGATTAGGTTTAAACTTAGGCTCAGGCTTAGGCTAGTAGCTTAGGCTTAGGCTGACGCTTAGGCTTGAAGTTAGGCTCAGGCATAGGGTTAGACTTAAACTTCGGGTCAGGCTCAGGCTTACGGCCAGTCTTAGGCTTAGGCTTAGGCTTGGGCTTAGTAGGCTAGGCCTAGTCTTATGCTTAGGCTTAGACTAAGTATAAGGCTTAGGAGTAGGCCAAGACCTAGACTACTTAGGCCGGGGCTTCGGCCTGGGCTTAGGCCTACGCTTACGCTCAGACCTAGGCTTGGCATAGGCTTAGGGCTCACGCTCAGGCTTAGGCTTAGGCTTAGGCTAATTTTGGCTTAGGCCAGGGCTTGGTACGCTAAGCCTCAGGCTTAAACCTAGGTTTAGGCTCAGGCGCACGGTTGGCATTAGGCTTAGGCTCAGGCTCAGGCTTAGGCTTACGCTTGGGCTTAGGCTGCCGTTTAGGCTTAGGCTTAAGCTTAGGCTTAGGCTTGCGCTTGAGCTTACGCTTACGCTTAGGTTTAGGCTAATGCTTGGGCTTAGGCTTAGGCTTAGGCTTAAGCCTAGGCTTAGGCTTAGGCTTATCTTAGGTTTAGGTCGGCAATATGTTTATGATACTATTTGCTTAAATCACAAGAAATCGGAGGACGTGCTGAGATGTGATTTAAAGGGTTTAGAACAGTTGAACAGCACTGAAGGAATGACAGCTCTATTTTATGTAACTCTAGCTCGGAGTTATTAATTAAGTATTCTAGGGTCTTGGAGAAATTTTTAGACAACTAGACAGCAACGAAGGAGCAATCGTTTATCAAAATTTCTGTTCAAAGTCATTAAAACTACCTACGCCAAGTTGATTCGAAAGTGTAATAATGGGGACGCCAGAGCTACTCATCGTTCCATAATTGGCCGTCGTGGCTGCCACTTCCTCCGAAAACACAACGATGTTGGCCGTTTCATTTCCTCTTCTTGCATATTCGGCCGTTCACATCGTCAAGAGTAGGTTCTTTTTTGACGTGCGCTCGTGACAGCTAAAATAGCACAGGTCAAATTCATTATATTGCGCTGATATTGAAAAAAATTGGTACTTTATGACGAAATAAACTTATGAAAGGAAGAATTCCCACTTCAACTTTCAACTTTATGCAAGAATCGCAATAGAAGAAGAAAGAAATGGATAATGTCAATGCAGATAACTCCTCGTTTAAATGATAACACATTGAAGGGAAGACGGCAACAAAAAACTTCAACTTAAAGCATTCGTTCTCTTGACCTTCAAATATACTGTGATACTAGAACATCCATGAAGGGATCAACACACCCTCGGTTAGAGAACTTTATAAGCCCGAAGATATACTCGAAGAGGGTTGTTGATTACTGCCAATAAAACCACTGGCACAGCCTTTCCTTCTGTTTCCGCAGAGTCAAAGAAATCCACAAAAGAAACTATGCCAAATCTAATCCTTCATGGAAGACGATAATGCAGAATGGAAGTTGATGGTTAACACCTGCTCTTCACTTACCCGTTCTCATGTAGTAAGCAAACACCAGAATAGAATTTCGGTCGGTCGAGAAGTAATCTGAATTTTAAAGAAGCTGGAGTGAGATCTTCTTACCCATCCGTTCGACTCAACGAGGAAGAAAAACTAGGACACAGTATTAGATCAATTGTCGCATAAGGCTTAAGGCTATGCTTTGATGAATGCTACCTCCACTAGGCGCCTCCTTGGCCGATGTCTCAGAACAGGAGACAACAGAGTACAGAATATAACTTTACTAGGCAACTCATCCTTTACTCCTTCACCTTCACCAGGTACTGGCGTCAATGTTATGATTTTTTCTATACACTGCTAAGAGATTAATTCCAATTAAAACAGAACTATTACCTTCATCAACTCGCAACCTAGGCAACTTTTTAATCAGTTATGCATCGAGGCCATGGGATATGGAAAAAGTGATGCTGAAGCTATACCACTGACAAAATGCCAATGGGTTACGAAATCCGCCCAACCATACATTTTAGTTCAATTTATGTCATCCGAAGAGCTTAAGACCTTTAACAGGGCTAAATATAAGATCAGTAAAACTTATACACCTCATGGCAAAAAATACAAATTAGAACCGATCCAACGAGATTGCAGTCAAATATTTTTAATAAAGCAATATCTATCGCACAACAACTAAGGGTTAAGGGTATTGCAGCTATGGCGATCGAAGAAAAAATTCGTATTGGAACAAGACCTAATACCGTTTGGTATAAGTTTGATGATGAGAATATTACTGAAATGTTGAAAAAATGAGCATTCCACTATCCTTGCTCTCTATCTCGGCTAAGCTGAGCGTTGAAAAAACCTCGTATATGTTCGCTTATGTTTGTTAATGTTTTATTCGTTTCATATTTAATTATGGAGAAGAGCTTTCTGTTCTGTTTTATACGATGAAGCGCTGTGTTTTTACATATACATAAATAAAATAAAATACATTTTAATAGTAATTTTTACCAGGACACCCATAGCGCGTACCGCTTATCAGTGGTGAATGGTCATATATCATAACAGGAAAGTTTATAATCAACTAGTATACTGCTAGGAATATATCAACGAGTGTCTTACAAAACCAATTCTACACTCGACTACAAACATATATAGTGTCGTGCATGCCATAAATAATGTTTGTTGTCTACTGGTGCTTAAAAGGTTCCCGGTATGGCTTTACATATAAGACCGGACTAGTGTTAAAGTAGCGGTAGTACCAGTTTGGATACGGGCTAAAGCAGCCCCCTCCGGGCAACCGTTCTGTTCTGTCATATCGACGCAGGCGCGGTGGTGTGTTTGGCACCCCTTATATGGCAGATACACGGACCCCATCCATGATGACTCACTTTTTTCAAAATAATATAAACAATCAAAGGACCGCCACCTTAATGGCGGTGGTTGAGGGTGAAGCATCCCCTGCACCCCCGACTACTTCTCAAATGATGTTTCGTAATCCTTTACTTGTAGCCCAACGAACAGGGGATGGGCTAGGAAATATATTACCCGTCGGGTACCTGGTGAAAAATAACGATGCAAGCCATCAGTTTTACACGGTCTATAATGAAAATGACGTGAACTACATTAAAGATGCGAAACCTTGTGGAAAAAACTGTAAATGTTGCAATATGATTGAGCAAAGCAAGTGGACAGTATCTAGTATTACTGTGAGGAAGTTTTGTATGGAAATTGACCATGTTCAATTAGACTGCAACACCTCGGGTGTGGTTTATTGCTTAAGTTGTAATATATGTGGACTGCAGTATATCGGACAAACATCCAGGAAACTGAGATTTCGTGTTCGTGAACATCTATATAACATTACCAAAGGTAACGTGCCTAATTACCTCTACAACCATTTTCACAAAGATGATCATGGCATTCATAACGTCAGAGTACGCATATTAGAGAAAGTTAGAGACAATAAGCACCTAGCAGAAGCGGAATTATTCTGGATTAAAGTACTTCGGACTATCTACCCAATGGGTCTAAACGATAACATTAAGGGAGTTGGAAATATTTCAGAATTATTATTCAAAGAAAATTCCCCTAAGGTCCCATATTTTGAAAATTATGGAATCGCTTCGAAACATGGGCATGGAAGAAGAAGGCGGAACAGTAAAATTGTAAACCACAGTTTTTTAAATAAGATTAATAGGAACATGATTGCTTTAAACAAAGCTGAAAATGTACGTGATTTCCTCAGGGAATTACATCAACAAAGTAACCGTACACTTAAAATGTTGTATTATGATATACTGGGTAATAATAGAAACATTAGTAATGAGGTCACTTTTCTGTGTAAAATGTACATAATACATAAAAATGTTTTTAAAACGGATAAAAATAAAAAGACCGACAGGAAATGTTTTAGATATCACATGCATTACCCTGGTCTCGGATACCACAATATTAATTATAACCGCATTTTTAATAGCACTGATATTAAAAAGGAACTACTTAAAATTATGCATAATTTCCCTAGAATACAAATAACTTTTTCCTACGACAAGACAATGGGACGGTACTTGTGTAACTATAATAAAACATTAAAATTGCTAAATCAAAGACCTCAAAATCTAATAGGATATTTGCAAAGTAACTGTGATTGTTACAACTCACCATTTATTTACCAACCATTACAGCATGTGATCACGGGTAATTTGGATGTTCTCAAATCTACAAATCTTAAACGGCTATTTAAAAAATGCACAAAGTTCAGACCCATAATCAATAAACATCCCACGCATATTATGGAGGAAGCAGGGCAATCCTTGAATAAACTTATTATGCAGATGGCACGTTCTGAGCATATTAATATAAATAGTTTTGAAAATTTTCAACACATGGTTGCAAGTCGTATAAAGGAATTTTTATTAATGAATTTTATAAAGGTGAAATTGATACACGTAACAATATTTATTACAATATTAATCGGCTGATTAGTGATATTCATACTAAGTTTATTATTGTGCATACAGATAAAGCGCCTAACAATTATGCGTTTGTATGTAAACAGTTTTACATTCAGAGTTTATGTAAAGAACTTGGTGTTACCGTCGATAGAATTACCGGGAATGATACTTATGAATATGTAAATAATAGAAATGCTTCGGAACTTATTAACGCGCACCGTAATTTTTCAGAAAGATACTTTATTAGCGTTGATGATGAAAACGCAGTCTTACCTAAAATTTTCGCTATTCCAAAATTACACAAAAATCCATAAAAATTTAGGTATATAGCCGGGGCAAGTAAAAGTTCATTGAAACCGTTATCTTCAATGCTACATAGCATCCTACAATTTATGAAAAATCATTTTCGGAATTACTGCAATATAGCCACTCAAAGAAGTGGGATTAATTATTATTACAGCGTTAAAAATTCTTATGATGTATTGGACATGAGCAGTAAACACAACAAGCAAATCAAAAGTATCTTGGCGGCAGACTTTTCTACATTGTTTACAGCGCTACCACATGACAGTATAATTAAAGCAATGGATTATTTAACACATGTATGTTTTAATAATTCTAATAAGGCCTACTTGAAAGTTAGTACGACTAAAGTATTATGTTACACCGATAACCATGAATTTAACAAGCATTATCGCACTCTGGATCGAACACAGATTATGGAAATTATTAAATTTGTTATAAGCGAGAGATATGTCACTTTTGCTGTTTTCGACAATCTAAAGGAGTACCCATGGGAGGCAACGCAAGTCCCGATATAGCAGATCTGACTCTTTCCGTTATGGAGTATACATATGCCAAAATTTCACGCTTTAATGCTCTTTGCTGTAGATATGTCGATGATTTACTAATATTCAATAACGAAAACTTTAAGCATACGGCAAATTTCATTTACGGTGAAGCATTACAGACTGAGATTACATATGCTGGTAATATGGCCAATTTTTTGGATTTAAACTTATGTGTTACACGTAATGGTGTGGTCACAAATGCATATGATAAGACTGAACAGTTTAACTTTCCAGTTAACAAATATACTCAATTAGATAGTAATATTCCTTTGTTTATACATAAAAACCTTATAGTTTCCCAAATCTATAGGTTTACTAAACTGTGCTCCGTTAAAGAAGATTTCATCAACAAGTGCAAAGACCTACTTAAAAATTATAGGGATAAAGGTCTCAGTAATTTCATTATGAAAAAGTTTATATACAAAGCATTGATCAATAAACCGGAATTGATATATAAGTTTGTTTACCCAAACAGAGTATTAGTAATTTGCTTGATACAATTTTTTATGGGCTTTAGTATCTTACACATGATGAGATTAAAGACAGAGGTACTTCATGGAATAAAAGGTCTGGTGCATTCTTATAAGAAAATACAACTGACATAATAGCTTGATTTTATAATTACACTAATAGAATCTAGGTTATTGTTGTGGTGAACGACCGCGCTACGATTTAATTTGCATATATTTCTCTAGTTGTCTCCGTATTCAAACCCGTTCACTGTTATGTGCGTTGACTCTGATATATTGGTGGTTTTTCGTGTTCCTCAGTTCAGTCAGCTGGTTAAGTTACCCGGTGCGGTTTGGTGCACCGTTTCGGTCAGTCGACAGTAAACCTTCAAGTCCGCCCGGCAGCAACACAACGTACAAACAATGGAAGTTGGTGGCAAAAGAAACGTAGGTTTGGCCTCACAAGGATCGGTCACTGAGAAAAGGAGAAAACCGGAACGTGAAGATGAGGTAGACATGTTTTTGGTAATCTACTTTTAACCGATAATATTAATTATATTCACATTGACACCAGCTATAGTTCCCTTTACGACTTCAGTTGTATTTCTTCATTCTACTCCTCGTCTTTTACGTTTCCAGGTCTTCTTTTCTACTTCTATCTGTCCCCTTATTACGCTGCCCTTTACATCGTGTTGTTTCACTAACATTACAACCTTTCATCATTTAACTAACAGGGTTATGCGTATCGTTCTGATGATGGCCCGCGCATAACTCCGGTGCACACGTAAACGAATAAGGGCCGAAACGTGTACACCTCTCAGGTCTTTGTTCTTTTCTTAGGATATCCTTTTTACAAATACGATCTATTTTCACTACCTTCTTGTTCATTTTTATATTTTATTTTGCACTCATAGTTCTTAAATAATCTCATGTTTTTAATTAATGGTGCATTTATGGGTTTAAATAATTTCATGATTTGAAGCGAAAGCGCCATGTACTATGTTGAAGCTTATATAGCAAATTTTCAGTGAAAACGTTTTCGAAAATTATATGAATGCATCACACGATGACTAGAACGGCTAAATGAAAGACAAGCCTCACATCACTAATGCACTATCGCAAACGGTGTTCCTGTTTGACTGTCGAAACAGCATTAAGCAAATCTCTACGTCCCATTCGAAATCACTATTAAAAACACTACCATATTAAAAATTATGAGGAAAAATCAGTTATTCCCTCGGGTATACTCATCGAACCCATAGTAGCCAATCAAATGAACTACTTGCACGATCCGATATGGAAAGAACCCTTTGCACTCGAGCTAAGGAAAATTAATTGATTAACCGGAAGCGAATCTAGTACACGCTTCTGGCAGAACTCATTGAATGTATGCATGAGAAGGGTATCTAAAAATATGAAGGTTCTCCAAAAAGTCCACACTGTGGAATTCTCCAAATACTCGCTGAGCCTCCATACATGGATTTGCTCAGCATTTATCAACCTTCATATAAAAAGGCTCTTGCAAATGCAGACATGATATTCTGATATAAGCGAATGTGATTCATTTTGATTCGTATCTGCCTTAACTTCGATAATTCAAAATGATGTCGTCTTCGCCCTACATTACGCCATTCCTAAGTTGGCATTAAAATTTGAGAGCCAACGGAATTTATTATGGCCAACCTGCAAAGTGTATCACTTTCCTTGTTAAGTACCATCCTCTTTAAAACAAACAACTTGAGAAGAACCGAGATAAATTTATGCACCAAAGAATAAGTTATGTTCCAAAATAAGCCAGTAAGATGACTTAATTAACAATAAGCAAATCAGTTCCCTTCAAGAAGCAAGTATTAGCATAGTAGCTTAGAACACCTTATAAATTCATAAGAAAAAAGAACGAAACAAGCAGAAGAAACTGGAAAAAGCATTACTCCCCATTTGAATCATCGACAACACCCGATGGGGTGAGAGTCGAGAAGGACGTTGTACAAGTCCAATCATCT
This sequence comes from Baylisascaris procyonis, assembly GCA_037389465.1. Classification (NCBI taxonomy): domain Eukaryota; kingdom Metazoa; phylum Nematoda; class Chromadorea; order Rhabditida; family Ascarididae; genus Baylisascaris; species Baylisascaris procyonis. The sequence goes on from JAZARR010000072.1 coordinate 419,945, forward strand.
TCAAATGAAAAATTCTGCAAAATAATAACCGCGTTAAAAAACATTAGATGCGAAAAAAAAAGAACCAAGGACAACACAGACGACGAGCTTAGTGATAAACACCGAGTACGTAGTCATGCAACCTAGAGAAAATATACCTTCCCCTTTAAAAGAACCGACCAGTTCCCTTCCCTCTCCAAGGGCAAACTGGCATAAATGCTACAGGGCAGCGTATACGATAACGCTATACGACGATACGTCATCACCCTAGTGCTACACATGCAATAAGTTGCATCCTACTCCAACGATTTCGTACTGCGTTGTCGGATTATATCGTTCGCGAAAAAACCCCTCCTCCCTCGAATTCCGTTCAACACAATTCCCAGATTTATTGAGAGAAATATAAAGTGACCAATCAACTGAATTCTGTCAACAAACAATGAAATTAAATTATGAAATTCATGGGTCTAGGTTTCCTGGTCCCTCAATTGGCTGCTTACGCGTTAGAGATACACAAATTGCCAGCATTTACCCAATTATACACGGGAAATATGCAGGTGGCCAAACCACATAAATGCCATAAAAAGTCTATATTCAGTGCCCTATTCAAATATCATCTCTTAATGATATCACTTTCTCTAGAAATCTGCAAATTGTGACTTGCCAGGAAAAGCATATCTTCGATAATAACATTGCTGTTTTAAGTGAATTGACCGCTAGAATGAGTCTATTTTATCGCTGAAAAAATCATTCAACAATGGATGCAAAACGTTCAAATTGAAACTTGAAAAATAACGCACCCACTGAGCACTTTACCCAAAAAGCTCTAAAAAATATTTCTTTAGTGAAGCGTTGATAAAACTGATCGTATATCCCAACTCATTGCTGAGTTGGAATAAGGCCTTCGAGATATTCATTACGTCAATTAACGAATACCTCAAAGTGGCGTATAACGCTAAATCTCAGTTGCCCTTTCCCCCTTCATCAACCTACCTAAAAATGTAATACTCCAGGTCATTCTTTCACGAGGGAAGTCCATCAAACTTTGTTCACGCTATCCTTAGCAGTCCTTCTTCTTAATCCGACGAGAAGCCCTCTAACTGACAAGAATCTTCAGGAAATCTTCATTTTAGCCGCTGACGTTCTTAGTCGCTTTCACTAAATTAAAAGTACCGTGTCATTAAAGCTTATTACAGCATGACATTTCTAATGATTTATATGGCTCGAAGAAAGTTATACTGCGTTGCTATCATGGAAACGCTAAAAGAATACATGATGAAATCACTAGCCAAACGTTCTCATCTCAACCATTAGACAGCGTTTGTTCACATGAAAATATAATTACGACGATATATAAAGCAAAAAACGATAAACTGGAAACGAATGATACATTTTTAGGAAGAACTGAATCGACAGGAAAAAATTTAGTGTAACACAGACATAAGTCGACAGAAGGAGATTCAATAAGGCCAACCTGTGGCGGCATTGCTTAACTGGCGAAGTTGTGCGCCATAATGAAACCACTTTAGAAACAAATTCATAAAACACCATACCAATTTGCGCTTCCAAAAGTTGGACACTCAAGTAAGAGAAAACAATTGGTAAACTTTTAAAAGTTTCAAATACAGCTAAGAAAAGACAATTGGAATAAATATGGACCAGCACTGATCGCAAGACACTATGCAAACAACGGCATTCAATGCATACGTCAGCATCCGGATTGCGGTAAATAAACCTAAGGTATCTAAACGTGACTGCTTCTCAAAGAATTCAGCAAGAAAAGATCGAATCCATTTTCGTTAACTTTTCACGGTAATGCCAATAACTTCCAAGCCTATGATCAAAGATTTAAGAATGACATTCAATATTTTATTTTGAAAATGATTCAAAACAAATGGATATCGTATAAGATAATACGTGAATCAAGCGTTAACATTCTGCGTCATCTAACCACTCCATCCAGCAAGGAAACGAAAAAGAAGTCTAATGCAGCAACATCAAAAAGTACCCGCAGGTCGATGAGCGAAGAAACCAACAAAATGAAAATGGACGAGGATAGAGGGCGGAGAGGGCTTAAACTGTTCATCTTGCAGTTTGTTGTTTGTTAAGTAATTTGGTTAAGAAGAAAAAAGTGAAGAAAAAATTGACGAGTGCATGTGAGGAGGATTTTGTGTAGAAGCGGTCAGTTCAAGTGTCGAAAACAGTATGCACTGCAACGAACACTGTGCGCATTCGACGAGATAATCGTTCGCGATCGCCGGCCACAATAGACAACTTGAGTGAAGACGCGTCGACAACGTTTGTATTACGGCCTCGTTGCTCTGAATAAACACATATTCCCTACTTGCTTCACTTCAGATCACTCATTCCTTGATACACTTCACATCTCACTATACCAGCTCTACTTACAGAAACGGAGATAAGCTGCAATTTAAAGGTAATTGCCGTCTTTACTTCCTCTTTGCAGACAAGTGTTGCAGGCAGTCACGAACGAAATCTACATGAGCGCCAAGTCTAATCTCTTTAATCGACTGTGAGAAAAACCCAAGTTCGGTAGCAATCCCGATCTCAACCCCAATTTTAACTCAGTGGAATTCACTTTGAGAACCGTTTTTAATTATACTTCAATCCTCCTCAACTGCATATGAATCCACGTTTAAATAATCCTCACTTACGAATGAAAAAATTTATAGCGCACATTTCCATCAATTCTAAACGTTTACAAGTTTCTGCTGCAAAATTTTACATTGAAACTTGAATCTCATCTAAGTAAAAGGTAGTGCGTAAAAAGAGACACTGAAAGAACTTGTTCAGGAAACATAAAACACTAGCCGAAATTCCGCAATACCGATTCATTCCAAGGTAGTATCATGTCCTATTAAAAATCCATAAAGAATACAACAAACCGGATCAGTGGTTAGCTTCTGAAGCATAGCAATGATGTCATCAACCAAATATTGCTTCATTGCATCATCGCTCTCCATTGACATCATTTACGATGGCAAGCATCAATTCCAACGTATTCGAGCCCAATTCGATCATCTGCATGCATGCCGGCATAACCTGAAACTGACTTTCTGTCAAATCAAACAAAATGACACTTAGTTTTTCCTTACTTTATCAACGATTCACATACTTTATAGCGAATGGATGAACTTCACCTACATCCTTTACACGATTTCAGAAATAGGCCATCCTTAAGCCATCCAAAATTTCCGCCCTTATTCCCTTCTCCTCCCTTTCCCCACTCGTTTCTTCTCACCCCCCCCCCACCCCCCGCTTCTGACTCAGAAGTCTGCTAAGAACAGGTGGGAAGGAGGCCGATATCGTAAAAATGTTATATGTTGACAGCCATAAACTGCAGTAGCGATATAAGTGGAAATAGTAGACTGCAGCAGGATGAAGGTTTATACTGCACAAAATACGGTTCGCACAGTTCGAAGCCGAGAAATAAATGAACGCCAAAACTGCTTCATTCGTTTATCCAAATTTCTATCAGTAAACTTGTGGAAGATCGTTCCCTTAGATGACCCCCTCAGTGATATCAACTGGCTTCTGTCTATGATTGTGCAACAGTGTGATGACGGGGACCCCATCTCCTCGATGCCATTGTTTACAGGGAAATCACCCCTTTGCACTCCATTCACAAACCTTATTCATACACCCTTCTCAAGCTCGTTTGAACTTTACAAAGCGCGGTCTTACCTCTGACAAGTGGTTTCGAGAATAGCGTTCAAGTCAAGAGGAGTGACCTCGCTGAGTGGAGGTGATGCTTCTTCTTCAGTACCCTTTTCCACCTCTTCACCATCCGCATCCTTCCTCTCTTCGCTCATCTCGGCTCCTTCCCCATCCTCCAACTGACACCAAAGATTCCTCAACTGCAAAGCGAAAGGAAAATGCTAAAAGCAACATTCTACGAAGTTCAGGACACCACTTGGGTAACAATACATAAAATAAGGAAAACTCCGTTTCCTTTCCTCTAAATAAGCATGAGGCCATATTCGCCTTTCATATCAGCTAGGCTTCCCTAACACTTCCTTTTCCTGCAAACTCAACATTTAGCACCGACACCTCTGTCTCTAAACCAAACCTGTTACCAAGGATGCATAGTGAGGCCGTCACAATCAAATAAAAGCAAACTCTAGAATGGAATGCTACCATAAGGAAGCACTAGTCATGCATGACATAACGTTATAAGATAGAACCACCTGTTTATCAGTTATCAAACATCAAGGTGAGCAATGGAAAAATTTGGTACGACCTGTTGCCACGAATGCCGTTTCCGAGCAAATGCGTTACGCCAGGTGAATGCATGACTTGTTCAACGATCACCCCACCCTAAGGCTCGAGCAACACGCTCCCACAATTTGTACTCAGAAAGATGAAATATCGCATACAACATCATACTCATTATATCAGCCGTATAAACTAAAGCTCAACGAACGCCCTATTCGCCTCACATTGTAATAAAATATGTGGAAGTGAAGAAACATGAAAACAAGATCGTACCTCGTCAATAAGAATGTCATTTGCCGATGCATACTGTTCCCGATCGTTCGCAACAAGAAAATCGGTCGACTCTTCGACGGTTGCATATTCGAATAGTGCCTCTATCACGGTATCACGATCGAAGCCCATATCAACGAGAAAATTGATATTCGCTTCATCAAGCTCAGCAATCAACCTTAAATATCTCCAATGCCCACAAGAATGACCAACCACGAGTCGTAGGTAAATGAAAAAATGAAAAGATAAGACTTTCTGTCATGGCACACCAACGGTGTCCTCCTCCCGACGCATTACAGTCATCATCACCGACAGCAAAAGAACAGGAAAAAAACAAAGGTAGAAAGACTTAAACAACCACTGAAAACAAAAAACCACACTTATTTGTTGCGCTCTTCGGCATTCACTGCACTTTTGGTGGCTGCATCGGTGGAAGGAATTAGCCCTTTAAGGACATCTTTATAAAGCGAAACGGTCAGCCCGTAGGCACCCACGCTGGCGTTGCCAGCTTTCATCGATACCACCAGAAGTCCGAATACTGAACTCCCCTCCCGCAACGCATCCTGTAATACCAATAAAATACTTTCTGGATCATATGGTTAAAATTCCACTGCGGATGACGGCGCCACTGATTGTCGAGAAGAAGCAAATGCTGAACATTCCGAAGATGCCGCTGTCGGCTAACAATTCGCACAACAATCGATGATAAGATCCAAAACTCTTCTCTTTCTCAAATCGTTTTGACTTAAAGCGTTTATTTCTCACATTTATGAATTCTTCGAAACAAAAGTGTGAATTATCTGTCAAAATCTTTGTCTTTGTAAAAGCTCTATAAAAGCGCCACTTTACGTCAATAAATTCATTCGTTCGCCATCAGGGCGAATTTGGCCTACTCGCTGCGTTAGCTGAAAATAGTGTATTCAAGCTTAGACTGAACGAATAAATCAACGAAGAAAATTAAATAGAGACACTGTTCATATAACGGCATAGAAGAAGCTCGAGTTGATAGCTGAAGACAGTGGGGAAACTTTCTGGCGGAATTCTTACGTTAGCGAAGGATCCTTAAGTGCAAATCTTTGATACTGTAATATAAATTTTGAGATCATCTTTAAACACAATGATTCAATAATATCTATGAACGCCACATATATAGTCATAGCTGCTTTTGCCGACAAAAATTGTACTGCGACGTTTTTTGCGAAATTTTTAAGTTTGGCAACTTTCAAGAAGCACTATTCTTCAACAAAGCACCAATCGGCCTCCCCCTTCAAGATTCTGCTCACTCAAATTTGGTCTGCGGCTCATGCATCATTGATACGAGGCAGTGGAGCGAGCTGAATGTCAAATGGGCAATTCAATCACTCAATCGTTAAAAGAAATAGGGCAGAGGCAATAAATATAAATATGCGGTATGCGCAAACTGAATTCAAATAAAGCATCCTCATTACAGATTTAACCCAGCTAATCCTAATCACGAAACCAACGAACCACCTATGAAGATAAACTTTAAGAAATAAAAGTGCACCTGATATTTCTATTCGCTCAAAAGAAAGCCTCTTTTTAGTGGCTCCTTCATCGCAGCAACTTTCTGCATTTCAACATCGGCAATCGAATAAATGTGAACGCACATCGCAAACAATAGTACTGGTTAAAACACCGCGAGAAAACCAAAATATACCATCCTTAATCCCTTTTACTACATTTCAACCACCAAAACTCCCTCAGGCTATATAACGGAAGTGTCCCTTCTTGTTTATGAACTCGGCTGTATAATGAAGTGAACAAGGTTCCAACCTGCTGGCATAAAGTGAGATACTTCTGTGGAGGAAAACGTTTCGTTTCGACGCAGTGTTGTGGTGATCGATGCCGCGAATTAAGGAATGCATCGGCGTTGACGAGACGCTCAGTTAATGATAGCCAGGTTTGCAGAAGTTGTCCACTTCAACGGATTGCTTCTGACGCATCTCCATTGAAATGCATCGACGAATAATCGAAAAATAGGCACTGTGGCAACCACTATGATAGAACGCAGACAGCAACACGTGATAAGGCATACGGCGCTCGTCAAGCTGCAATAATAAACTCTCGTGGTCATATTAACTTTCTACAGCGCATCTATCAAGTAGTAGTAGTTCCTATAGCGTTGCTTCGATAATTATGTTACAGTAGCCCCTCTGGTGGCGGCCTCTGATACCACCTCAATGGTGCGAGCAAGTTACGCAAACACTGGTCGCTGAAAAATTGAAACCTCGATGGCTAAATTCATTGCAGAAGGAAATTAGCAACTTTCTGCACCTTGCGTTCTATAAATCTTTTACATATCGACTAAACTTGTTATGGTTGAATTATGTTCTTCCACGAGAGGACAGAAACTCGGACAGGCAGCGTCCTTAGACTACTTGCCTGAAGTACTCAGAAGACGAAAAACAGGACATACAGCTCTGACGCTAGAATCAAAGTATCTCTCTTTATTATGTGATATCTTATTTAAAATATAAGCCGATGATGAAAGGAAAAAGCTCGGCACGCCTATATCTAAGTCAGCTAGAGATATCTTTGAAAAGGGACACAAAGCAGCTTCAAAAGTTTTGAAAAAAAAAGAAAATTAATAGCAGCTGCCCAAGGCAGCTGTGGGAGCCGTCATACGATAAACTGCTATCTTAATGAACAATCAGAAACTTGGGTGAGGAGATAGAAAGTGGGATGAAAGCCGACTTTCTTCCAAAGTGTTCGACAGTGTCGTTGAAGTTATTCACGAAATTCTGGTCACAGAGAAACAGACATAAAAATTTACGTAAGAAAATCTGGCCTTCTGTTAGATATGATTTCTCAATAGGATTTCAGCTTTGCTCAAGATGAAGCGCATTCAATCATCAGCTGCTACATCCTGTGATTTTCTTCGGCCGCTTGCATCATTCTTAGCCGCATCGGCTATTCACCTGTAGCAAGATTCAAACGTATCCGTCAAGCTAACTAGAATTTTCGTTTAATCAGCAGACGGAAATTCGAAATAAATAAATTATAAATGGCACAAAAAAATCAGCGCGTCTCAAGAAATAGCAATACCAAATTGTCCTTCATCTGGCAACATTCAAATAATCCACTGGAAAAGCTTAGTAACATTGCAATTCGAGCTACCAAAATTCAAATTACACAAAGCAAACAAAAAGTCAATTTCCTGACTACAAATTTTTATATCTCCCTCTCACCAAAAATTGGTAAAAAGTAAAACTTCTGGACAAAGATGATTTCCATCCTCACCTTCTCTGCTCTCCTCCCCTTTGCTTATTAATTATTTAGATATCAGTGCCGCATCACGACTGCGCACAACTGCGCTTGGCAACTACAGTCGATGATCCTCTCCTTTAAATACCACTAACAACGAAAACTGCGGCAATGCTGACAGGAGTCTAACAACTCACTAAACAGCAGGAGCGACGTCTTGCTTCGGTTGTCAGCCGAAAGCAAGCTTGTAGGCAGAAAGGAGGTGATTGGTCAATGCGACGGTGTTCTTGTCAGGGGAGGCGGTGAGCGGTTCGTGAGTCGTCCTCGGTATATCTGATGTGACACTTTGGCTAGCATAGCCATCAGCTGATCCAGCTGCCGCTGGCATCTAGTCAGTGCCGTTACATCTGACTTCGTGCGCAACCAACAATCCTCCGCTGCAGCAAGCCTTTCTGAAAATTGCCTTCATATGAACCCGGAACTCTGTCGTTTCGCTGCGATGTGTGTGGGAGGAGGAGGGGGGGAGGGGGGTGGCGTCATCGGTCGCGTCACAGAAGTGGGAGAAGAGTATAATCGGCACTCCCTGTTCTGATACACACACACCATACACCATAAATACCGCTCTCAGCCAAAGATCGCACTTTACTCAGCACAGTCATGTAACTCGCCAACGCAATCAATTAAGGAACATAGTTCCCTTTCCTGTAGGATGAAATGTGCATGAATCCTGACTAACTCAGCCTCCTTTTCAAAGATGCTCTTTCGAACCAACTCTTAAATTTCATCCACCCCCCACTGAACTCAGCTTCATTCTCCTGATATGCCGCTTCGCACAATGTTTTCTCTTCGACGGAAGAATTCAAAGCCCTATGATTACAGCAACAAACACAACACGAGTGCCACTGTTTCACAACGACAGCACTTCTTCGTTATTTTATCACTCAGAAGTCTCCGCATCAACCAACCGGTTTCTGACTCCCCAATGAATATTCAAACGGAATAGCTAAATTAGTTCTAACTAAACATGTTAACACCATTTTAAATCACTACACGCTGGCCGTAGATCACTCCTCTGCTAATAATCACCATTAGCCAATCATTTATATCTAAATTTTAAGGCAGCAACTTCATACATCTGCTGCAACTAGACGACCAATGTGCTTGAAAATGCACCTCACGACCTCGTTCCCTTTCTCCCAGAATCCCATACCGAAGCACTCATAATACTCCCAATAAATTCACTGTTACGATGGGTAACAACAATCTAAACAAAGCATTAGGAAAACCCAAACCTACCCCGTTTCTAATCTGACCTAGCATCGCATCATCAGAATATCAAGCCAACACTTTCGTTTGCCCAATACTAAAAGAATTAGTAAAATTATAAATAACACTAATGAAGATAGATGGGACAAGAATTGCTCTTATGAGGCACACTTTCTGCTCCCACCGAATCACAAGAATGCTCTGTAGTCGTCTCCAATGGTACATCGATGCACTCATATCCACTTCTCGACGTCATCTGTCTGCTGATGAAACCTTGATGACCGCGTTGAATGCCTGCAGCACGGTGCTTTCCCATGCCAACAATCTATAAGAAAGCTCTTTATTTTCGTAGGATCGTCCAGAATCCAAGCTACGAATATGCAACACGCTCTGCCCACCTATCGCTCAAAGGAAGCTAGTCACAAAACTTCCTTTAAGCTCTTCACATATTCAACACATAAGAAAATATAGGCTGCCATTAATATAAGTTAAGGTGCCATTAATAAAGAACCCTCAAGGAAACACGGATGTGTCTAGAAAACAAATGTAATCGGAATTAGAGATTCATTTTTTGGAAGCTACATGTTGCAAGTTTTTGTTCACAGACGCCTCCTCTATAATTCATCCTCCAATACTCTTTTTGGGGAAATGTAAAGGCTATGACCTTCCACATGAACATAAAGTTTCGCATCGCATCCGCACATTGAATAAACTTTCCTCAGATTTTCTTTCGAATATGCGTTCATCTGCAACCGTGAAAGATGACATTAGTAAGGTCAGCATGAAGCAGCTTTCGTTTCGAAAAGCAACAAATACTGCAAGCCTAACGTGCACATCAACAGCGGAATACATAAAGCATTTCACTGACAAAAACAACAACAATATCACGTGTAAATAAACGAAGCGAACCTTTGCGGGTGATGGCACGCAGCCATCAGTTTACATCCGGTCTTTCCGCTAGTCCAGTATTTGAGTAATTATTCCTCAGATTCGGATCCACTTCAAATGCCATTTTCGATAGATTTGTGAGCAACGAGCTGAACACCATAACAACGCATAGAAGTGGAAGCCCCTGATTGGCAGGTACACCAATTAAAAGCTAGGCACAATTAGCCGATGCCAGTGTAGCTTGCTCCATATTACTGGTCGGTGTAGTGCAGAGCTCAATAAGCTGCTCGCAATATGACAGCAATTGCTGAGTTATGCTTTCAACAATCTCGTCATTCCGTGTTTGTTGCTGCAATGAGGATATATTTCAGTTCAAATATTATTCCAGTGTTTGCCCTATTAACCTCGCGCAAAGACGAGGGGAGGAAGGGGGAGGCGAGGGAAGAGGCAGAAAGGAAAGAAGTATTCTCCTTCGAAAAAATATTTCACATGCAGTGTGAAACGTTTGGAAGTGTATTCGTGGCCTAAAACATCAACAGCAATCGGCAACGCACGCCATCGCAAGATGTGTGCATCTAAATTGGCAATTACGTTGTACTGACCGACAACCTCACAAACCAATGAATCAATAAATGGGTAGCCAAGATCGGTATATGAAATCATGCAGTCAAATCATGCACTAAGACTACCCTTGCTTAAATATCTTTAAAAATCTCACTCCTCATACTCCACTGACTTTTCGGGAAATAATGATAGAAAGGAAACAACTTGCATAAAGATAGCGAAGGATATTAGAGACGAGCTGAAGGAAGACCGACTGCGATACTTCAAGTGGAATCTGTCTCACAAAAAGCAGCGTTATTAGTCTATTCGCGGCACCGCATCTGATGAAAGCTTCGGCTTGCTCCGAGGATGTACTCTGCGTAAGCAATGTCTCCAACAGCTTGCTCATGTTAAGCAAGTATTCCCCAATGGTAGCACCTTCTCTCCGTTCACCACGGTCTCTGGAGAGATACCAAAATCTCGCGCCGCAATTCTTTCTGACATAGGTGACATCTATTCCCTAAATGAAAAAGCAATTTAAAAAGACCGATCGGTGGTCTAATATCCCAACGCGAGTTGTGCGTATGTAAAAACCTGCCACAGTTAATACTCTCATTATAAATTGCGGTATAGCCCAGCACACCTCCCAGGTCACTACGTAATGATTTGTGCGAATTAAAGGCTGAAATTTCAAAGACCTATACCTTTCCCACAAACAGCGCACAACAAAAGGAATTCTTATCAAAAACTTTCGTGACATTGACCCTTGGCACCATCAGAAGCGTAATCTCCAGTCATATGGATCTCCCTTTTTAGCATTAGATTTGAATATGCAAACGCTTCTACCTGTTCGGATGCGCACCCCGCGTCGCCCGCTCTTCCCCGCCGACAGGTTACGCGCTTCTGAATTCTATGTGAGCAATGCCCTTGCCCACTCCATGGAATAAGCCTTTATATATAAGCGGGGTAAAGAAAAGGAAACCAACATGTTGGGTGCGGCGGAAGGTGGGTCGTCATCGTCTTCATCCGACGTGTCATTATTGCTGTTCACATTTTGTTCGTCGTTCTGGCTAGGTGAACCTGCTGACACTGTAACATTCGATGCGTTCGCCGCTACAGATTGCAAGCTACGACTTCAGGAAAGCGACATCACACACCGTGGTTGCTCGCATGACGCGAACTCAACCAACCTATCCAAAATCTGAAACAAGTAATGAAATGATAGAAGGCAACTCGCCAAACAGTCTGTGCTTCAGTTTCAAAAGAAGCAATCACACACGTTACGATCTGAGATTCGCATATTCCGTCAAGTACTAGCTTACCGGAAACAAAACTTACCCAACACTAAGCGACAATGATCCTCAAGTTTCAATGATGCGAGCTAGTGAAGCTCAGCCTGTAATAGCAAGTGAAGCCTACTAACGAAAACATTCACCTTTCCTTCGCTGTTTTTTGAAGACCTCGGATTACAAGTCAACCCCTCCAGATCCTAAAATCTGTGGCTTATTCCCTCTCCCTTTGAGATGGGAAATGCGAGTTGCGTGTATTTAATCAAAATTACTAATCCAGAGTGTCATGAAGAGGTGGAAGCATCCATACAAGGAATCAACTATCCAAAGAAATTACAAAAAATTAAATTGGTAAATCACGGAATTACAAATTGACTAAAGTACACCTACTTTAACTATTGAGTTAAGAAGTTGAGGTCGAAGTGCCGGTTGATGTCGCAGAAGATCGTCAAGCGCTGAGCCCAAACTCACTGATGTTTCCTCTGGAGCAAAATGAAATGAGAATGTAGGCTGAGCCTCAAATACTCTTATTTTTGAGAATTTATTTACTCTAAGATACCTGCACAGGTAAAACAGAAAAGTGCTAAGGAATCCTCTTAAATGAAAGCAAATTAAACTCTCAATTAAAAATCAGCTAAACTGAAGCCTGTAAGAGGCGTAATTTCGACTGATGAGAGCAAAATCAAGTCTGCAGTCTTCCTCACACATACAATATAACCAAGAGATGGAATAAATTGAAAACTGTTAGATTTGATCATAAACACTTCAGAACACTATTTCTAAATGCAAGCACATTCATGCCACCTTGAACCGGGTCGACTTCAAGACTGTATAAAGTCATAGATTACCCATCGGTCCCGATTTATTCCATGTCACGCAAATCTAATGATCCATCAAAAGGAGGACTTATCTCATTTCGGCGACGTTTCACTGCGCTAATGAACTTCGTAGATAGACGGATGTTGCAGATGTGTTCGAATGGTTCTTCGGCGATGAAAGCCTGTAGTCCTCGCTCATTCAGACATAATGCTGTGAAGGTGTTTGGAAGTGCAAAAAGCACATCTCGTGATGTCGGCAGTGCAATATCATATGCTTATAACGAGCTAAAAGTTTCGCATTTTTCGATTATTTACCACAACAATTAATTGCCTATTCTAATACTGAAATGTTGCTCTTCATTTATGTGCGTTCATTAGCGAGCCTCGGGTTGTAGTACTTCCCGTAATACTGGAACTGAAGGCTGCCCCCCCCATTCTCCCTTCTTCCCTTTCCAACTCCCATCCCCCCCATTCTCCCTTCCCTTTCCAACTCCCATCCCCCCCCCCCCAAAAAAAATGAAGATCCAGGATTGGAAACGGGAAAGAACGAAGAAGGAAACATATGGCTACTTCGGTAATGGTGCGATAGGAAGTGCCCAACCTGTTGGCAAATTCGAGTTGGAGATGTGCTGATCCTTCCAGCTAAGATGCGCTTTCCTCATGCAGAGAACCGCAGATAGCTCTCAATAGCCTTCCGTGCTGTTTGGAAGTCACCGCTGGACACTTGCAACTAAGTCGTTTATATTCAATAAAGCCTAGCAAGGTAGAGAAAAGAGATTAATTAAACAAGAATCGGACGGTGAAGCTGCTTTAGCTTTTCACCGAGGAAGCAAATTACAGCGAGGGAAAGGAAGGAGCGAAAGCGAAACACTCAGGGATGCCTCATTTCAACTACTTGTCACCTCACGTGTAAATAAAACGAACACTGAAATACATTACCGGTCACCTTATTTGAATGCCAACTATAAAATTTCTAAAAGGAGTTTTTCTCAAACAGTTTACCAGTATATATCAAAAACCGTCAAAAAATCTTGTCGAAAAGGATCTTCTTTTCAGTAAACTTGACGTTTATCACCTCAATAATGAATAATTTATGCACCTACATAGCGAATTTTAGATGTTGGATTATTTGCTTCCATTGCTTTCAACAAATAATTTAATGCTAATTATTAATCAAAAATCTTACCGAAGTTTTATAAGGAAATATTCATCCTCCAAAACCATAAATTTACCGCGCTAAGGATATCTGCCCGAAGTCGCACATACTTGTATCACCACGTCATATTGCAACATAATCAACTCGTTTGCGAAAAGTGTACCTTTCAGCTCGAAGCCAAGCCAACGCCCGCTGCAAACACAAACTCGATGTGAACGCCGCCGATGTATAGTGCAAGTCCGATCCGATCCCAGTCATCGCCTTATTCCATTCACCTTCATATTATCACGGATTGAGGTTGATCTGGTTCCAGCCACGAGTGGATCGCACTTATCTAAACTGTTCGACACGAGGGAACGTTCTCCGCTCTTTCTTTTGCGCCAGTCGATCTAGTTCCATCGTCCAATACCCGCTACCCGACATATTCTTTGACGCAGCCAACAACGTCGCTACACCTGGCCTGATTCCCATACCAAAGGAGAACAAATCATCACACTGAAACTGTTTCTTTTCAAAATCCCACTTTATAGCTTCTAATTACATTTACAGTAAGTTGCTCAAATTCACTGGAAACAATAGGTTATTAAGTGTGTAAGGTGGATGAAACGAGTGAAAAACAACTGTCATGCAAACTTTATCGCGTTGGTCCACTCAGCAGTTTCAGATATGGCCTTTCGGAACTTCAAAAAACAGCAGCATCCGCCCCACCCCAAGAAGCATGAAAAAACTTACAAGGACCCTTTAAACATGGGGTTTCGTTTTTAGGCCATCAACAGAGAAGAAACTTCAACAAAACAAGGGAACTTTTAGCGAAACTATACTATTCTTACTTCCCTTCCAGCGCTTCTAAAACAATTCAGAGACAACAAAATAAAACAAAACGCGCTTCAGAAATTTCCAGCACAGCAACATAGTGATCAAAGGTTGAGCCTAACTTAACGGCAATACCGATCAGGCGATTGGAAGCATATATCACTGCCACCGTGGAAAATGACAACGAGCAGTGAAGCTTGCATTAGACGAGAACATGAAACACACAACGAGGTTTCAGAATCGAGAAATACAAAATTAGCCAGCCTATGACCAATTAACATTTCATAAATCATACAAAACAATATAACAATTATTCACTATGACATGGCGATGTGAATACAAGATATGAAGCAGTATAAATATAAAGTTTAGGAATATAAATATAAAAGCAGCAATAAAATATAAGATATAAAGCAGGGCAGTAGAGGCTCGTTCATGTAAATCCTCTACTGCCCTCTTATGTCTTTCTTATTTAGGAACCTGGGACATCTGTCTCCATCCTTTACTACCTTGAGACATCTAACCTGCCACTGCCCACAAGCTCAATGCTTTAATCAAATACAACGTCAGCAGGCGCTAACCTTGGTAGTAACGTGCAGAGACGACTGCAGACAGTCATTAGACGACACCCGCCCCTCCCCTTCCTCTCCCTCCCCCTCCTACCTTGAAGGGAAAAGTCACAGAGATCGAGAGAAGTTCCGTATATAAGTGGTTACGTAACAAAACATTCAGTGCACGAACAGAGTCATCTCCGTATGAATCACCGTAATAGCCGCCTCCATAACCACCATCGCAGCGACCGCCCTCTGATGCACACCGCCGCACGCTCATCTGAGTCTTTTTACCACTGCACCTGCTGAAAAGGAAACGTAGAATGAATTTTACCTCAAAAATACAAAACTCTGTCCTAGTTCAAAAAACTTAAACGTCCGAAAGGAATGTGAAATTATAATGTGAAAGTCAAACCAACAATGGTCAAGATTGATCTGCGCGCAAACGTTGCACAATCCGAGAGGAGATCAACTCTCATCGCATCGCGTAAATAACGACAATTCAACAATCAATTCCTACAAATCACTTCACTAAAATAACAACGCTACAGAAATCAACCACCCATTACTTCAACATCAACCATACCACGCTACCACCCAGAATATTGCCGGAAAGGACGACAGGTCCCTCTCCCATTTTGAATAAAAACCTCCCATTTTCGACAGATCTCAAGCAGCTTGCCTGCTTCAGTAGTGATGACTCGAGAACATTCGCCCTAATATGCGTTACTCTTGAAAAGAATAGTGACGAGTGGCATAATGCTGAATGATTCGCTATGAAATTGTTTTTTTTTTTTCAAAAAACGAGATGAAACATTGCTGAAAGCCCAGCATTCTAGTGTTTCCAAGATATGCGCTATACCCGTTATCAACACCAAATGGATCGTGCTATGAAAGCTAAATATTCCCCGCTCTTTCTAGACAACAAAAAAGATCGACTGGACGATAAGGAGACCTCGAGATAGTTGTTCCATGGTGGCCATATGACTCGTTCAAACCAGCATTAGATCACCCTGTCAACCGGTAACAAAATGGTGCCTCATTATGCATGCAGCAATATCGACCGATCAGGCCAACAAACTTTCAATAATGGGGAGAACTGAACAACTTGAAAAAGAACGCAGCACTCTAATGAAATGCACAAACCCCAAAAACAACATTTTCGTCGAACAAGCAAAAACACGTATTTGTCAACAAACATATATAGGTTAGCTTCATAATGAAATTATTATGTAAATTTGAAAACTAAGATAGCCTAATCAACGAACACCGAAATCATGCCCACTATCACGGAATCGGCGAAAATGACGCAGGCAACTAATCCACGGATGGGCTCAGGACCACAAGACCCAGACCTCTCTAAAGATTAGACAGAAGATAAGACTGAAATAAACCTAAAGTACCGCAAAACATGACCATAGCGGCAACAAAAATGACTGGTTCGATGAAAAAAATTGTTGACAACAAAAATAAAGCATTTGCGTGCAAGTGCGTCAACTTCTACAACCTAGAAACAAGGTTGGTTTGCAAGCGCCAAAGAAAAACAAGGATAAAGCATGCTGCAAAACTTAGTTTCCTCATAAATAAACGTTCTTCTTGAAAGCTACAAATATGGGCAGCTAATTAGCAAAACGAGCCAACAATAAAAGCACATACGCCACAAAGCACAATCCGTGCAAATGAAAACGACTATGCCCAAATAAGTAATAAAATGGGCTGCTAAAACTAGCCTAGCCCTACCCACTGAATTATCAAATTAAATAAGCTTAAATCAAATTAGATAAGAATAATTCTAGTCAAATTAAACTGAAATAAGAGAAAGTCAGAAGTCCCAAACAATAAAGATGAGAATAAAAAAGAAAAAGGTCGTTAACCACACAAACGATACCGCATCATTTGCATGCTCATTCGATGACTCCAAAAATAAACTTTAAAAATTTTCTATAGCTTAGAAACTGAATTTCCGTCTCTGCTAATAATCTAAATTTTTTATAGCTTCTCACTGAATGATTTTAACAGTCAAACCTAAGCACTGTTGGTGCTGAATAATGAGCAAAAGGTCTCTGATACATCAATACTCGTAGATGTACACATACTTGAGGATTTTTGATTGCAATTAAATACACTTACCTAGGGATATATAGATGGCTTGCACTGAGGGAAGGAGGGAGGAGAGTTCGGGTCTAATAGCCCCGAGGGTGAAGGTGAAATCGTACCAGCATCGAGGCCCCTGTGGCTTCGCCGAAAGCACATGCATTCGTAGACCCCGGAAGAAAGGGCGCGAATGCTTCGGTCTAGAGCTCTTATTGTGATGCTGGAGTGACTCCGAGCTTGGTGCCTGGTTTGTTGAAGCCACCGATGGCCACTTCCCCCCTCAGAACCCTTAAAATCTATATTTCACTAAAAGTGATATCTCTATAAACAAATTACGACAGCATATGCTTGCACATACCTGTGGCAAACTACGACAGCAGATACCTGCACATACCTCTGGCAGAAGCAATTGGCAAATAAGACAAAATAAGCAAGTCGAGAAGTCTACCAATACAGGAGATCTGATAAACCAGTTTCACCAAATTTTTGAGTAATGCATTCGTGTTTTAACTGATCCGATTACTTATAGAAACTCCTCGAAAGATTCGCTTTCTTCTCATCCAATCGCTATCAAATGAAAACCCGTTGAACCGTTGAACCGTTGAACGGTCAGCCCTAAGTACTTGCGACTCCATCTGGAGTCGATAGATCGAACTAAATGATTTATATGTGCACCAAACTACAACGGCATACGTTATACCCTGTAAATTATAGCTCTCCTTTAGTGGTTCCCAAGAAGAAACTAGCGGAATCAGGACACAGAAATGGACCTTATATACATAGAGGTAAGATGTCACCATAACGCACGCTACAAATGCAAATCTGCAGAAAAACCTAGAGTAAATAAATGCTTACGTCCAGTAGGTTTGTAGTAGACATGGACTTCTGAGCGACCGTTGATGACGCAGCTGGACTGGCACTTGCTGCCTTCGCTTCTCGAGAGGTTCCTTAACGTTACTGCGATACTTCAGGTAGCAAGCACATTGCTATCTATATTCTGCTCCATTTCATTTTTCTTCTTATCGTACCCAAAGCATTTCCCGTCAAACTGCACTGTAGTTGCGGTAGCTGATAAACTTTATGCACCGCTTTGTGCGCACAGTATATGAAGGCGTGATAAAGGCAGTAGCAGAGGCAAGCAAAGGGAGGAATGTGGACCACCCCCGTGATATCCACCATGCCAGTGAAGCGTAGAGGATTTTTCTAGTCTAAATAGACGAAATTTCAAAGAGGAATTCACTAGTTCCGGTGGCAGGGT
This sequence comes from Baylisascaris procyonis, assembly GCA_037389465.1. Classification (NCBI taxonomy): domain Eukaryota; kingdom Metazoa; phylum Nematoda; class Chromadorea; order Rhabditida; family Ascarididae; genus Baylisascaris; species Baylisascaris procyonis. Next base: position 438,331 of record JAZARR010000072.1, read on the forward strand.
CGATTCCTTCAGAAATATCTAACTGCACCTGCCACGGTTGAGTGAACTTACGCAGGTCGGTCAACAAACCTAAATCTTAAAGGCACCATCACTGAGTACTGAACTGCCTCAATTCCAAGTGTCACTATTCGTAATCACATCAGCAGTTCACATGCTTACCTGCAGCATCAGCAAACGCAGGCCCACACTATCACTGCTGGAGGACGATATATCAGCTGACAATGTGCCACTATTCGTAATCAGATGCTTACCTGCAGCATCAGCAAACGGTGCATTGCTGCGCGAGATCGCATTTTGGTAGAATAGAGAACGGCAACCACTCGGTGCCCACTTCCCCTTTCACGAACATCCTTCCGCTGAATTACGCGGTGCCAGAGATAACTGTCGCCTACAACATCCAAAAGTGAGGCGTAAATTAAACGAAATGATCAAAAACAAGAGTGACTATTCCTCGATAATCGTAATTGTAACTTAAATTGCGAACGTAAAATTGTATACCATCGCTGACCTAAATACTTCAATTCTTGCAAGTCAGACGAATGAACAACTGAGAGAAAGCAACCAATACCTGGCGAATAGTGTGAATCCACCAAAAACCGCAAACTGCTGCGTCAGATACTATCATGCTGCAGAGGCTCCGAGTAGGCCACGGGATGACGACTGCGTGTGATTCTCACAGAGCATCCCGGCCACGTACTGAAAGGCAAACCCCGGATATACGGGTGCAACGCTATCAACCCGAACGTCACTGCTAAAAATCTTAGTTGCTAAATATTCGAGTAGAAATGCGAATGGAACTCCAAAGATCCGAGCCGACCCTTGGCGGATGGACGGATCGTCAGGTGAATATACATATATATATATATATATATATATATATATATATATACACATACCTAAGTGTATATATTTCTGCCTGCGCCAGGCATTTTTCAAAGCATCTGCATCACTGTGGGATACTCTGACCTCATCGATAATTGACGGCCGGGAGGGGAGAAGGAGAAAGGGAACGGCTCGATTGTTTAAAGAAAGAAGTGATTGTGCCTCGGAGCAACAGATCAACACGCATAGAACGTGATGCAGCTGACTACGTCAAGGTGGTCGGGTGTAAGCGAAACTGCGTAAAACTAATCACAGGTTTCGATAAACCGAACACAGTTAACAGCGCATAAAAAGATTCCTCCAAAACTTATCCTATTCCATCAATAAAATTTACTCTGAAATTCAACGAGAAAAGTCACTCCACCTACTTCAAACAGGATGCATGAGAAAAAAAACTAGGAGAACGAAGAAGAAAGAAAAGGACGTAGTTTACGAATCAGCATTTCATGCGCACCCTTCCCAAATACAGATCTTATGCGACAAAATCAACAAACCAAGATCCTTGCTCGTCCTATTCGTCATCTCTGCGGCCGCCAACCTATTGCATATCGCTTCAACATCACCACCCACTTGCGTTATGCGATGAGTGTATTCATTTGATACGTCGAAATAATAGGTTACCTTTCGAGCTGTAACCTATAGTGTACAAGAATACAGGCAAAATTTGCACATAAGAACACCTGTCCCAAATTGATAAATAAAAACGGACCTCAGTTGGTGGAATAAAACCTCGATCAGGAAGGTCCTCGACGCGGTCCAGGTTGTGCACAAACGTTCTCTTGCGCTGCCTTGCTCATTTCATTCTTTTAAAATCAAAACGAAAGGATAAAACCAAAAAATGGCAAGCGATATGATGCTCAAGGAAGTGAAGCGTTCGGCCAATGGCTAGTCCTCCATACTACTAGGTATATCAACTCTCAAGCAGCATTTACAGTCCTTCTCGAATACCGACCGCTATGCACAACCCAACTGACTTAAAAAAATGGAACAACAAAAACTGAACAATGAATATAATTTCAGAAACAAAATTAATCGCACAAATTACACAGATTTTTCACAAAACAATACGTGATGTCGTATCTTACTTCAATTATTGGTAAACAGTTTTGATATATAAAAATATTATAAAAAGTAGTATTTTTTTAAATATGCTCACATAAATAAATATTTCAACGTAAAAATAATTGAATAGAAACAAAAATAAAAAAATATATAAAAATAAAAAGATACGCTCACCTTGAGCACACTTTCCGTAGCACTTTCGTCGAGGAATATCTTCCACAACGCAGGTAAGAAAGGTCGTCGCTCATCAATAACAACATACACAACTGCTCCAAAGCCATCATCTGAAAGCCACCCACTATGAAACACCGTCAACAAAATAGACATTTAAACACAAATGTTCGGTAAGAATCTAAACCCTAAACCCTTTTATCAGAATGCAACAATCTGAGATGAGGAAAATTCAACATAAAACAATCTAATAGATAAGCAATGTGAAACATTAAAACATCAAACATAGATTTTTTTCATTAAGGCAAACAATAATACACTTACTTGAAGCATAATGCAACACCGTGAGGATTCTTAAATACTAGCAGCAAAGTGAACGCTTAGTGAATACCACTTATTAAAGGCTCAAGCACCCCCAAACAACATGAGTTCTCCTCTCCAACAACTTGAAAGACAATTACTGCAATGAAGATAGGCACTGAGGAAATGATAGAGAAGCAGAGCATAGGTGACTACATCCAAGTAATCGAATGGCAAAAAGAAAAGAAACATTTCAATCTAAACTTTTAGCAATTTTAGTGAAGTTTTAGAAGCTTTTGTGTTTTAATGAGCTTCTGTTTTTGTGCCAATGTTCAAAACGCTCTTTTTTAAATTTTTATGTGAAAGCCGAGCTTCCGCCTGCATTCAACGGTTTCCCATCAATACGTTACAAACACTATTATATGCGCTCGATGCCTCGATAAAAGACAAACGATATGAAAACAGTCATCGAAGCAACAAAAGATAAAAGGTTCGGAAAGCAATGGGATACTAACGTCAGGATCCGGATACAAAGTGATTCGATGCTGAGGTAGGCAAACATCGTCGTCACACTGTGTAAACATCAGAATCGGAACAACGAGGAGGGACTGGATTCGGTGCAAACAAAAAAATGTTGAAGTCAAATAGTTGGGTCATAGAGATACAAAACAATATATAAATACTGCAAATGCTTTCGAAAAAACAATAACTTGGCAATGAGACAAAAATTTGAATTCCCGCTTCAGGGGAATTCGTTGCAGGACTCGTCGTTCATCACTGTAACATCCTATCAAAGTTATGCGCTACCCCCGTGATGGAGGTCATAATGAGGGGTAAGAAAAAAGAAAGAAAAATATCAACAAGAATAAAATATCAATGATATGCGCTAATTGGCAAATCACTTTCCATCCACGCCTATCCGCCAATACTATTTATCCGATACGTATCCTCTGTACCGCCTACACAGTAGTAATCATAAAACGGCTTCTACGATTCATTCAAATTACCATTCAAGTTACCGATTCATTCAAGTTGTGATTCAAGTTCTATATTCTACGATGTTTCCTTATTGCGTACACGTGTGCATAGGTGCACCATCCCTCTTGTTTTAAGAAGGGGTTTTATGTTCTGATTTTACAGTAGTTGCTTGAATAAAAGCCCATGTGAAGTGGAGCCTGTTGTCGGCGTAACGTTAAAAATCTCTCCAGCGCAAACGCCATCCCGAAGATGTATACAGTCTAGACTTTTTCGTATGCCTGTACTTAAAAAGGGTCAGTTTTTTAAATATGTCCAAATTTTCCTCAATAACATCCAGTACCTAAATCAGCCTGCCCCAACAAGAAGTAAAGAAAAAATGAAGTGGAACAAACGAAAAAATTGAGAAAATGATGGAAAAAGGATGAAAAAATTAAGAAAAAAAGGAAGTGAGATGGCAAGCTAAGAGTAGAAGGTCGCAAGCTTTCCGTCTGGCAGCTCCAATTCCCTTTTCCCTCCCTTGGCATGATCGCAACTGATTCTGACGATCGTTGAAGGGAGAGTGTAAGTATATTCACGATCTTAGACGCGATAGAGCAGCGGCGAGTACGGATGCAGAGGGAAGGAGGACCTCAAAATGTTTTCGAAGAAATCTCAAGTCAAAATAAATACGAATCACAACTGAGTTCTATCAACAGTTTATAGCAGATATGGAGATTGATGATAACAGGAGAAGCAACTCCATGGAAATGGCTGACGATACTCACGCCTACAGATAAGTCCCCAAAGATTGTTTGAAGGCCATCCAAAGTTATTCTTTGAGCCGTTCTATGCTTACATTTTCGGCATCTATCCTGCGGTACTGCATAACACGTATTCAACTGTTTCTCAACGCCTGTGCGGCACAGATTTGAGCCCGGTGTTCAGTACGGCCGCTCTTGAAAAGAAGTGAGGAAATTTCGCATTGACGTTTGATAAAACACCGGCTACTCAATCTGACCACTGCTGACTACAGTTTGCGGGGTGAGCAGATAGGCGAGGGAGGGAAGAAGGAAAGGAGGTAGGAATTATTTATTATTATTTATAAATAATACGTGTCTTCAATACGTGCTCAGCAACATTGTTATCTCTTTAAAAATTTTTTGCGTAACACGGGAATATCGCAGGAAAAATTCAGAGGTAAACGAAGCAAAGACTCATGTCCACTGCTGAACAATCTGCAGCAGACACAACGAAAGCATATATACTATGCTCAGGAAAAAAAGAAATGCTCACGTGGGTAGGTTGCTGCCACTCCTTCCGTCATCCTAACCTCGGGTTATAAGTTCTAATTTCAAGCTCCTACTGACTGACGCTATCTGCTGTGGCCTTTGACCTTCAACTGTGGGATGTGACGGCTGCGGGTAGCCTCCACCGTACTTGAGGGGGAGAGAAGGAAGAAAAGATGTCCATGTTCGCCGCAGAAAAGATCAAATAAACACAAAGAAAACAGCTGCTTAATATAAGATGCACTACCGTAGTGGACAAACAAATAGGAGGGTACGGTAGGAGAGAGAGAATGAGACTAAAAAAAGGAGAGAGAGGAAAGAGAGAGCAAAACCCGGCAACAATAAGAACTACAGGAAAATGCCAACCTGACTGTGCCTAAGCAGTGACCGCGTCAACACCACTGCAATATGTATCCACTGCCGTGTGCTGTAACGATTTTGATCGTTATGTAAATCGATCATGATGGTAGAGCAGCGGGATTACCCCATTGTATATCGCGTTCTACGTGTTGCTCTATTAATTATCGCTTTCATACTCTGAGATGGTATATAAGAGCTGTCATTGCCCACTGTGATTATTATTGTCACGATTGTAAGCGTGCCTCGTCGTGTGGAGTGAGGGTGCGAGCCGTGAGGATCGTCGTTGTGCCGTCGATTGAGGTGCTGGCGTGGCCGAGTGGGCCGATTTCGATTAATAAATTGTTTGCTTCTGACGGGTGTTCGACGAGAAACAGGGGGGCCCGAAGGAGGACGGGCCTTACATGTGCCAATAACATCAGCGAGTGCTACTCTCACCAAATCGTCGGTGCCCAAATCGCCTTTCTCTAGATCATCACCCGCAGTTTCGCTCCCTGCTATGCATATGAGCGCCGAATGGTCGATTGAACTCAGCTGCAAAGATCGCTGGTAGGATCAATGACCGGGACTTTCTTCGAAGCTCATCATTCACCCCATTTCATTCATTTGTAAAGACAAAGGATCTTCTGCATGTCGCGATGGCCCTCATTTCTCAAGATGCTCGTCTTCTCCCCTCTCTCCCCCCTTACTTGGAGAAGTGAGTGCTTCCTGAATGCATCCCGAATTGATAACAAGGTGATGCCGTGGAACGTGATCACTCAATAACAGTGGCTCTCTTCTAGCCAGCAGCAGAAAATGCTCCAACTGCGATCGATTTCTACTAAGGTAACAAACACAATGAAATTTTTGTGTCTTCTCGCATGACATCGTTTGTCAATCTGCAGCATTGTCTGTTGAGCCTCATTGTTACACTTGATGAAATACAGTGCTTTTACGCAAATACGAAGCACACAGCGATTAAGCGCCAATCTTCTGCCTTGTGAAATCGCATTTAACTTAATTTGCATAGCAGAAGCCATCGGAAACGTCACGTTTCGCCGACTTAACGAGGAGCAATTTACAACGGGGGGAAAAATCCCCAACATTCCATATCGCATAACAGCATAGCGTAAATTTTGAGTTATCATAAAGGAGAGGCTTTGCTCAGGGATATTCGTGCCAAGATCAAGCTCTCATAAATAAAAGCGTTACGAAACTAATCCACAAATCAATATAAAGCTCCTGGTAATGAAAGTTCAGAAAAGTGTTACAGCCAATTCATGCATACGTTGCATTTACACAGTAGACTACCAATATGTTGGTTCCATTTTCCTTACATATGATCATGCCAAACGTGAACATGTGATCGTTAAAGATTTAAGGCTGAAAGGTGACGGCAGCATTCTGCATTCAGTGTGTGAAAAGTATAACTCATATCCTAAATCAGACAAACGAATCGCGTTAATAAAGAAGAGCCATAAGTAAAGTGTACCAGGAATGGATCTGTTCGTAATGCTGGAACACTCGGTGAAACGCAGAAATATGTCCGCGCAGATGCGCAGTATCCAGCCGCCAAACATCGTCACCTCCATCAACACATTTTGAAGAACTGTCGAATGCCCCAGTGGCGCGAACAGCTGTGCATAAATTGTCCCATCTGATCTGCAAAGAAAAGGATAGAAGCTTCGCGCGATTGTCACCTCGACCAAAAATTGCTATTCAAAGCCATATGAAATGTAATTCGCCGTTTTTCACGCAATACAAAGTCTTCATTCAACAGTTCATTTAACGGGCAAGTGCTAGAGATGGTCATTTGAACTATGCAGTTCTGTAAAAAAAAAAACAAAGCTGTCACGCTCATCAGTGGATTTCTGCACAACTTCTGACTATTTCTGAAAGGAACGAACATTTATGACCGATAGACCATTCACATCAAAAAAGATTTCGCTGCTATGTTGTTTGTTTGTAATTTATCTGTTACAATTTCAGCAAACACAAATTTAACTGGCGATATCTATAAGAACGTTGGTTTAATCATCGTACCTCAAAAAATATTTTTCATTTTATCAGCGTAAGAGCGCACATACGGAAGCCATGAAGTAGACAACTAATGTCCCTCTGCTTTTAGTAAAACTAAATTCGAATACAACACCTAGAAGCGAAGGCAAATTAAATACAAATATAAACCAAGAAAATAAAAATTATAAATCATCAAAGGCGAAAGTGGACTATATGCTCACTTCCAGCGAGACGTATTTCGCATTTGATGGCTCATAACGCATGCTGATTGCTAGCACCTTCATATAATATATACAGATTCCAATAAGCTCAAACGCCCTGCAAGAATCTTTGCGTCGTCATGATTGTTTTCTTTGATCGGCCGTTCCACCGATTCAGCAGGATGCTCTTCTGATGTTGGTAGCAGTTTACCATCGAGAGAAAGCAGCAATGACGTAACGCAGAGGTAACCGCCAACACGCCGGAACATCACACGCACTTTGTGGCTTTCTCGCAGTACGCACAACAGAGACTACAAATAGACCTCTTTGTAATTACTTGAATCAGTAGATTAAGTTTCCCGATGGAACCATGAAATGATTCAGAACAAATCGACGAACCACCGCAGTTGCAATCATTCCGGTTTTTTGAAGATGGAAGGACCATCCAGAGGAGTATACTTGGGGAGGATAAAGTACTGAGATGCCTCACTGTAAACTTCAGAAGATGTATGACGAAAAAGCTAAATAACAAGAGTTAATGCGAACATGTCAACTCAAAGTACACTGCGCTGTGTATCGCCTACTTAGACAACATGCCAATTGATCATCAGGGTGATAAGAAGATCTTTTTACAGTCACAATGTGATCGCCTAGAAAACAAAACCAAAAGTATCGGGTGAAAGATCCAGAAGTAGAAGCTATCAGACATATTTGAGAGAAGAGTGCTCTTACTACAGGTATTCCTCTGGCTTGCAGCCCACACTAGTGCATAGATGGTTCGTGAGAAGGAATTCAGGAGGGGAAAATTGATAACGCAGAGAAATCCTTTATTTGTTGTTCAAACATGTTACTAGTAAAGGAAATGAAAGTGAAGGAAACAAAAGCACTTGTGATATGCCATCCAAAATGAACGAATGACTTTAATAATGGTCTAAATCACTTGAAAATTGACAAATAAAAACAGGTAAAACAAATAAATAAACAGATAAGACAAAGAAAGAAAAACAATGTACTCCTTTAAAACAAAAATGAGTGCGCATCCGCTCGCACCTAAAGATTAACCTCTCAGCTACGGAGGGAGCTATCATAAGAACTCATGTGAAAAATTGAGAATTGAAATGGTAATCAAGAGAGATAAGCCCCATCTCATTAGTATCTCCACTATAGCATCAATAAACAGGCCCTCTAATAATTTCATTAAGATGTTCTAAATGAGAAAATAAGACTATTGAACTGCCAAAGCAACATCTTTTCACATTATGTAATGGCCTCACTGTGCTCAAATTTCATTAAAGTGAGAGAAGTGCCCACCTTTAAAAGAACGCATTTCAATGAGAGACTGTCGTGTGGCGGCGAATGTAGAATAACCAATAATGCGGCGAGATGTTCCTCACTATGTACCAAAAGTAAGAGTTGTTTCATCGACTGAAAACATTATTCCACTATCAGGTAATGCTTACCATCTCAGTCTAAGACTAAAAATGTTGATATCACACATGCTGACCATTATACTCTCATAAATCAAGTGTAGCAGCATGTCTGAGTGGCTAACAATATACTTCTTTAGCAATCTCACCAATACGACTATAGAGGCGGAGGCCTTTTGTATATCTGCCGAAACGTCACATGTCATAGAGCATGTCGTGAAAGATGTCCCCAGGCCTTTGTCGGCAAAAATAGGGCGCCCTTGCTAGGTTGGAGATGGCTGCTGATGGCAGTTGCCTGTGATCATAGATCAGCATTTCATCGCGCAGTGCAATCTATCATGAGTAGTCTAGTCGATAGGCGTTAGAGCTAGTGCTATGTGTGAACCTAACGCACGCAACAAGCTCAATGTGGAACAATCAAACGATTTCAGAATACCGGTAAGATTATCACATGCGAAATGCATAAATCCCTAAAAGACTGAAATTGCAGCTTGTGCAGATGAATCGAACTTTTTTTAGACCTTTGGATGTGAAGCGAACATAGCTTTGCTCACCCGTTTGACGCAAAGAGACATGGGCTAAATCAAATCCAATAAATGCGTGTTCTTTTTATGCTCTTTCGCAAATATGTCAGTGCCAAGATGGAAGTGCATGTGGTATCTGTCCACTACTTTTAATTCGAGAACTATTGCAGCTACAGCATCGAAGGTTGATCAACCTTTACACTAGCTTTCACGCCCACCCGTTATCAAAAAGGTTCCTTCAGAGCGCCCGAAAATTCACATCCGTTTTAATATCTCGCAGCCATTGTGATGAGAAATGCAATCTTTTAAGGGGGAAATTGTAGGAGCCGTTGATTAGATTTGCTCGCAATAAGAAAGAAGCTGCACTGATGAACTCGAACGCAAAACTGCGCAACCATCATGGTACTCCTTCATTTGTTCTTTTACGATAGGCACATTTCATTTGCGCACATAGAAATGCTAATCTTTGCTTTCAGATGCGTTTGGTTCACTTCCGAATATACGAACAATGAATCTTTTCTGAGCGTTTTTTTTTAGTTCATCAATCTTACACAGTTCAATTTGGCATCTAGAGCACGACGCTGCGCTTTTCAGAGAACCAAATTGCTAAATTTTGAACTCAAACAAAATTTTTTTAAAGGGGGAAAGTTTGGAGGGCGTTAGCTTCCCGTCCATGCAGTCAAGATGTCTCAAAAATTACCAAACAATTCTTGCAAATACTTTGCGATACAATCTCTTTTGCCCCTGCCTTTGCAAGTAAAGATAAAGATAGCTGTTGCAACCCCTCTCCCCCCTTTTCCTACCGATTTTAAATTCTGTAACAGTCTCTCGCGCGAGTTTAATTTCAACAACTTGGTCCTTCGCACTTCCACTGCTAGCAGTATCATTGTAGGAACGAGAAAACACGCCAATCGAAGCCATTATAACGATTGAATGCATAACTGCAGAGCTGATGCACGCCATTCACCGTCAATCGACCAGCAACTTCGATCCGGCACTCTCGCGAAACACACCTGAAAGAAGAGTACGAGGTGAGCTAAGATACGACTGGATATCGAACAGCAACTAGTTCATCCTGTATCACCAGTAGGATCAGCGTCCCATTTGCAATATTATTAGAGAAAATGTACGAGGGGAATTATGAATTATCGAAATACCGCCGACGTTTCAGAGAGAGTGGCATTCACGCCTCTTATGCAATCCTATCCTAAATTCCCTAGTCACATAAAAACCAACCACCTGTCTGCAAAGAATGGCAATGTTGACTACTGTGCGTTCGCTTGCGACAAGCAATTAGTCCGCTTATGCAAAAACGTCCCATCATCTATAATTTAACCACTGGTGTTGTCTCTCACTTAACGGATCAGTTTGCTCCCTCACAAAGGTTTCATAAGAGAAACTTTTATCCACTAAAATCAAGCACTACAAGAAAAACATTAACAAAAATTTCAGTGAAGCCTAAAAGCAGTAATACTTACGAGCATTGCCGTTGTTGCCACTAACAAGCAGTGCCAATATGTCGGTACTCAGCAACGCGACCCGAGCTTCATGTTGTGACAATGTTTGTTCTGAAACAGAAAAGTTAGTTCCCGAATCCTCAAAGCTGAAAACTCCCAACCAGGGAAACTAAGAAAGAAAACACTTCCCGTCGATTTGCAGTTAATACAAATACTCCAAATACTCGTTTCAATGTGCATTCTTAGCTCAGTTCAATGCTGTAAGCTTATTATTCTCCCAATGGACATAATTCCTCCGAAATAAAAAACCTATTTTTACAGTTGAAATTCTGGTTCCAAGTTTTCAGTAATTCCCTTCCGAGGCTCTCAAAAAAGAAATTCAGAGCATATCTACCGTTGAGACATAAATGAAAATAAGCAGTATAAACATTTAATTGATGTTTTGCAATTCCACAAGTGCAGTCAATCGACGAGTCGACATTAATTGAGACGTAGCCAGACAACACAAAAAACCGACGAATATAACGCGCTATAACCTACTTCCATGAAAACTTGAAAATGGGCATAAGAAGGATGTCACCTATAGTCAATTAATATGTAAAGAAAAACGAACGTTTGACCATCGTAACGAAATGCATCGTGATCCAGGTGAACGTTTCCACAAGGCCCACCTCACGGAACGCATCTTTGAGGAGAGTATTGGCAAAGAGGATCCTGGAATGAGCTGCAGCAATGCCAAGCCATAAAACGACACTCACTTCTAATATGCAATCATTCAGCTACCAAACAAAACAATATAGCTTAGCATCTAAACTCGCAACCTCAATCACAGATTGGACTAGACATTTACATCAAACGGCATGTGATTATTCATGCAAATAGGGTAATGAATGCATGATTCTTAGAGAAGTGTAAAGAAAAAGACTGACTGTAACAACCCGAACTCCTTTTCGGGTTGCTGCCGAGCAATGAAAACGGTGAGGGTAACATTAGCCACAAGCGCAGGGGCAAGAGAGAGAGACGGAGAGAGACCGCGCGCGTCTTCAGCGAGACGGAGAGAGACCGCGCGCGTCTTCAGCGAGCGACGCGGCACTGGTCACTCTGAAATAAATCGTCGCAATAAATGTGAAAATATACAGTAAGGAAATGAGATTCGAACAACGGATTTCGACACATTCGAAAGAGCATTAAAGGCTCTATCAGAATCAAAAATAATCTCGGACAAAAACAAGAACTTTTCTATTAGATCGATCATTTATATGACGTGCAATTGAGAAAAATTGCATGGTCATCGATAAATGAGGGCCTATAACTGTATAAAGGAACAAGATTTGGGAAGAGTGACTAGGTACATTCGAAAGAGCATTAAAGGCTCTATCAGAATCAAAAATAATCTCGGACAAAAACAAGAACTTTTCTATTAGATCGATCATTTATATGACGTGCAATTGAGAAAAATTGCATGGTCATCGATAAATGAGGGCCTATAACTGTATAAAGGAACAAGATTTGGGAAGAGTGACTAGGTACATTCGAAAGAGCATTAAAAGCTCTATCAGAATCAAAAATAATCTCGGACAAAAACAAGAACTTTTCTATTAGATCGAATTTTTATATGCAGTGCAATTGAGAAAAATCGCATGGTCATCGATAAATGAGGGCCTATAACTGTATAAAGGAACAAGATTTGGGAAGAGTGACTAGGTACATTCGAAAGAGCATTAAAAGCTCTATCAGAATCAAAAATAATCTCGGACAAAAACAAGAACTTTTTTATTAGATCGAATTTTTATATGCAGTGCAATTGAGAAAAATCGCATGGTCATCGATAAATGAGGGCCTATAACTGTATAAAGGAACAAGATTTGGGAAGAGTGACTAGGTACATTCGAAAGAGCATTAAAAGCTCTATCAGAATCAAAAATAATCTCGGACAAAAACAAGAACTTTTCTATTAGATCGAATTTTTATATGCAGTGCAATTGAGAAAAATCGCATGGTCATCGATAAATGAGGGCCTATAACTGTATAAAGGAACAAGATTTGGGAAGAGTGACTAGGTACATTCGAAAGAGCATTAAAAGCTCTATCAGAATCAAAAATAATCTCGGACAAAAACAAGAACTTTTCTATTAGATCGAATTTTTATATGACGTGCAATTGAGAAAAAATAGACGTGCTGACATGTAGAGGCGATGGAAGAAAGAAATCGCTCGTTGAACTATGGAAATCCTATTACTGGTTCGAAGTGGCAGCCGCTGTCGTTTCTTGGCAGAATCGTCGGTCTCTGTCGTTGAGGCGAAGGCAACATCTGGAATGTTAAATATAATGATGATCACGACGAAAGCATACTACATAAGTAATGGAAGTTTTGTATAGCTTGAATTAATAACATTAAAGATATAATTTTTTCTCTTTCTTAAATTTCGGTGAGTTTGGTGCTATTTCAACTGATAGCTTATCGTGGAAAAAATCAGAGATGTGCAGTCTATGTTTGACGATAATGTAGGAAATATAGCCTGCCGAGCCGGATGTAGCTATTTCTTCGAAGTATCCTTGCCAGATTCCATTCATCCCAGTGTACACGTAGATGTTCAAGTCGAAGCGAAGCAATGTATATATATATATATATATATATATATATATATATATATATATATATATATATATATATATATATATATATATATATATATATATATATATATATATATATATGACATAACGCGAATCAAATTTTATTTCCCTCACCCCAGCCTGTTATGCGCAAGAAAAACAGTTAGACTACGAACTGCTGAGTGCACGCGTCCACAACTAATATATAAATAAATAAATAAATGAATAAATAAATAAATAAATAAATAAGTAAATAAATAAATAAATATATATATATATGTATTTATTTATTTATTTATATATTAGTTGTGGACGCGTGCACTCAGCAGTTCGTAGTCTAACTGTTTTTCTTGCGCATAACAGGCTGGGGTTGTCGTGAACAAAACGAAGTTGATGGTCGTATGTGGACGACAGAAAAAGATAAAGAAGAGATCGACGGTTTATTAGAAAAGAGATCAACAAAGTTAAGGTCACAATGCACGTGAAGTAAAACCAACAAGCTGCGCAGGCCTGTCAAAATTAATCGGCAATATAAAAGCAATAAACGAAACAACGACAATCGAAGGCCAAGGCTTTGACTTGGGGCAGGTTGAGCGAATTGAGCGATATAACACCGAATGAGCGGGACACACCTTTGGAGTATGGCACTTATTGTCAACTGTCTCACGGTGAGATACAATGAAGCGCAATATAAGCACAAGAGCAACGAGGTGTCGGGCGATCGCTTTCGTGCCGACACCTGGTTATCAACGTATCAAGGTATCAGTGCCTATCTCGTGCGGTTGATTCCGTTCACCGCAATTTGTTTTCTCCCGCACTGGGCTTGATTCTTCGGGTTTGTGGGTACTCGACAACTCGAAAAGTAATAATTGATTTCAACAAAGAAACCGGCCTGTTTTGATGAGGGCTCGTCCGCTTGCGCCCTTTTTCTTCTTTTGCGCTTGGCTACACCAACCTCCTGGTTGGTCCGTCCCAAGTTTGTTCACACGGTTCGGGGGACACCTTTCTGCTTGGCGATTCGCCCGACACCTCAAACTTGGGTAATTAAACCTTCAGATACTTTACAAACAACGTAAAAACGCGATATACTCGAAAAACGAATACAAAACCATCATAAAACATGATCTGAGTCAAATGCGATGATTCTGGTAATGAGCTAACGAAAAGGTACAAACAAATGACGAGGAGAGTGAAAAAAAACGTCACAAACTACTGACGAGATCGTGGAACTTTGAGGCAATCCACAAGTAACCATGAAAATAAAGTTTAAATTCAGAAAAAACAATGAAGAAGAAAGTGCTGACAAATGAAGTAAAGGCGCTACACTTACACGCTTACACACGACGCATTAGAAGACACGCGTTTACACACGACCGCAACGCCGCATTAGAAGACGATATAGTCGCCACAGTCAGAGATCAACTTAGATCGTTCTTTGAGTTATTGCGTTGACACACAGTTTGATTTACTGTGTGCAGCAGCCCACTAACTCATTCGCGAATCTTCGCGACAGGGGTGAGGGAAATAAAATTTGATTCGCGTTATGTCAATTATATATATATATATATATATATTTGTATATATTTGTATATATATATATATATATATATATATATATACATTGCTTCGCTTCGACTTGAACATCTACGTGTACACTGGGATGAATGGAATCTGGCAAGGATACTTCGAAGAAATAGCTACATCCGGCTCGGCAGGCTATATTTCCTACATTATCGTCAAACATAGACTGCACATCTCTGATTTTTTCCACGATAAGCTATCAGTTGAAATAGCACCAAACTCACCGAAATTTAAGAAAGAGAAAAAATTATATCTTTAATGTTATTAATTCAAGCTATACAAAACTTCCATTACTTATGTAGTATGCTTTCGTCGTGATCATCATTATATTTAACATTCCAGATGTTGCCTTCGCCTCAACGACAGAGACCGACGATTCTGCCAAGAAACGACAGCGGCTGCCACTTCGAACCAGTAATAGGATTTCCATAGTTCAACGAGCGATTTCTTTCTTCCATCGCCTCTACATGTCAGCACGTCTATTTTTTCTCAATTGCACGTCATATAAAAATTCGATCTAATAGAAAAGTTCTTGTTTTTGTCCGAGATTATTTTTGATTCTGATAGAGCTTTTAATGCTCTTTCGAATGTACCTAGTCACTCTTCCCAAATCTTGTTCCTTTATACAGTTATAGGCCCTCATTTATCGATGACTATGCAATTTTTCTCAATTGCACGTCATATAAATGATCGATCTAATAGAAAAGTTCTTGTTTTTGTCCGAGATTATTTTTGATTCTGATAGAGCTTTTAATGCTCTTTCGAATGTACCTAGTCACTCTTCCCAAATCTTGTTCCTTTATACAGTTATAGGCCCTCATTTATCGATGACTATGCAATTTTTCTCAATTGCACGTCATATAAATGATCGATCTAATAGAAAAGTTCTTGTTTTTGTCCGAGATTATTTTTGATTCTGATAGAGCTTTTAATGCTCTTTCGAATGTACCTAGTCACTCTTCCCAAATCTTGTTCCTTTATACAGTTATAGGCCCTCATTTATCGATGACTATGCAATTTTTCTCAATTGCACGTCATATAAATGATCGATCTATTAGAAAAGTTCTTGTTTTTGTCCGAGATTATTTTTGATTCTGATAGAGCTTTTAATGCTCTTTCGAATGTACCTAGTCACTCTTCCCAAATCTTGTTCCTTTATACAGTTATAGGCCCTCATTTATCGATGACTATGCAATTTTTCTCAATTGCACGTCATATAAATGATCGATCTAATAGAAAAGTTCTTGTTTTTGTCCGAGATTATTTTTGATTCTGATAGAGCCTTTAATGCTCTTTCGAATGTACCTAGTCACTCTTCCCAAATCTTGTTCCTTTATACAGTTATAGGCCCTCATTTATCGATGACTATGCAATTTTTCTCAATTGCACGTCATATAAATGATCGATCTATTAGAAAAGTTCTTGTTTTTGTCCGAGATTATTTTTGATTCCGATAGAGCTTTTAATGCTCTTTCGAATGTACCTAGTCACTCTTCCCAAATCTTGTTCCTTTATACAGTTATAGGCCCTCATTTATCGATGACTATGCAATTTTTCTCAATTGCACGTCATATAAATGATCGATCTAATAGAAAAGTTCTTGTTTTTGTCCGAGATTATTTTTGATTCTGATAGAGCCTTTAATGCTCTTTCGAATGTGTCGAAATCCGTTGTTCGAATCTCATTTCCTTACTGTATATTTTCACATTTATTGCGACGATTTATTTCAGAGTGACCAGTGCCGCGTCGCTCGCTGAAGACGCGCGCGGTCTCTCTCCGTCTCGCTGAGGACGCGCGCGGTCTCTCTCCGTCTCTTTTTGGCTAAGTGCGCCGACCCCATGAAAACAACACTGAAAACAGTCTTTCATTAGTCCACTCATCGGCCTCACTCGTGCTCGACCGCACCACACACGAACAAACGCAGCCCGCAACTAAACACGAACGAATGACTAGAGAGGGCAGTAACGGTCCTTATATACCCCATCCATAGCATGAAATCGATACTTGTAAGAGCCATTCCATATTGCACACTGCTACAATCGAACTGACCTACACCCGTTCTTAGGTGAGGGTAAGATTAGCCACAAGCGCAGGCGCAAGAGAGAGATAGAGAGAGACCGCGCGCGTCTTCAGCGGGCGACGCGGCACTGGTCACTTTGAAATAAATCGTCGCAATAAATGTGAAGATATACAGTAAGGAAACGAGATTCGAACAACGGACTTCGACACGTTCGAAAGAGCATTAAAAACTCTATTAGAATCAAAAATAATCCCGGACAAAAACAAGAACTTTTCTATAAGACCGAATTTTTATATGACGTGCAATTGAGGAAAATTGCATGGTCATCGATAAATCATGGCCTACAACTGTATAAAGGAACAAGATTTGGGAAGAGTGACTAGGTACATTCGAAAGAGCACTAAAAGTTCTATCAGAATCAAAAATAATCTCGGACAAAAACAAGAACTTTTCTATAAGATCAATTTCTTATATGCACTGCAACTGACATAAATTGCAGTACCGCCTTATCCATTATCTCATGCGTTACAGTTGTGCATTTATGACATTGTTCTTAATGAAGAGCTCAATTCATGACACAACTTGACGATTTAATGAATTGGCAAAATCATTCATAAATTGCATTAAACTCGCTGTGGCTCCTTATGAATGGATCTTTCATGCGATTGTTACATGCACCATTATGAATTCTTCAATTCGGCAGTTATGGGTTTCCTTCATTTCATTTCTTTCCAATATAGGTATACTGATAATGGTCATTGTAAGTTCACTTGATGATATAAAGGCCAACCGACGCATTCAGCATGTGGTTAATTGTATTGTCATACGCTGATTCCATAGAACACTTGTCTTCCAACGTAGACCCGTCAGGATTGAGAAGTGAAAAGCGATTCGAAAGCTACACACTCCCAACTGGAAGAATTGAAATTTTCATGACAGCGGACCACAAGTGGTTACAAGGCAGGGAACCTTCAATGTAAGCAGTGAAACGACTGCTTACATTGAAGAGCACAACTATAGCTATAAAGAAAGTTCCAGGATGTAGAGGAGATGAAAAGAAGATGTGCTATCAAGAACACTCGTTTCGAACCACTAATCTAGAATGGCTTAATAACGTCTAGAAGAAGCACTTGCCTTGCGTGCAATTTACCTATGTTGTATGCAATCAACATATGACAATGCATTTAACATGTGCTGAATGCGCCGGTTGGCTTTTCTGTCATCAAGCGAACTTAATGTCCATTATCAGTTTGCCTCTATATGAAAGAAATGAAACAGAGGGAGCCCAGAACTGCCGAGTTGAAGAATTCATAATGGTGCATGCAACAATCGCATGAAAGTTCCATTCATGAGGAGCCACAACGAGTTTAATGTAATTTATGAATGATTTTGTCAATTCATTAAATCGTCAAGGCGTGCCATGAATTGAGTTCTTCATTAAGAACAATGTCATAAATGCACAGCTGTAACGCATGAGGTAATGGATAAGGCGATACTGCAATTTATGTCAGTTGCACGCCATATAAAAAATCGATCTTATAGAAAAGTTCTTGTTTTTGTCCGAGATTATTTTTGATTCTGATAGAGCTTTTAATGCTCTTTCGAATGTGTCGAAATGGGTTGTTCGAATCTCATTTCCTTACTGTATATTTTCACATCTATTGTGACGATTTTTTTCAGAGTGACCAGTGCCTCGTCGCTCGCTGAAGACGCGCGCGGTCTCTCTCTAACTCTCTTGCGCCTGCGCTTGTGGCTAATGTTACCCTCACCCCGCGCCTTCTCTCTCAGCAAGCTTTTGGCCTGCCGTAATATTTTTTAAAAATTGGCTTCTTTCCAATGCTTCAAACGTGCCCTGCTTCTCACAACGCTTTCGTTCTACCGTAATTTTCTTAAAAACTGACATTTTTCCAGTATTAAATCAGAGAAACAAAACGGCACAATGAAATGGAAGAAATGAAGCACAGAAAATTAGTAAAATAAAAACATTATGCGAATGAAATAAAATTGATGAACTCAAATAAGTAAAACAAATAACGTGAAATGAAAAGAAGAAAGTTAATGGAATGAAATAAAACCAAATGAATGAAATAAAATAAGATAAAATAAATTAAAAGAAGACGAGACAAAATGAAATAAAATGAGGATAAAACAAAATAAAATAAATAAATAAATGAATAAATAAATAAAACAGAATGATGTAAAATAGAATGAAACATAATAGATAAAATAAAATAAAATAAAATAAAATAACATCATAAAAGAAATAAAACGAAATGATAAAATAAATAAAACAAACACCATGAATAGAAAAAATAAAATAAAATAAAGTAGAATAAAAAAAAAATAAACCGGAACAAAATAAAAGGAAATAAATCTAAAACAAGATAGAGTAAATGAATGAATGAATAAACAAATAAAATAAAATAAAACAGAACAGGATAAAATTGAATGAATATAACAAATTAAAATAAACAAAATATGATAACACAAAGGAAATAAAATAAAACAAAATAGATAAAACAATAAAACAAATAAAACATGTACAACAAATAAAATAAAATAAAACTAAAATTAAATAAAATAAAATAAATTGGAATAAAATAAATGAAATAAAGTAAAAAAAAAAGAATCGAAAAAACAAAACAAATAAAACAGCTTAAAAAATAAAATAAAATAAAATAAAATAGAACAAAATGAAATAAAATGGAATAAAATAAAATGAAATAAAATAAAATAAAATGAAACGAAATAAATTGGAATAAAATAAATAAAACAAAATAAAAAAGAAAAGAATCAAAGAAACGAAACAAATAAAACAGCTTAAAAAAATTAAGTAAAATAAAATAAAACATAATAAATAAAATGAATGAAATAAAACAAAAAAAATAAGATAAAACAAATAAAATAAAACAAATGAAACAAAATAAAGTAAGTAAAATAAAATGAAAAAAATTGTCCAAAATGAAACAAAACAGAGTAAAATAAAACAAAGCGAAAAGAAACATAATAAATCAAAACAATTTAAGATAAAAAAAAAGTAGAATAAAACAAAGTGAAACAACGAAAAGAATGAAAGAAAACAAAAATAAGATAAAGCAAAATAAAATAAGATAACATAAAGAGAATAAAGTAAAGTAAACAGAATAAAATCAACTAGAATAAAATAGAACGAAATGAAAAATAAAAGAAAATGAATAAGATAACACAAAATGGAATAAAACGAAATAAGGTAAATGGAACAAAACAAATAAAATGAAATAAATAAAATAACAAGTTAAATAAAATAAATGAAATAAAACAAATAAGAGGAAATAAGACAAGATAAAATTAGAACAGAAAGAAGTGAGATGAGGAAATGAAATAAAATCAAATAAAGTAAAACGAGATAAAGTAACAAAATAAATAAAACATATGCAATAAATGAAGTAAAGTAAAATAAAATTGAATAAAATAAAATCAATAAAATAAAAAAAAAATGATATAAGCAAAATGAAATCGTTAAAATAAAAAAAAATAGAACTGAACAAATAAAATGAAACAAACAAAAAAAAAGAAATAAAATAAAAGAAATTGAATAAAACGAATAAAAGGAAATAAATAAAATAATAAAAGAAAAAACAAAATAAATCACATAAGATAAATCACAAAGAAATAAGATAAAATAAATAAAATGAGATAAATGAAATAAAATAGCTAAAATAAAAGAAATAAAAGAAAATGAATTAAATAAGATGAATAGCATAAAATAAATCAAACAAAAAAAAGAAAACAAGATGTATGAAGTTGGATAAAGAAAATAAATGAAATAAAATAAGGAAGCATAAGAAGCGAAATAAAATAAATGAAATATAAGAAGCGAGATAAAATAAATAAAACAAAGCAAATAAATGAACTAAATGAAATAAATTAAATTAAATAAATAGAATAAAACAAGTAAAATAAGACAAAAGTGAATAAAAAAATAAAAACGAAGTAGATGAAATAAAATGAATGAAATAAAATAAATTAAATAAAACCAAGAAAATAAAATACATAAAGTTGGATAAATAAAACGAATGAAAAAAATGAATGAAATATAAGAAGCGATATCAAATAGGTAATATAAATAAATAAGCTGAATTAAATAAAGTAAGTAAAATAAATAAAACGAAGTAGATAAAATTAATAAAAGAAAACAGAAGAGACAAATAAAACATATGAAACAATGAGACATATAAAATAAAACAAATGGAAGAAAATAAAACGAAATAGAATAGAACAAAATAAAATGGAGCAAAACAAAATAAAAGGAAATAAAATAAAATAAAATGGAATAAATCGAAATAAAATAAACAAAATAAAATAAAATAAAATAAGCAAAATAAAGCAAAATAAATAAAACATAAAAAAATAAAGTAAAATAAAATAACAAAATGAATAAAATGAATAAAATAAAATGAAATGAAATAGGATAGAGTAAAATAAATAAAAGCTCTGAAAGGGTGTGCGTAACATTGGAGGTTGAGGCATGGAAGCAGTCACATTTGCAAATGCAGGCATGAAGCATGCAACAGTCGCTTTTGGGGTACAGTGCTAGATGGTTACTATGCCTCGATCTATCATCGCAGTAAAAGCAACCATCCGTTAAACACGGCTCCTGAAAGCGACCTTTTGTATAGCTGCTGAACGATCTTTTGTATTGCTGCTCTTTTGTAGAGCTACTAATGAAATTTCCGTTTTGCACGAATTATGATATAAAAGATCCACCGTTCCAAATGTCTATATTCTTGAAACCAGCCTAAAAATGTGAAGGAGCAGTCTAAAAAATCTGCACCATGCGGGACAGAAAACAGGCATACATGTGTGGGTATTGCTACCAAGTGAGACCAAGTGGGAGTGAAATATGCCACGGCGCTTAATGTCATTTGGTTAGAGCCGAAGCTTGTCATTCTGATGATAATTTGCACCATAAAAGTATGCAGTGGAAACGCAGTAAGTTGAACGCAGAATATGGACGAAATGAAAAGTGACTGGGCTGATAAACGAACTGCTTCAATGCGACAGTGATTAAAGAATCATTTATTGCTCTTACTCAAAGGCGTCACAGATGTACACATAACAAAAAATTGCTAAGTGCTAAACACATATATTCCGTAGCTCTTTTAACGAATATGACGCTTATTCTGAGCGGTGGTTTAATAGCTCTGATTTCAAACGCTTTTCTGCGGGCGCGAGTTTCGAGCAGGTGCGCAAGGCTGTCGAAGTTGGCAGCTTAATCCTCAACCACAAGTATAGCGATACCCCTCTCATCAACTGAAAAAATAGTGGGAGTCCATGCTCATATTTTCGCTGCTAGCGTAGTGTGATTTCTCTGTAGCAAGCTGAATTGCAAAGAAAATTATTCCGCCCAATGGTTCCCTCAACATGGTCTGCTGCATATGACACTGATTTTTACCGCAGTAGAAATACCCCTCTTCTGAACATGACCTCATCAGTCGACTTTAAAAAACATCCTCGATTATCCATACGATATGGAGTTCACTTTTTCCCACCGCCGAGAAAACTAGAAAGTTGCTTGAATCATTTCCTGCGTTACTTTTATTCGTCTTTATTTTCAACGTGATTCATGTCATTTCCGTTTGCACCGTTTCCAGTTCCTCGGTGTCCTGGAAACATTGTTATTATTTAACCCGAAACCAAGTCACTTTTCTTTGCAAGAACGGTGTTTTCGGAAATATTTTTAGAAATGAGCCTCCCAAAGTGACGAAGATTTGCCGCCTTTACAGCATGACCCTAGCGATCCGACTTTGCCTATCAGCGACGATGAGATTCAGTTTTTTGCTCAGTTCCAGGATGCAACAACATCTATAAAAAACCTGCGCAATTCATCATTAACTGCCTGTATCCGCTAAATGCGGTGGGTAGGGTGAGTATTTGTAATCGTTTTCTATAAGCTTTCATTAGCGTATTGCTAACGGTGAAACCGAGGGCATCGAAGAAATGCACCAGATGGCAAACGTGAATTGAGAGGCGCTTTGTGGACATGTGCTTCGTGCGTTTCTAGCTGAGTAATGCAATGCGTACAAATGGCACATAGAGTAACCGCTAAAAGCGCAAATACAGATACACTGTCGACACAGTCGAAGGTCTCCAGATACGCATCAGAGTGTTATCTCGAGTGCTTCTATATTCTGTGGAATTTCCGTCTGCGAATTAAGCATCCGCACGAACCCTCCAAGCAGCGACTTCGCGATGACTTCAGAAGGCAACTCGCCATATTTCGGCCCCAACGCATTGATATTTGGCATCACATGGTCAAAACGAGTGCCGATGTGACATCTGTGAAATTGATCTCGCCATCCGGTCGAAAGCTCCCCTTCTTAGATGGTTTGATTTTGCAAAGAAAATTCCGGCACTTTCAAGATTTAAAACACCTATGAAACCTTTCGGCAGTGTGGTACTAAAAGCAACATTTCATAGCGGTCAAAATCATCTCTCACTTCAATCTGGTCTCCAATAGCATTACTTTCAGCATCTTCATGTTCGACCGCTAATCTTTATGATTGGGACTATAAGCAGACTCAGAAACACTTTCCGCATAACTCTGTTTTGTATAGGTATCGCTTTTGCACTCCATGCCGCAGACACTTGTGGAAAATTGACCGTGATTTCAAAACTTCAACTGCCGATCGTATGTCGGGGATAGGAGACTCCGTCCTTCTACTGCAGTTTCTCATAAACAACGCCGTAGCAAACGGCGTGGATGGAAAAAAAATTATAACATGCTTAAGACGGTAGCGACGAACATCAAAGCCTATTTAATCAATGAGGATTAACTGTAGCGCATCTTTTTTTGCTTCCTCTAACAGATCCAACTTGAAAATCATGTCTGTTGGTCGCATACTTTTTCACACTATTTTTAAATGTGCTTTTTTTCATGTCTATCTCATCCATCGGAAGTCTGCCGTTACGACTGTCACGTGTGACACAATTTCGCACATTCCTATGCTTTGTCAAATCTACCATGGAGTTTCTCCATACCAGATGAACTTTTGTACGCGCGAATGAGCACATACCACTTGTCGCGAATAGCGACAAGTGGTATGTGCTCATTCGCGTGAAACACCCTGCAGACGGAAACCTGCAGGAAGAGGAAACTGAGGAAGCGGAGGAGAATCGAAAAGGGCGTAAAACTCCCAGAAGATTGTACTCACACACATTGTCCACAGTAATGGTCGTACTACTCGCAACCTTCGTATTGGCAAGCAGCGCGCCAGCGAAACCACTGTTTCACATATGCGTCAAACGTGGCCACGGCCTGTATATGAAGATGCCCGACAAATTAAACTGTACGGACGTCCGCGAGGAAACACACGGCTACCCGCAAACCGTGGAAGTGTTGAACAGGGCGTTCATTTCGGCGAATGCAACTTTCTGCACACAAATAACGCGCACCGTCTGCACCAAGTGTTTCTTTCGATGGAGTTTGGCTGTCACCCGCGATGAGACAACAGTCCAGAACGTCGCTCCATCGCAATGTTGGGAGATGCGACAAACACTGGAGCTCAGTGGCATACGTCTCGAAGCAATTGACGAAAACCGATGGGCGTCCAGACCAACTGAGTATAGCTACGGTTGGATCGGAACACGATGCCATGCAACCACAAATTACCGTATGGAACGGGGAGTAATCAAGTTCTACGATGGCTTAAGTCGTTCATTGGGATGCTGCCGTGTAAGAAGTCGACAGAAGAAATGAAGAGCGACTGGAGCAGCACATGAAGAGATAGAAACTCCCACGAGGATGCAGAAGTTTGAACCGATCTGGGTGCCTCTTGCAAACTTCCAAGGCCGTGGGAGTGCCGCGAATAGCGAGTGCATGCATGAAGGCTCATGCCGTCATGGCGACTCGCTGGCGCCGCTGAATAGCAAAAGGTCAGCCGTCTCAGCGGCGCCAGCTAAAATGGACAGCCGATGCATCTGCGCCGGAAACGAAACAATGCTAAAAGGAATCATGGCCCAGAAAAAGAGGCGAGGGACCGTATCGGAAAGGGTCAACGTAATGGAAGGCGGGGTTGAGCAAATGGATGTAAGCAGCCCAAGCTCAACTCCGCCATTCGCCTGCTAGCCATCGGCCACTTAGTGGCCTTCAACGCCGCTTCGCCTCCGTCGTCCGTCGCCTTCAAAAGTACGTCGTCTTCAACAGTGCCTCAACTTCAATAGTGTGTGCCTTCAACAGTTCGTCACCTTCAACAGTGCCTCAACTTCAGCAGTGCGTCGTCTTCAGCAGTGCCTCACCCTTCAACAGAACTTCGCCTTCGGTCGTCAACAACAGTGCTTCGTCCTCGTACGTCTGCCAGTGTCTCGTTTTCGTTCCACACTGATTCCGCACCAACGTGATCTACTGAACGTGAGTATTTTGCAATCCTTCCAAACATAACTATCTCCCTCGTTCAGTACACCACTGGTTTCTAATCCTCT
Organism: Baylisascaris procyonis; assembly: GCA_037389465.1. NCBI lineage: Eukaryota > Metazoa > Nematoda > Chromadorea > Rhabditida > Ascarididae > Baylisascaris > Baylisascaris procyonis. The sequence goes on from JAZARR010000072.1 coordinate 463,629, forward strand.
GTAGTTTGCATGTGCATTCTCTTGCGATCTTTTGAACTGTGACGGTAGCGTAGGCTAGATTTGTTTCGTGAAGATTTTGCGTCAAGTGTGACTCAAAGGCGGGACAGAACTTTCAAAAGAGTTTGACAGCTTGAAAGAGCGAAATGAAGAGTTAGGGTACTATTCTTGAAACTGGGAGCAAGACGAACTTAGATACCCAGCACACTGAAAACTTCGTTCAAACAGGCGCAATAGATACGAAGTATTCATATTTGAACAGACGGATGAGCTCCAGGATGACAATTTATTTTAAAAGGCATAGGAAATTGAAAGCACTGAAAATAAACAACATTCCATTTTGAGCGTTACCTTTCTTGTGTTTCCTCTTTGAATTATGCTCTCCTGAAAGCATTCATGGGATAGACACTCGTATGAACGATAAATAAATAAGAATATATATATATATATAAACTTGCAAATTATTTTGAGCTGTTCATCACGCGTTAGAATAAAAAGAATCATGTAAACAGACAATAAAAAACAGCTGCAGTATTGACGTTCCGATTCTAGGACATGAGCTCACAGTTCCTATGCCTTCTCAGAGTGATGCTCAGGTGCTTGTGTTTATAATTCAGCAAACCTGCCAGCATAAAATCATGAAGCAGTAAGTGTCAGACTTTACTAAATTTTTAGGGAGGAATACCATCGAATGAAAAAACACTTTGAGGTTTCTTCACAACAACTTGAAATTTGCGCTGTTTTGCGAGCATATTTCCTTATATTTCCTCTGAACTCTGTGTGCTTCACCAACGGCCTACATCGCGAATTCAAATTCCATTTGATATATTCTTCTGTAAACGAGTGAGACACAATTTTCTTTAACTAACATTGTCTGTGCGTGAAAGAAGAATTTACACAACGCTCCTGAGATTCACTCATATTTTTGATCAGAACTTTCTGGAATTTCGATCTGTATTCTCCAGTCTACTCGAGGCAAGAATTTATTAAAAGGTCGTGAAAGATACATGAAGGAACAGAACGGATATCCTTAAATGACTAGTAAAGAAATTTGCTACCTGACAGCTTGCGGTTCAAGTTCTTCTTCCCTGCCTTTGACGCGTGATTACCTCTTCCTTCTTCCAGTTTATTCGACGATCGCAAATGTTTCCTTCGCTGCCTATAGCATCTCCGCTATACGTCCAGTTCCCGAATGGGAGCGTGTTCAATACGATCGGGGGGCGCAGCTCATGTTTGCGCAACCACAGGGCCCTTTATTAGTATTATATCCTCTGAGAGTTATCGATAGTGAGAATCAAACAAAGATGCAAAGGGCCGCAAGTTCGTTGAATGAATGACCAAATTTTCGATAATCATAACCAAATGCAACTGCAGAACCCTGGGTTTAGTCATGCTGGGCCTAATTATTTCATTCTGATTGAAGCGAACCCTCCAGAAATATTACGTGAAAATTGCGTGTTGCATTGCGACGCAGGATGCATTACGGCTTTGGTTTGCTTGTATGCGCTTGTGCTGTTCTTCACGCAAGCTTCGTACAAATCTGGATACTTGAAGTTCATTAGTTGGATTCTTTCACTCGAGAGACTATCATATTTTCAACAGCTAAGCATTTTTAGGAAGTGAGTTCAAAAGCCAGACTTCGAATTTGGAGGGATGACATCAACAATTGCAAGCGGGGTGAAGCTCATATGAAATGGGATCTAGGAAAAGTCCTATGAATACTATAGTCAAATGACCACACGCTGCCATTCTCCTCCAAGGGTTAGTCGATTTCAGGGCACCACTACATTTGAGAAGCGGCATCGACGTTCCCTTGCTCCTTCAGTGATAGTGCTTGAAAAGCCTTGACTGAAATTATGTTTATGGTCTTGAGTCGCTTCTTCATTTCTTCACAGTGCACATCCAGCACTTCCGGTATGGAAAATATATCTCATAGCGATCAGCATCTTTTCATTTGGTCATGTTTTTGGTGGAATGGTAAAGGCACTTAACTTTTTCATCTTTCACTTCCTTCCATTGCCCCATGAAAAAGATCAAATGGTAATTTTCCCGGATCATATAATTTCTATGCCCTCAGGACGTAAACATCAGCGACAACATTAATCAAAGATGAAGAGTGATCAGTTCCTTAACAGTTCTTCCACCGTTCTATAATTATATTGCCAATCATTCGAACATAAAATCGACAAGAGTTATTCTATATGGCTCAACAAATTCACGACAAGGATACAGACTTCGGAATCAAATAATAGAAATAAATTTTTTATTCTGGCTCCCGACTATTTTAAACAAAGATGGCAACACCCAATAACCATCTCGTAGCTCCTCTAACAGTCAAACATCCAACAATGAATCAAATCTGTCGCAATATGGTTTAGCAACCTGTTATGCTCAAGTTGCGACCTTCGCCCTCCCTTTCGACGGTTTGGCACTTCTTTATTTTCCGCTTCCTGTAATTCTTTAAAGTTAGCATGAACTTCCCCACTTCTCGGCTAGAAAAAGTAACGGGTGGAAGGGGAAAGCCCGAAATGCCAGCTAACGAACACTTAAAATCGTCACCTCACACTCAGGAGACGAAATGTTACCAATCGGTCCGCACTCAAATGAAAGGCCTCATGCACTATAAAATGTATTGAGGCTAACGGTTGTGGAAAGTAGTTGCATTAGTCAGCAGGACATACCGCGCGCATCTTTGAGGTATATGTGCTACAGATTTAATTGAACTAATCAGCGCACTTCAGAGTTCGACGAAAATGGGCCGCCGCAAACCTACTGAATCTTGGGTGAGTATGGACAGGTGGACTTACGAGTTTTTTGACGTTACGACGAGGCCCGTGAAGGGACACTTGCTGTGCTAGCGTCTTAATGACATGTTATGCTGCCCTAGGTTCAACTACGATTGTAGCATGTGTGGTTGCGCCTCAAGTTGCTGGCCTCTGATGGGTGCAAGGAGACCGATCTGCAACGACTGTTTTCAGAACTTTTTCATCAATCTGGCTTCATTCGTGATTTGGCGAAAGCCGTTTCGATTTAATATGGCAACTGAACATAAGGAAGAACTGCTTGAACAATTTATTAAGAAACGTGTACTTATTACATCCGAACTCCCGTCTCCTTCAAAACAGAAACAGAAGAAACTTCTTCCAGTGTATCGACACAGGCTCCCATTTCAAAAATACCTTTACCAAAAGCTACACAGCGAGATGGCCAGAAATTAATCATATGCAATTAAGCTAGCTGTGAACCCAGATTAGAATGCCTCCAGACAGGTGTTTGCTTCATAATGCTTTCAAGGAGTGACTTTATGCAGAAGTGTTGTTTTATATTGCTCTGGAAGACTTACAATAGCCGGGATAGTGCTGTTTCGCAAAAAATATTCACGAAAAGTATGCACAAAAATGATCCCCAGTTAGTTTCATTCCTGCAAAATAAAATGTTCATTTGTCGACCTTTTGCGACAATGGCACTTTTGCGAACATTCTTAATGTAAAATCAGCGGAACGAGTGAAAACTGTGGCAATCATACGCAGCTTCGCAATTAAGAATCGCTTTAACCAAATATGTTCCTCAATTTTCCACAAATAAGGACAGCTCTGAAGCTAGTTGAACAATATCGCTTGCGCGAAAGAAATCGAGTTTTGTGGTTAAAGCCGCTATGTTGCTCCTTATTCCGGCACACTGCAACCTCTTACGCTGATATTGCGTAAGTTGCATCAACCCACACATAGGGAACTGAATCGCACATCACCTTACAGACAGAAAAGTTGCATTGCCTCAAATATTGAACGCTCAATCAACGGTCCGCGCGTTATCTAAGCAGTGACATGAGAACACTGAGTGATTTGTAAAATGAGCCACAAATCACAAAGGCGGTTTTTCCTGCTCGACAAAACATCAAAATTACATTTGCTACTTAAGAAGCATTTATACCTCAAATTACGAACGGCACACTTGAGCAGTGGATGAAAAATTATGGGAAGGCACACAAACATTGACATGGAAAAATTTTCCAGGCAGCAAGCTATAATTTGTTCTGTATGCAGTAACAGATTGCATACACAAAAGCGAACTTGCGCGTGCGGAACGAAGGCGGATTAGTGAAAGTAAAACCGCGCTTCTAGGTATTCATGGACACGGCGAATCAATGACCATCAAAAGAAAATGCCTTGTTAAACAATCATTGCAACGTTCCACTTCATCAGTATTCCCATCGGATCTCATAAGTAAGATGGGTCATGAAACAGCAAAGCTTGTCGTCTTAGGTGCATTCGTGGCAGAAAGCTTCTTATGAAATCTGCAGAAATTTCCTGATCCTTGAATTTCGTTAAACGAACCCTATGCACGCATCCAATCAATGAGTACATTTTCAAGCCCAACACGAAGCCCAGTGTTGAAAATGTTAGAATCGCATCCCCTAGGTCAATGCAAATGGCCACTTTTGGCGAAAAGCCTTCTGCGAGCCTTCCGAAAACACCTCCATGCACGATGACAAAATTTCTAGTTTTTTGCAAAGCTCAATTCTGTGCGATTTGCCCGAGCAGAGGTGAGAGTTGGGAGAGCTTCGGACGCTTCCGTCATTGGAAGGAAAATCGTTCACGGAATGCATTTCGAAGTTTGTTTTAGCGATATGATCTTACTAGCTCCCAATCAACATTAATGTTTGTGACTCATTCGGCGCAGGGAATCATGCAACCATATACTATAGAGCTCAAAATCCGCACACTCGGGTCATCAGCCATTTTTGTAGTCCTAGCATTGCTATACTTTGCTCCAATACACCTTCAACATCCCTTGCACTGCAGAATGGTAACTTCGTGATCTTATGATAAACTGGATGTAGGTGATCAAACTTTTTCGGGATTGTGATGAAAGAATACATAGAAATTTATCAAAAAAGCGATAACATACTTTAATTTAGCTCGATCGTTCGATGCAACATTAAAATATATGGCATTTGTTAATATACAAACCATGTTCCGTTTGTCTGTAAGAGTCGGATTCTTGGCCCTCCCTTCCCGTTCTCTTCTATTCAGTTCACTTTTCATCGTTTCACCAAGCAATCTCGGTGACTGCGCAAACATCATTTTCTGAAGGTTCGGCTCAATCTCGAATGGAGGTGCTTGCGAATCTGCAAAGTCATTGCTTATCCACATTCTTGTTGCATACACAAGTTCGTTTTATCCTTATGTAGCAACTCAGGGAAGTGATCCAAATATCTGTCAATATTTTCACGACAGATGGTTTCATCATATAACATGCTTGGATATGTCGACTACACGATGTTCTAATTGCCATACCACCTTTCAGCAAAAATTGCGTCCTATGGCTGCCATATCACCTATACTGAAAAATCAGCAAGTAAAGGCCTCCTCCAATACAAACTCATAGAGTCTATGGAATAGCGTTTGTCTATGGAAAATACTTGTACTAATTTATACATTTATCCAGTAGCTGCTGAATGGCTGCAGACTATCCCCGCTCTTAATTTCGGCCCTTAGATTACAAGTGTAGTACCTGGTGAAAGATTTGTTTTGCAATTATGCAGGTAAATTTTTTAAAATTTATCTGCATAACTCCTCATTGTTGGAAAGGCATTCGATTGGCCATAGACGGCTTACAAAATCCGATTCTACTTCCAAAAGAAATTCTTTTGTAACAGTGCTGCCCTCTTGTAAGGCAATTTCGCACAGCAGGAGGGGAACATAGTCGGAAGACTTTGAAGTCTGTTGTTGTTTATGTATAGGGACCAGTCTATGCTGCATTATGCAGAGAAAAGATAAAATGAATGACAGTAGATCGCCGGCTAAGCAGAAGTCGATATGTTACACTGAAAAGGAGTCAGAAGTTAAAATGTCCCATTTATTCTTCTTCGCAGGCATTCGTTGAGAGGCGTACGGGACGAAAGAAACTGCTGAACACCCTGACGAAGGTAAGGCACATTTTTATGTGAAATCTCTGCATGTGTCTGCGTTAACCACATGTGGCTGAAAACTCTGCTCACTGTCGAACTTGGTTCTCGCACGCGGTACGAGGCGTGCCTTTAGGTGCGCTGGTCTGAATGCGGCATCGTCGACATTCTCAACGTTGCTTGCCATGAAGTCCAAGATGCCGGCGATGTCTTCAAAATTGCATTCGATTATACTAGGCGTCTTCTAAAAAGTGTAACTGTAAGAGCCATTAATTAGACCAACGTAACGCAATTCCTTTCTTAAAAAGGTCCGTGGCACCCTCCTCTCTTGCCTCTCAGCGCATCTCCCAACCATCATTTCTTAAAAAGGTCCCTGGCATCCATGCAGTTGCAGTGCATGGTATGTACATACACCATTCCATGCCTTCCGATGCGTTATCATCAAAATTGTCCACGGGTTTCTCTATATGGCTTGTCATGATATGCCAGCTTAAGCACTGTTGTGCATCAACGCAGATCGCACACTCTTATTTGACGTTTCACATATGCAGGCATTTACTTATTCGGCATTTATCACTGACCTGGCCGGAGAGGAAACGTTGCGTGATCTTCTGTGTAGGCGTGATCACATAAGGCGATTTTTCTGAAAGGTTACTGTTTACCGCATTTCGCTGTTTTAAATGTTCGCTGTATTTTAGCTTCTTTCCTCATTTTTCTTTATCTTTTGCCTTATTTTCAGTTCTTTACTTTTTAATAGTCAGTATTCCTTGTTTATCTCTTTGCAATATTCACCTGCCTTAGCTTTGAATGTAATTGATAAAACCCTTATACAGTGCTCCATGGTGAATAGGTTTTCGCAGATTCCGCCTGCAATTTTCAAAGATGAACCAGGAGAGCATAGAAAACTGTTGTTCTCGTGGCACAAATACTGCCTCTCAATAAATCTTCGTCTTAACTTTCAGCCTCGTTCATCCTCTAACCTTTCTATGTGCGTTGCGTTCGTTTACTGCGTGTATATCCAAAGGTATGCCCATTTTTCGTGTATGCGTTCGCCAGCCACTGAATTAGCTTTTAACTCTAACTAGTAGCTTTCTCTCACCTGCTTTGTTTTTCACATCTCAAGAAATGCGTTTTCGGCCGAGGTGAGGAGCTTATAGAAAGGACGTGAAATTCACCGCGTATTTATTTTTAGGCCTGATCGAATTCCTCTTCCCCCCTGGTCCCTCCCATCGCTATTTCCTTTCAGATGGTGAACGTAAAAAGGTGCTTAGAAACAAGCGTCACTTGTGTGGTGCTTCTCGACTGGTTGATAGATTGACTGATCTTGCTCTCCGGACGAATTTGCGGGCTTCGATTTTGCTTTGGAATCATCGACAGGCGATCGCGAAGCTTCCTTATGACTGTGCCATCTTCATCAACAAAATCGATTGTGTCTGGTCTTCTGTGGTTGTTACCTCCATCATTCTTTTCGATTTTTAAGTCTCACTACAACTGGAGGGGAAATCACTGCCGTCGATCTTTTCCGTGAAAAAGAGTACCATCGTATGGAATTCTCATACATTAATGTTTCATTAGCACGCTATAAGAAAATTCAGACGAAGATTATCAGCGTTCTCGAGTCTTGTCTTTTATGCATGGTCATGTGTCCGAAATACACAATTTCAAGGAACCTTTTTGAATTCTGATGGCAGGAAAGTCGTTTGCTATTGATGTTCCCAGCAGTAGTTCGTCTTCGCGGTCTTTATAGTAGAACCGCATAAGGAAAATAACACACATGAAGAAGCACAGAAGCAGCAGTACCAGCAAGCCCAATCCCATTACCATGTGTATCGCAATGGCATTTTTCACACCTGGAAGCATTCAAGAGTGAAATCTAAAAATTCTGATATCTATGAACTGCGCTAACTTTGACTGACCAGCAGTTGTAGATTGCAAAGCACTATTACTTTTATCAGCCACTCTTCTGTTTCACATAGGGAAAGGGAAAGTGAAAATTTCTGAATGATGCTGAAAGCGTAAAATCTGTCCTCCTCTGCGAGATTATATTTACGATTGATCTCAGCCCTCATTCATTCTGCAGCCCCAGCGGTCCACTTGTGAAACACAGACGCTAATGCCCTACTGATCGCCCTTTTTTGGTTAAGCAAACCGTATATGCTCCCTACATTCGAAACTATCTAATTTTGACTGCTCAAAAATTCATTTTCACCAGTGCAACTGCTGATGTACCACTCCTTGGATGCTATGGTAAGTTTTCGGTCGTGAAATTTGCAGACATATCTGCAGCACGGTATGAAGATTACAGTGGCGTATGAAGTGCTAGTGGACGGCAAAGGATTACAGTCCTCAATGAACCTTCTGAAGATCCTTATCGACTGACCTCGATTCTGAAGGGTTTCGCCAGGAAATCACTGGTTACAGAAATTTGCATGCTTCTCCAATGCTCATTCCTCTCATGTGAAAGTAAGTCTTGCAGCGAAAACAACATTACTTTTTACCGATAAGCCTGCCATCTTGCATCCTACAAAGGACAGAAAAGAGATGAGTTTTCGGTAGATGAGTTTTCATTTTGTTGACAGTCTTTAGACTGTTCGTTAGGATCATGGAGAATTCGTATATACAGGAATGAAGGTCAAGGTTAGTGTGTGGCGCTCAACTCTGCTAAATTTCCTAATTCTCTCTCTCTCTCTCTCTCTCTCTCTATATATATATATATATATATATATATTGGTACAATAGTTTTTGGATATGACCATGTCATGCGTCGAGTACAGATGGAATAATCATTTATGCTGACGTTTCGGCTCTTTGAGCCATAATCATAGCAAACCAAGCTGAAAATTCATCACATAAAATACACTTTGTACGTTTCATAGACTTGGAGGGGTTTCAAACAGGTGTGACATGAACGGTAGTCAGAAGGAGGGTTTAGTTTATATATATATATATATATATATATATATATATATATATATAACGACGGAAAGGAAATAAAAAAAAAGGAAAAATGAAGGTTTTAGAGTTCCCGAGAGAGAAGATTAGTGAGGTTGGATAATTCGACACAGCCGTTAATCTGTGGTTTTAGAGAGTTTATGAGGTGGGCTTCCCTTATCTTGCGGATTAGCGTGCCTTTGCCACGAGCAAGTATTTCGACCACAATGTTAGTTGCCTCAAGGTTGTGGACCTCGGCAACATGCTCGGCCATCGGGCATGCAGCATATGATCGAGATAGTGGTGATGACATGCTTAACACGTGCTCTCTAATGCGCTCATGCAGGAAGCGGCCCGTTTCACCAATATACAAAGAATCGCATGCACAACAACGAATAGAGTAGACAACATCTTTCATGCAACAGTCCCCTAGATTATTAGTGGGACAAATAACACATTTAGATGGGTTGTAGCATAGGCGATCATATAGTCGGTTGCGGACTAGAATTTGTCGGAGTGTGGGAGGGGGGGTGACATTTAGTTTAAGAAGGAGTTGGTGCTTACTAAGAAGGAGGGAAAATTCGTCAGTAAAACTGTCGCATATGTAGGGAATGGAAAGGGAAACTTGGGCATTACGTTCATGTTCACTACGACGTCTACGATGTCGAAGAGAGGGGTTGTCGAGATGTCGTTGTGTGTAGTTGGATGAGAAGTTAAGATGGTAACCGTTAGTGGCAAGAATGGATTGGGCGCTGTGAAGAGAAGTTTCCATGCTGTCGTGCTCGGTGTTGAGGCTGGCAGCGTGGACCGTTTTTATGAAATGGGAGACGACGTTGCGTTTGATGTTGGGTGGATGAGCTGAGCAGGCGTTAACAAGAATATTAGAAGAAGAGGGTTTAGTGTACCAACCAGAGCAGAATTTATTTTTAGAGAGGATAATGCGGGTGTTGAGGAAGGGGAGGCCTTCTGCAGATGGGTTTTCGATTGTGAGGGAGATGAAAGAATTGGCATTGTTAAGAGTATCAAATATTTGTTGTAGGTGTGCAGGGGATTTAGCAATGACGAACATATCATCGATATAGCGAACGCACAATACGGGATTCATGTGTAATGAGCGACGCTCAAGAGCTGCCATGAAAAGGATGGCTAGTATCGGAGCCAACCTGTTGCCCATGGCCAGACCCCTAATTTGTTCGTAATAGGATCCAGACCAGGTGAAACAAGAAAAGCTGAGACAAGCTTCAGCTAGTAGCAGAAGGGAGGCCTTTTTGAGTCCGTAGGTGCAAATGTTATCGATATGGTCATCAAGAAAGTTGGAAAGATGAGTTAGAGCAGTATCCCGGGAGACATTAGTGTAGAGGTTGGTAACATCAAAACTTGCGAAAGAAACCTTGCTGTCGGAGGTAGCAGGGTGCTGGTTAGCTTGCTGAAGCCGCAAAAGAAAGGCAGCTGTGTTTTTCAAATGTGATGGGACAAAGTTGAGAAGGGGAGAGAGAATTTTAGAAACCAGCCATATATATTTCTGCCACGCTATAGCTTCGCTTTCCGCGTGGATATATATATATATATATATATATATATATATATATATATATATATATATATATATATATATATATATATATATATATATATATATGCATTTCCGTCGCAATATAGGTTCGCTTTCCGCGTGGTGTTCATGACGCTGGTCGATTCATTGCTGACGACGAATGCAGCTGAATCCCAGGTCGCACCACCTTAGTTTCTTTCAAGGTCGGTCAGACTTATGCCAGGTTTTGTCGTTTTGATGTTGAAGTAGAGAGAGTAATGTCGCATCATAATCGCAAAAAGCGCATGAATGTTCAGGTATGGACTTTTTAGGATAGAACATGAGCCCGTTCCCAACCGCACTGCCCGCTGAATCAGTAGTTTTACAAAAAAATTCTGTAGGCTCACCTGGTGGCAAGTGTATCATCATCATCTCTTCGAATCTGCAACGTGCAATATACTCGATACATCCTGTTGCCTTTATGAAAGTGGAGAGAAACAGTCTTGCCAGTAAACACAAGTGCGAACTTTGACGGACACGACCGCGACCCTTGAGAAGTTTCCCCGAGGATAAAATTCGGTCAGTATGCACCTTCGTTACAGAATGCAAGCAAATAGCATTATGCGAAGGCGTGATTTATTAAACTGTATCCTTGATAACGGTCTTTGGGGTTTTTTAGGGGCTCTAGGCATCTATTGTATCGTCTTCCTTAGGTCTGGGAACGAGATGTTTTCATTACGTTTTTGAGTGTAACGGTCATGTGCTGCAGTATCTCGAAAAAAGATGAACAACAACCTGGCCCAACTTGAGGTTTTCTTTAGATCTCGTGCTTTCCGAAGGAATTATTGCACTGCGAGGATTCACTTTAGTTGTGTCAACGGAAACTTTCCTCTATAATTTGCATCAACTGAGGCAGTGGAGTAAGTTAAAGGTAATGACTATAAAGATCACTCCTCCAAGAAGGTAGACTGAGGATGATTCCGCCCATCCAAACCTTAGTTCTTGGAGCTGCATGTGATGACGCGACATCCTGCTGCGATACCTTCATTCTCATTCTATGATGGCCATAGCTTCGTCATACGCGTCTCATTTTCTACGACTGACTCTTCTGTGCTTCATATTCGATGAAAGAAAATGAGCTTTGGTAATAGTGGTATATGCACTTCACATTTGGTTTCTGACTGTGCCAGCTTAGGCATCTAAAACAGAAGAAAGTACCGACGGTTCTTCGGCTGCTCAGTCTTGAACAATTTATGAGGAAAAATTGATTTACAGGCGACTCGCTTATGAACACGCTCTCCAGAAGATTCATCGATTAGCATAGAGATTCATAGATTTTTTGCTACTACAATAGCCTCTTCCAGTAGACCGAGCTGCTGGAAATCTTAAGGGTGTCGCTAATTTTCTTCCTGACAACATATTCGTTGGCATGTATGGCGCTTGATGTGATTGAAACGCAATATGCGGAAGTATATGTGAATGCACCGTCTCCTAAGGGAAGAAGATGCGATAAACAGATCAAAGCCTGAAACTGAGCCTATATATGTTTTGGAGGATGTAACTGACCGATAAAACGCATACACTATATACCTCAACTTTTCCACTACAAACTTTCTGACACATAAGCATTACGTCTGACACCCGCAACCGAACTTCGAGAATAATATCGAGAGTCTCTTGCAATATGGGTTTATCGGCGGTGTTTGAGCAGTCGCATCGACGACTGATGGCGCACGCATGTCAGGACTGTATGGTGAAGAACGACGCCACAATTTCACAGCACACAAGGCGCCATTCTGTTCCAGAACACAGCAGAAAACTGGAGGAGAATAAGAATGAGAAAGGCGAAGTAGTGTGCATGCTCTCATTGCAGACCAACATGAACACTGCGCTTTGACACGATCAGTTTTTGTTTTTGCTTTTTTGAGCCGCTATGCAAACAAAAAAGCACCAAAATGAAAAATCGCAATTGAGGCTAATTTCTCATTCGCATCACCGAGTTTCCTGCCTCGAATTTTCCAACGTGCTAAAGCCAGGAGCATCATAAACAACTAACCCTTCTGTAGTGTTCGATGGACTTCTATCACCTGCAAATTACACTGCTCTACTTTTGCTATCTGTACTCATTTCTTAAGAAAGATAATTCAAGAACTTTATTTTCTTGGGTTCTTGTGCACATTTGCATCAATGTAATGTTGCGTCAAAACTAACCGAACTCAAGCCCAATCTGAAGATTTTCTATTGCGCTAAATGTCGCCATCTTGAAACGAGCAACATGAGCGCCCATACGACGGAGTGAAATTCGTCTAAAACTTCTCTGAACTGGTAGTGATCAAAATAATGAGCGGTTGATGACAACGTATTCCAATAATCATTCATTTTCGAGTATTTCAAAGTCACCTCGGAATACAGCTTATCAAGTTAGTTTTGATGCAGCAATGTCCTCTTACAAAAAAACAAAAAACAAAAAAAAACCGGAGACCTGCCACATCTGCGCCACCATTTCAACGGCTTCGAAACATAAGGTGAGGCACAAAAGCACCGAAAGAAGTACCATACTTGTAAGGAAGAACTAGAGATGAAGACCCGTAGCTGCTTCATGGATAGAATGCAGGATGTTTGAATAGGAAGGGGAACCACATGACTTCTATTATTTACAGTACGAAATCAAGCATCATGACACTTCATTCGAGGCAACCTATCAGTTAGCGCCATGGTGAACCATCCAGCGCCTTGTGGACGGACCCCTGTCTTGATTGGTGCTGTTTCTGTGTTAACTTTATTTTGTGTTGCCATCATCGCCGCGTCAATCACCATAACTAATTTTCGCAAAACCATTCTGCATTTTCAGAAGTCTTGATCGTAACAGACTTAAAATGAATCTAAAAAATAAATATAATTAAGGAATCATGCATAAACGAATGAAAGTAAAAGATTCCAGAAAGAAGGGACAAAAAGAACCTATGTTGAGCGCAGGAAGAAGTGACGATACGAACCTACTAACCATATATTTTTTTACTTCAGTACCAATATTAATATTAGGTAGAATAGGTAGACTAAGAAAGCCACGAATGGAGTAAAGATGCGATGTCCGCACAATACGATCTCCGAGATACATTTCCCATTCCAGAGGGAAGAGGACGTCTCAGACAGTTTGGTTGCTCTTGAACTGTCGGAACTGATAAAATAGTCAGCGCAAGCGAATTTGCATGCAAGTTTCCTGGCTTTACTCATTATTGACAGTTTCTTCGCGTTAAATTGGCAAAGATCGAAGAGTGAGAAAGAAGCATGCCATTTCACGTCATGTCTTATCTATACGCTTGCATTATTTGTGCTTTTCGTTGTCGCATGTATGCTGAGATAATTCACCTTCGCTACCTTCGCTTCTTATTAGTCGCTGATATCCTAAAAAGGACTCTAACAAACCCCTCAGTCAATCTACACTTACACTGGTGTCCATCGGCCTTTGTTGGTCTTAATTGATCCTAACTGATACTTTTCTCCGATTCTTTTCATATTCAATGAAATTACTTTCAGGTGGTCCTATGAAGATGGATGCACAATCGTCATCGACTACCAATACCATTTCGATGTTCTTTACATCAGAATACGATCGTTTCAAATCATCTACCCATTTCTGAATTTGCCTACAGAGAAACAACCATATGTCGACATATGTCGACTTTCAAAACACTTGTAAGATAACTTGCCTGCAGCAAGCTCATGTAAGAATTTTGTGTGAAGACGGAGAAAGCAATTTTCGATATATAGGTGGCACATTGCTATACATATGCGTCATAAGCAACGTGTGGTTTATATAGTTCACGCTTATAGGTCGTACCTTCAAACAACTGCATGTTCGATTCGCCGTAACCTTGATCTTGCATCGTAAAGTGAGAGAGTATCTAAGAGAAGGTCTATATGCCCAATTGGGGGTGAGCGATCGCACTTTTTTGGCTGTTGCCTTTTTCTTGTTCGCTCTTTCACTTTGAAAAATGCACCTCTTATGAACTCATGGTAAAATTTGCCTTGCTCACGACTTTTGTTATCTGATACGGCCAATGCGCTCGCGTTCCGGACCTCTTTGATCCCAGTGTCGATAATACGATCTCTTACCCTCTCCAGTTTGCTGCCCGCCAGAATTGTTAGCGCTGTTGCTGCCATTGCTGGTTTTCCGATCATCTTCTAAAGTTTCTCATCAATGTTTAAACAGAATTTTTGTCTAAGAGGGCAGTTTTGCGAACGAATCGGGAAAGAAGAACTGAGTGCCATCAGAACTGTCGAGCCTAGAGACCCCGAAGAAGCATCTATGGAAGGTAGAAAACTTTGGTCCGCCCACACGCGGTCTAAACTTTAGGTGTTTCAAGAACCAATGTTTCCACACTTATATGTTTGAAAAGCGTCATCCCCAAGGCTAAGCACTTGTCTGAGAACCAGCAAAAAGGCAAACGACCCTGTTTTGTCAACTGTTATCTGACCATTCTGAAAGCTGGCCGTCGCTTCTGAAACAAAACTCGTGATCCTGAAGTAATTTACGGAAGGCAATGCGACTCTTGTCATTTCCTCGGCTAAGCACTCGCAAAGTCTTCCAGAAAACGAATTTCTGATACCGCAGCTCAGTGGGAAGTGAAACAGACCACCCATGTGGCGCCGGTACCTACTACTTTCCTGCTCTTTTCCTAGGTGAATGCGCTATGTGAGGCGAACCTGTGCCGCTTTCTTCTACTACGACAGCGGCATAACAACATAATCTGCAGATCTTTTTTTTTGAGTCTATGGAAAAGTCGCATCACACTTTAATTAAGGAATTATTCGTTTCTGCATCTTAGGAACAAGCTTTGTCGCTAAAGAGTGAAATAGTAGCAGCAAGCATCTCAAATAGTAGCAGAAATAGTAGCAAAAGTGAAACTTTGAAACAACTAAAGAAATATTTGCAATATGAACAATCAGATAATGAGCCAATGGCTGCAAGAAAAAAAATTTACAGGAATTCTCCCCATCACTTAAAACCCGGAGAATGAGGAACTAGAGAATGGGGAAGAAGAATACATGCTATTCCCAGTGATTAGATCAATTTCAGGTGTGTGCTATTAAGTTTCTATGGCCGAAGACATTAAAGTGTGATAAATAGCAAAAAGAGCGCAAATGGATCTTATTAGTGAAATGCTCAGGGCTTTCGAGGAGGCAATAATAATATTTTGAACAGGATTTTCGGTCTGTTTTTTGACCTATTAAACGGACGCAGTTTCGTAAGCCAGCGTAGGCACAAATTCAGAATGCAATGAAAGTCTCAAACGACAAATAAAAGGGCTTCTACGTCTCTGCATATTTCACAACTAATTCCCATTTCCATTTGTTCTGCAAACTGATAAAGGTGATTCAGCACTTGCATATAAATCAGAGTTATACCAAATATCATGTTGCGAATGTCGCTTCTTATCTGCTACGACATAAACAGATTTTTTAAAAGTATTTCCGGATAAATAAAATTTATCACCGAAATGGAATGGAATATTTTATGGTCTCGTTTTCAATAACATAACTTACCCGCAGTTCCATTAGAGTTGCTCTCCTTTGCTTAATGCTCCGAATCAAGATTTCCTCAGGAAACAACATCCATAACTGAAGACCCAAGATGAGGGAAATGGGGTCGGTGGAACAATTTGGCAAATAAAAACGGCAGTTACGAGAGGGAAACCTAGACAGCACCTTGCTGTTCGCCGTACAGTCTAGCCGAAACCATTCCTTACCCCTTCACCACCCTTCCCCGTGAAGACGCACGCGATGGACTTTCGAGTGCATGATTATGTAGATGAACACCGCATGGGAAACCAACGGGACCTTTAACAACGATTGAAACAGCTAACATCGTACCTGACCACAATAAAGTTCAACCGAGCCGCACACCCAACCAACTTCATAAACGAATGAAGTCAACTCGAATTCAGTAAAAAAGTTAAAAATTTGTGCTTAGGGCATCACGCAAGAGCAATATTCATCTGATGGTGTGTAACTTCCTCGACTGATGTCGCCTTATGCAAAAACCGTGATTTCAGAAATATCGTGTCGGAATCGAGGTCATTCTCGGTAACAGCTTTCAGTATGTCACACTACTTCATCACATCACATTTCTTATTGAAGATCTAATAGCTTTTTGGCACGTCACTGTTCAGTTTTTGAGGCGTTCCAAAATGTTAGAAGCTGTCACGAACTATTACTGAATATAACTATCGTAGAGAACTGTTTTACTGCTTGGTCCTGTTGTAAATTCACACTTTAAACTCTAATATTGAAATTTTATGGTTCTAGCCTCTCCTCTTGCTGCAAACTAGTAGTGAGTTGAGCGTTTACATCTATCGATAAGGTTTAGTTGGAAAATCGCTCCTTGACAATGACGAAACGCCACCTGCTGAACATTTAGCAATGATGAAACAGTCCTCGAAGCAGTATAGATCGAGGTGTTCATTGCATCCCACTTAACGAGACAAGAAGTATGAGCACTGCTCAAACATAAACACAACGGCACATGCAATTTTGCAGCAATTTTATAAGGATGGATAAAGCTTTTCTGTTGTGACTTCAGGTTGTTGCTTCGTGGACGGGTCCGTCCTCCTGAAAGTGTTGCGAGCCTTAAACCTCCACTAATATTCAAGCAGCTCCAATTTTGTAAAAAAGTTTGCTTTGCTCGCAGTTTTACAAGTATGAATGAGACAAATTTGCATAATTTATATTCTAACATGGATATAAAAACAACGCACCGATGCGGGGTGGCCAGTTGTATACGACATCGCTCGAGAGAGACATCGTCGCTAACATCAGGGGTGGGTTCTGCTTGCAATTGTCCTACCGTCGTCTTCGGTGTCCTTTATTTCTCGAAGAGGAAGGAGTTTTAAGAACGGAAAAGGTTCACATTGGTTCAGTGCGACCCCTCAGTTTCCTACGAACGGAGAGGGAGCATCAGAAGCTGATCTATATGTGTGCTGAGATCTGTGTTGCTTGTTTCGCGGCGCGTCATTACATCCCGTTCGCAAGGGGTCTAAATAATTTACATCGAGAAGAAAAAAGTGGAATAGGCGTCGAGGATCGGAAGTGGTCACAACTCTGATGCCCCTAGAAAACGCAGAAATGCATGTCCAATTGACCAACTTGCAATGTTCGCTTTAACGATGCTCATTCTCGTGTGTGCGCGTATGTTTATTTGTTTCTCTCTGGAAATATCACTTCGTGATGTCTTTAGGTGACTATGCACAAAAATCAGGTGTGCGACTCTCCACAGCACTCTTTAGGTTCACTCACTCTCTCTGAACGTTATTGTAGACATTCAAGCGTTAAAAATTTTGCAGTTTCACAGCTGTCTGGTGCGTTGACAGAAGGGGTTCCGATAAAGGAATCTTTCCGTAATATTTTTTGTCATAATGTTTCGGTTGAAGTTTGAATATATTTCACTTTTCTTTATACTACTTGTGATATTCATGAAGTCGGTCGGCGTGCTGAGTAAGTTTGCAAAAGTGTCTATCTTATAGTTTCCTCTGGCAGTTTGCTGTTAGAGAAGTGAACGGAAAGTAGAGAATGCTGGAAATCGGAAATGGTTGGCGATGGAATTCATAGCGGCGAGTCAAAAATTAGGCATATCGCTCGTTAGCACTCGACTGTTAAGTTTTATAAATGTTTTCAGGTGTTCACTTAATCAAACACAAGCGACGCGTTGGATTTGTGTCGCAATCGCAGGCTTTAGCGAATCCAACTACTCATCATGCGAAGATCATCGTAATTGTTTATGCAATTGATTGACTTTCTTGGTGAAATGATTAACGACATGAAGCTGTGTCGAGAGTGTTGGACGCGTGAAGGACTAAATGTCAAGATAGAGCAAGATGATGGAATGGACTTGTTCTTGTGCCTTTGAAGTCGAGGATGAGCGGTGTCTATATCATAGTCTTGTTTATTGTAACCTTATTGAGTCCGTCATGGTTAAGCCACATGCGCCCATTGCTCCCATCATATCATATCGAAGTTCTCTAGTGATCGAAGACACCTAGATGCATATATAGGCACATGAGGTGGGTGAATTTATCAGTAGCAAACGTTCTCGCCGAACCAACTGGTGAAATGATCCTGATTGGTAGTCATCTATAAAATCAGAATGCTTCATTTTTTCTTCTCATTGCCATTTCGGGCAACCAGGCCAAAGATCTTTTTCCTATCAATCGAGCGAACAAACTCTTCTGCACTGATTAAGTTTAGTATACTTTCCATGCTTTGGAGGCTTAAGCCAGTACCGATGTGGCCACGTATACAATGTTCCACAACTGCCACATTCTGAGGAGGACCTCTTGGTCTTTATAAGCGTTATATTCATTTATAAGGACATTCACGAACCGTTTATGAGGACACATTCATAAGACCCCAAAAAATTATATATATACATATATATATACTTGTTTATTTATTTACTTGTTTATTTATGGATGTGCACAAACACGCAAACGCATATATATGGCCCTTATAATTGTAAATGCGTTTCTATATGCAGATTGCATATCGTTACCCTGGCCTGCCAGAATCCTAAAAGAAAAAGTCTCGATCTCAGTAAAACTCATCACCTCAATTACCTCCTTCGCACCTTCCCTTAGAACCCTGAGAACCATTTAACTCAGCGAGATTTATCGGAGTCATTACAGCAAGTATTTCACACATTCACATTGCAGTATGGGCCAGATTGTATATTCCGGCTGCATCCATCGTAAGAGTCAAGTTTCAAGCATTAGAAGTATCAGTGATGAAACAGTAGGCGGACCCTATCTCTTCAAAAATGTTCATTAACGCTTCTCTTCATCACGCTCTAACACAACTGCTGCTAGCAATAGTCGCGCAAAGAGGGCTTAGATCATTAAATGAGCCATTTAAACAATTTTCCAATGTGCATGAAATGTTTTGAAAGAGTTTAGCTGTAATCAAAGATCCACTCAACGATTTTAGTGGGACAGCACCAGGAAGAGGTAGAAGTCGAGCGGCTAACCGTAGCAGTGGCCATGGTCAAAGCAAAGAGGCAGATGGTACCGCAGCTCACAATTATAACACACTTGTTCAGTAAGATCCTTTTTGTCATTAAAAAATAGCCTTCTCGCTTTATATGGCCTGCTTAGCAATCTTGTTCGGTTTTGAGAGTCTCATCTCCCCGTCGCTTCTGAAAAACATATATTCATTCCTCTATCAGTTGACGCTATTAGCGTCTTACGATATTCCGGTGGCATGTCGACCCCTACCTGGGCATGTATATGAGGACGAAAGGATGAGAAGACTCTGTAACTAGCCTATACGCAAGAAAGGGGAGGGATAATAGTTTTCAAAAGCGATCACATCTTGGAAACGACTCTCTACAGGCAGGAAGTGGATTTCAATGCTTCAGATTAGTCTAGGTGGAATGATATCAGCTACGTTTAAAATTTAGAAGTTTGCATATAACCTGCATGATCCAAGAATTACCAGAATTCCCTGCAGGCATATCGCAAAAAACACTTTCTATCCCATCTTTCATTCGCGCTTTGGAGGAATTTCAAAAAAGGAAAACCGGTATAGCAAGGCATTGGAGTGAGAGTTCGCTCCAATCTCTTCCCTTCTTCCTACGTAGCTGACAGTTGATTTCCCACGGTAGCTGATGAGATGCTAAATTTTGTCAATTCAGTTACTGCTGCGCACAAAGAATGCAGAAAACCCCGCATGCTTTTGTTCCATAAATTAAAAATCTCGTTAGGTTGATTTTCCTCAAGTCCATAAGTTTCTTTTATAGCATTACGCAGTTTCCCCTTTGCCGTCATCTATTTAATATAATTTCGCTTTTTTCATGGTTTCGAACGGAAGTTCCAATAAATTGTCTGTTGAAAGTTCCTCTTGTCTGCAACTCATTCGAATGGCAAAAAATGTTAGAGCTAGTTCCTTGAACCTCATTTCTTTATGAGTTTTGTTTGGCCTGTGTGCCGCAGCGCTATTTGCCCAAACCGTTCCATCCTCTGCCTTGCCGTCAAGTGTTCGCTTTAGTTGCCAGAAAACGCCATAAATTTCCATTAGTTCTTAATAAGAGATTCATTTTTCTTAAATGGCTTCAGTAATCACTTTCACCAGTTTAGCGCATGTTTTAGGACGTTGAGGGAGTTAGGCTTGGCTCAGAAGTGAGAGAAACAGGCATTCTGAAACCAACATGTTAAAAAAGAATTTCGTTTTCAGGAAAATCTTTGGACCGATGAAAATATTTGAAAAGGTACGGACATTGCAACAAGATTTTTGCCTCATATGAAGAATTTTTTGAAACTTTCGCATATGTTGGACTATTCTTATAACAAGGTCAGGAAAGGAAGTTCATATTTTTCGGAGCTTGCATAGAGTGATCGACCGAGATCCTGCTTCAGTCGTTAGACTAAGATCAAGATGGCAGAAATCGGGGACAGATACACCACGCTTTCATACAGAAACGACTGTCATCTCATTGCAGTGGATCAGGTATATATGGGTTTGACCACATCTCTGTGACGTCAATAGTTCTGAGTCACTCCCGCACGTAGGGAAAGCACAATTGTCCTTCGGTCCGCCGCTTGATTCCATACGTCATTGTCTCCGAAGACCGCTTGTGATATCTTTGCATTATCTATTTCTTTGCAGCTGTCTCGCGCTGTCGTTTCAATTCTTGAAAATCGTCTTCGAAATTGTGATTAATTGTAATGGAATTCTATCTACCCACCGATCATTGATCTCAAGTCTCGCAATTGAACTTTTCAGGATGGAAAACTGAAAGCGTTGTATAGACAGGCCAGACACTTAGTTGTGCACGGATAATCAATCTTGTTTGTAATGGTTGTAGCTTTTGAAAAATACCGCTCATTTGATTCATTCAAGCATGAGATACTTCAGTGGGATGAACCTAAAGGATCTAGTGCAGAAGGAGAACGCCAAGGTGAACGCTCACCCGACAAAAATGACAAAAACGCCAACAAGGGACAGGTGATCTTTGGATGCCTAAGTTTCGTTTTGCTAACATGACCTTTCTATTTGCGGATCGCTGAGTAAGTAAATCCATAGAGACATAAAGAACGAAATCCAAATGTATAAAGATTCTTGAAGCGCTGTTAAGTTTAGCAAAGATGAAAGCAAACCCAAAATTAGCATGCTACACGATACAGTGGCATTTCATCTTTTGGAAAGTCACTGAATAGCAGAAGTTTCATCACTTGATTTGCCTCGAATTCTGAAATTTTGAAGTCTAATATGGAGCGATGCACTACGGTAACCATTTTTTCAAGGAGCAGAAACCACGGAGAAGCGATTTAAAACTGTTATAGTTAATCGGGGGTCAGTATCCCTTTAATTAAATTTTATGTGCTCTTAGCTGTAATAATTTCTCCTCCCCATCTGCCGCCACGGTGCACTTATTTGTGGGAATTGGATTCAGTCGTTTGTTCAGCGAATATTTCCGACATGTTTGCATGTTCTCATGATCTAAAGACAGACTGCAATGTTAGCAAAAAATTATGCCTTTTGAAACTGCTTGAACCTGTAGCAGCCGTTGCCTTCTTCAAAGGAGGAATTAGTGGGCTTTCTTATATAGAATACTGACATACTTGTCCTTATTCATTACAATCTAGACAATGTTTTGAGTCAAGATTTTTATTGAGCCCGAAACTTGGAAATTTCGAAGAAAATCCTAAAAAATCTTTGAATATAGAAGAAAGACGCCTACGTTTTTCTATTTGTTACTGACATCATATCACTTCTTCACAATCAAAGCACAGTGTTTGATTGCCAATGGTTGGATGCCTTTTCACATCATTTGACGGAAACTACTTTGATTAGAGTACCACTCACATCGAATAGATTGTGTTTCGACAGGATGATGTCATTTTAAAAGTTTGATTATTAAAGGCGGGTGCTTGAGCGTTACAGTGTGTCGGAAAAATTTTCGATGCGTTTTTGTGTGGATGCCTCGTATGAAATAAATTTTATACATAGAAATATTTGTACGAGGCTTGTCCTCAAGATACTTTTTGATGACACTTGAATCTATAACGCTATGTTCAATCACGAAATAGCTGGAGCAGGTAATGCAGCTTTTATGATTCTGTTAAAAAATTGTAGACAACATTTAATGCTTGACGATTCTTGATCGTCTGATCAGTGCTTCCTTTCTCGACCTCTGCGTTTGAATTTGACTCGCTATTGCTTTACTGCGCACGAGCAATAACTAACCTACTATCGATCTTCGTAGGGAAAGGATGATGATCAGTGGTCAGTTACCTGTGAAGACTTGAATTATGAATTAACTGTGGAAGATTCTGACAGACGCCAAAACAAGAAAGTGACGCCGCTGATTCTGAAAGAGGGCGAAAACATCGAAATCAATGGCAAAAAGTGAGCCCTATGTATGCAGTAAGTACAACAAGCTTCATCAAACACTTTATTGTTCATCGAACTAAAACACCGAAGCAGATGACGTTCCTCAAGAATCGAGCTAAGTATTCAAGCACTCCTCCTTCAAAGTTCATCCGGCTGACAACTGGCACACCGTTCAAAAAGTTTCTAGACTTCCACCAACCCACACATCTCGCTCCAGCATTTTGCGGCTCACCTGCAAGAGTGAAGCTCAAATTTCAGACAAGCAATCACATGGCGATTAGCGAGTAAATATGCAAATGACTGGCTCCGCAGTACGCATATCGGGCGCCCAAATATGCGTGCCGAGCGCCTCTGATATTTATTCATTTGACTTAAAAGTTTCGGAGGCTGAAATCAGGAGCTCTTGATTCGCACAACTCGATTCTCTCAACAGTAGTCTATAACAGCATCGCAACGTTTTTCATGAAAAGGAGGGTTTTTGCAGGTTTAAACTTTCTAGCGGTATGACTGGCAATTATGGATTTGTTGAGATTATTGAGGAGGAGAGCAAAATACCGTTTTATTTGCATTACGAAACGATGCTTAATAGCAAAAAGAAGAAACTGAAGGTGTGTTCTCCTCTCGTAGTTTTCACTAAACTACCACCAATGTGGTTTTTTCGACTCTTGTGTTGCAAGTGAAGGATAGGCGGAGGACCTCCGAAAACTCTTGTGTTGCAAGCTGTCCTCCGAAAAGGTGACCGAATAAGGAACGATTTTGAAAGTTATCGCTGATAAAAGTGCTTCATTTTCACTTTAATCCAAGTAAAGATCGTAATTTTTTCTGCGTGAGAATTATAAACTAGCTGATGGAAGTTAGCTGCTAAATCATGCTGTAAGCTGCTGTGAGCTGGTCAGGTTGTTACTAACGTGAGGATGAAATACAAATAGCGATTCTATCAAATTGGCATAAAATAAGGAACTGACTTATTGGCTCAAATGAATAATTGGGATTCCTTCGAGTACCACTGAAAAGACCAAGGATATGTTCCATCTCAGTATCGTTTGACACTAACCGTTTGATACTAAAATGGGAGAAACCATGGGCAAAAATAATTTGCCGCTCATTACTTCCGAAAAATATCAGGCAGTTCCGGCCAGTATGAAGTGATAACTTTATGCCATTAAGGGCTTCGAAAATTTGTCATTCTGTTTTCGTTTTGCCATTCGCTTCCATCTATCCTCCCTCGTCTCCAACTCTGCACCCATGATTTTGTGTCCGAGAGAGAAGTGTCGACCTAATATTTGCGGAAAGTGGGAAAATAGATAATTTTATTTTCACTGGCTGTCGCATCCCAAAGTGACAAAATAACTTTTTATAAACGGCAAAAACGGTCTGGCCATTAAAACATTGAGACTCCATGCATTTCTATATGTGGCGTTATGTTATTTACTCAGTAAGAACTTCTAAGCCTCTGCGTTGATTCGCATTTAACGCGATGTTGTTTGTTCTGTTGATCATTTCCACTGTTCCACCGTGGCAGAATGAGGGATGTTGGAGGGTAAGAAGGAAAGCGCGGACAGAGAGATTTAATTTTAGCTCAGATCAACATAAGTTCTCGAAACAAACGCGTATTTAGTTATTTGTAGTTTGCGATTGTATTTTATTGAGTAATTTGTAGTTTATGAATATATTTAGAGGTAAAAGGCAAAGAGTAGCGAGAGGAATCAGAATATTTTAAATGGGATTTTCTGCACATTGTCACCTGAAGAAATAAACATTTGATTTTTGCGGTTGTAATCTCAGTATGTTTCTACACGTTGTAGTGTTGTTGTTTAAGGTGGGATGCCAGGTTCATGTCTTAGCTGCAGCTGCAAATCGAACTCATATCATACGACTGATCCAAAGGGGGACCGATACATCGTTACATGTCCGTTACTTTGTTACCGATGCGGTCAGTCCTTATTTGTGTTTAAAAAGTGTGAAATATTCGGTTTGCAACGGATATCGTTTAGCAATTGTTTAAGAAGAAGGCAACTCTCATGAAAATCTTAGATGCACCATGTTCCGACGCAAAATGCCTCATTCGCTCTTAAAATGTCATTGTAGACAAGGAACCGGCAGGGGTTAGAACGATTTAAATCAAGCGAAAAGGTTGACAAAATCCTGAGATCTGCGTCAATTTGATATGCAGGCAGGATGATGTCATTAACTAGGGAAATTATGTTACACTTATACCACTATCAGTTGTTACGATCAAATGATATATCTGATTGTAGTGTTCAATGAGCGATGCACTGCAATTGATTTACATTTGTCCAGAATGTATGGAGAAATTATAAAACTGCTTTAGGTGTCATTGATTTTGCAGTATGGACCAACGCTATCCGACTTACAGTCGAGGCGCGCCTACCAGAAGTTCACCGTTGGGACAGCAACCCGGCTGTCTATTGAAACTCTTAATGCGATCGAAGATTTGCACACAATTGGATACGTTCACAGAGGTTAGTCTTCTTGGATGATTTCACTCAATTCCAAAGCTTTTCGAGGACATAATCAAAAATTATAACTTTGGTTGTATTTCTAGCTCCTTGCACTAAACTTCCTAGCACTTTTGTATTCTCACCTTTTAGGCATATTTTTTGTGGTGTACATTCATAACGCTGTCCAGCGTTATAGATTATTGACAGTCCTGTGCAGTTTTGATGTACTATCGTCACACATTATAGCACATTTTGTACTTTCAGCGTTTCAATTTAGTGCCCACGTTCCTTTTCGAGCTCTTAGACTATAAGGATCCTCGTTCATTTGCTATATGAGTGCGGATTCGAAGTGAACGAATATCTCATTTTTGCATCATTGCGTTGTTTTGTCTTAAACTCTCGTTCTTCATTTAATACTTCTTTTTTGTTTCTTATAGACATACGCTTCTTATAGACATACGGCCGACATCGTTTATCATTGGCAGGGGTGCATTCGAGAGTCACATCTACTTGATCAATTTTGGTTGCGTCCGCAAATTCCGAACAAAGGATGGGAAAATAATGTAAACCAATTTAACTAATTGCTAGATAAGGAAAGGCATTACAGATTGCAATACCTCTTTGTAAATTATCGCCCTTCCCTCATTGTAACTAATCTTCCATTACAATTGTCCTTCGCTCGAAATCTTGAGAAGTGCTAATATCCTCTGCTCAAATACCTCATCATGAGATTGAAAACCTATAAAGCAGCCGGTTTTTAACGCGGTGCCTTGGTTGACTTCGCTGAATTAAATAACATTACACAAGTTTGATTTCTATCACTAGTATGCCATTTATTTTACAATAAAAATCACTCTATTCTAAAGATGCTGCTTATTTTCTATAAAGCCGTCAACTCGTAAAAAAGGGTGGGCGGCAGAAAACACGTGTTTTCGATTATTCGGGGTATGTCTACAACATAATATGATTTTGCGATATTCTCTGCTAAAACATCAGGGATTACTGAGCATTTAAAAATACTAATGAAACGAATAGATCTATACGATGTGCAATTTATAGCCCTGCTCGCTCATACGTACCGTTTGTGAGTTCAATTCGTTATGCATCACGAGCGTGTCATGATCGTCTGGAATGCGCACGCAAAGACGATCTCGAAAGTTGGCTTTTCATGAGCGTCGAATTCTATCAGATAAATATCCTCAGTTGGCGATCGATGAGCAATCTTGCAGAAATTCGCCGTGAAAAGGAAGCTTTCATGAGTGAACGAGGTGTGTAATTTCCTAGTGGTTAAATAAGGTGAACAACTTATAACAATTAAATGCATTCCGAAAGATAGATCATCCGAAGAACTTTGCGCACAAAGAACTTCGAATCGAAAGAGAACTTCATGTTTATTGTTTCTAATTCTACATTCACAATCGACCAGTAAATATGTTGATTTTAAAGCAATGCCTGTCGGCTTTTTCGTTCTGCAATTTAAAGCAATTTTATCGCTTGACTTTTCGGGGCTTATTCCTTCAATAAATGCATGGTATTGATTATCGGCTCATTAGCTGGGAAGGAGTTGATTAAACGAACGAGTTGAACGCAATCAAGGTAACTGCAGTAAATCCCCTCAAACAATATCAAACTAATTGAGGTCAGTCATCCATGGGAGGAGACAGCTTTGTGCACGCTAGTGCTCCCATGCCACCTTATAAGTATCCAACTATCCCCATACGAATGCCTTGTTTAACGGATTCGTGTAGCAGCCTGCAACGAGATTCGCCAAATTGAACGTTCCTTATATGTGCAGCGTAAATGCGCCTTTGTGAGCAGTTCCTTCTCGACATTTCATTTTTGATTGGTCAAAATTCTTTAGAAATTCGAGACACCGTTCCCTACCACTTACCATTCAATATCGCAGCACCATTCTATCACCCAACGTGGACAGCAGCTCGGTCAGTGATGCTACTACGTTACTCGATTCAAGATGCCCGCTGTTCGGTGTCTTGCCGCAATCCTCTTCCGCTGAGGCCTCTTGGAGGGGCTGCACTCAAAATCTTCAAGCTCCTCATTTCTGTGAAAGATGTTGAGAAACAAGTCTTACCCTCGGGAACTGAAACATCAACATTTGGTTGTTTGAACTGCTTGTTTTAATGTGATTAGTGCAAACCGCAACACCGATTCACAAAAAAGAGGAATTTCCAGTATCTCAGATCTACCGAATGCTCATTTGCAGCACAACTCACAGTTCACAAAAGGGTTGTGAATTGTGACATTCCCTCGTGCCTCGAGTCGAGCATGAACCCAATACGGTGCTGATAAGCCTTTCGGATGTTAACCTCAGCTACTGCATCAAATCGGCTTCGCTCAAGCACAACAATACGCCAAAATAGCAATTTTTCAATGCTAATCCCCCGCAGTTTCGGAACACAGTGCAGCGCAGTAACATGATCAATGTAAAGACAGTCTCGCGATAAAACCAAACGTTTTCAGAGTGTCCATCCCCACTGGGATCCTAGAACCCCTTCCACGAGGGAGTTTCAAAACCCCGCCGCCCGTGAGAATGAGCAGACATGCTTCAACGCACTCGCGATAGGAAAGATTCATCAAATAGCATGGCAGAACTTCCCTTTTCCTCGTTCTGCGGATGCGCTTTTACAGCTAATCACTAAGCGGTTTCAATGCGCTACTCTGCACGCAGAAGTTTTTCAATAGCATTTATCATACAAGAACAGTAATGGATGGGAGAAATTTTACTTCCTTTTTCTATTAGCCATGACTGCATCTCGCATCATCCCCACCATTTCTACACAGGCAAAGTGGCGAGAGATCGAACGGACAATATTTTACCATGCGCTGATCTTGTGCAAACGGTTACAATCTTCTGATATGCGAGCATCTGCATTTTTTTTTTTTTTTGTTCGACTAAGAGAGGTTGAAAATATTAAATTCATTTATGTACACAGCAGAAATCAAGAAAAACATTATATGACGAGAAAAGGAGTGAACCGCTATGAAGGCTTGTCCATCTGCAATGAAATAATGCTGCTTTCCGTAGAAATACGTCATTGCAGGTGCGAGGGCGTTGAGGATGGATTGCCTTTCGCTTCCGCCACGATTGCCAACTGCTGTGACAGAGATTTCATCGCTTCGCTATGAAACGATTCCCAACTATGAGGCAGTCAGAGAAATTTTCAAAAAACATCTGGAGACGAAGAGCTTCAAGGTAACCTTTACTTCTATGAGTTTATATCTCAACCTTGTGCACGTTTATGGGCGCAAAAATCGTTCATCATTTCGGTTGACAGTCGTCTATATCATCTGAAAATCTCCGAAACCGGAAACAAAAATACCATGTTACGAATTTGTTGATGCGATTGCGAGGGATGATAGGCTAATCTCACGGAATGGTATCATTGTCGCTTTCATATGTCTACGACTGGACAGACTGAGCTACAAGTGCTTCAAAACACATTTCAGAAACGAATCGTTATTTGTAGTTCTAGGAGCGCACCAGATCTTGCTGTAACTCTTTAAAAAATTGGATTGAAAAAGAAGTGAATTCAGCTCAGCAATTTACGTAACGAAAACAGAAAATTTCGTAGTCTAGATTACCAATGAAATTATGTGACAAACACCATGGAAAACGCATCTGAAATAATAATAAAACTGCTTTAATTTACAAAAACCTTATCTTGTACTCAGAAATAGCATCTTAAAATGCGTGGTGTTTGTAGAAGATTGCACTTCGATTTCTTTTACGTATAATATTTTATTTGATCCCGTCATACTTTTTTCTGATAGACGTAAGGGCGATAATATGAATTGCGTTAGTAGTCGCGTGGCAGAATATACAACTGAATTGTGGAATTTAGATTTTGAAACTTTGTGCTAAAATGGCTTTAAAATAGGTCATTGGATATGCATTTTGCACAAAGTGGATAGGGTGGTTGGTTGACCGATACCAATGGTTTACTGATGAGAAGCACGGGAGAGGAGAGCGACCTGAAGTTGGTGAACATTCAGAATGGAACAGCATAAAGAATGCAAAAATTGTCGTAATAATGAGATAGAAAAGGATGTTCTTCTTAAGATAAGATCGAAGTGGGATTGGATTTCGACGATGAGTGCTGAGAGCATAGATAGTGCCGTACGTCAGGCGACTAATCATGAGCCAGCCAAGAACAACTAATATGCCGACAGCTGACGAGCATAGGCATAGCAGGAAGGAAGGCGAGCTTTTCGTTTCAACAAGTAGATTATACGAAAATATTCAGAATTGTAATGGTCCACCTGGCATTCAATTTCTTATTCGCTTTGCATTGCTAGCAGATTGCATAAAAGAAATTTTGCATTAATAGATAGTTAAACCATAGAAGTGGATCTTTGAATCAGTGAATTCTATTGCGATAATATTGCAACGAGCCTTTGCGCAACATTACTGTAATGCGCTAAAGGCTTTCTCAATACTTGCTCAACTCCAACTTGTTCTACCAGTGTTCAACGTCGTCATTCGTTTTAATATTACATCGTTTATCGATTTGAAGGTGTTGCATCGATATATTCCAAGAGAAGGACCCACGTAACCCAAATGGGAATGAGCCCATAATAATGTCGCCTAAGTATTGCAAACGAAGTAACCTTGAAGGAGGTCTTTAGAAATGTAGCACCTTCTTAGAAATAAGTATTTAATAAATGCAAAAAACTAGGCGAAGGCAATGCGAAGAAAGCAAAGATTGGAGGCGTTTAAGCTTAACAGCCACTGAAATATGCTGCAAATAAAAAGGGAATTAGAGGAATCTTTGAGGATTTTGTATGTAATTTAGCATCACTGTTTTCCATGATATATTTTCCCTTTTGAACTTAGACGTTCATTTATGCTTATTGCAAGTACCGCACATTTATATCCGGAAATCTTAACAGTCTATTTGAAATAAAGTCGCAACTACACGAATTGGTAATTGTCCCTATCTTCGTATGCTTTTCTTTCTCATTTCTTTCATCAACATCTTCATGAAATTCCCTATTATAGATTTTACAATTACTTTCTTTTTATGTCTCCAGATGGTTCTGTAAACTTTTAAACTAAAGTTCGTAAGACTAATTATTCATTATATTAGCATCCCTTATAATTCAACAGGTCGGATGTGTTAGGTGCAACATAAACGTCAAATTTTATGCGCTAAAGCTCAACGAGACAGTTGTAGCTATTTTGTTCAGCCCTCTAAGATCAGGTGTCAAGGTCTAAATTGCTCGACTAATCGAGTTATAAAGATCGCAGCTGTATTGTTGTTATCCCTTTTGTTCGATTGGAGGGCAGTCATATCGTTTGCTTACGATCAAAGATAGAACTAGCGCTAATAAATTTGAGGAATCCATGTAAATGCAGCGTTCTTCCAACCATCCAGAAAGAGCGTATCAACGTTACGTCCCAACGTTTATTTGCTTTCGAAATCGTTAAATGTTCGAAAACAAAATCTCATACATGAAAATCAGAATAAGCAAGCATCCACCCCATCGAGCCTTGCTCGTTTAAATTTGTGCAACAGAACCTTTCTCCATTCCAGATCCATTAAACCAACTCTCTTATTTACTTTTTGGAACTGACTGACTTAGAGGCTTGAATCATAACAAGATTTCATGTTCTTTCGAAAGGCCATCAGGCATGGTTCAGGAATGATCTTTCGACCATTCCATTTCAAAATCAGTAAAAGAAAAAAACATGTTGAAAGCATTTCATATGCTTTCAGCAGTAATTGTTCACTGTTGCAGTCATATTAAGGCAGCAAGCAGAGAGTTCACTTGTCGTAGGCCAGACGATTATACGCTCTGCTTCATTTTTATACATGCAATATAAATTTTATATATGCAGTATTAACCCTTTTAATGTCCTTTTCAGAAATTCTGTTTATCGACATAATTATACAAAAGCCAGTCAAGCCCTTATGATTTGCTTTTCAAAACCAAGAAACACCTCTCTTGTCGTTTCCATTCGCTCTCTTGTTATGCACACATTTCTCATGCTCATCCGTAGATGGTCTTGTTCGTTCGTTATTGCTCATGTCGTTCGTTATTCACTCCGCTTTGAAGTAGCGGCAGCAGCTACTGATCGCTCGCTTTGCTTTGAACTTTCTGTATAAAATGTTGTAACGCTCATCGGTGAGCCGATTTCTGACTCGTGCAGGTATTACTTTCGACGTTCAGGCTCGAACTTTCCGTCAACACAACATCCCCCGCCGTCACCTCGTTCTTGCACTTCGGTGATTTCTTCATACACATCTGCATTTAAACATAAGGAAGTTACTTCTCTCTAAATCTCAAAAAAGAACCTCTCAGAATGTGGCGCCTTGTATCAACGGCGAAAGGAAGCGTATATTAAACACTCGGGAGCCAATACTTTTGCGGTGATTTTCATCACATTTAGGCAATAATGAGCAAATTGAGACGATTTCAAATGTCCGATTTGCATTTTACAACGTCAGGCGCCAGGCCATTCCTTGATCTACTGAACTGAACTTGGCGATTAATGAGTGTCCCAATGAGGTGGTCCCAGGCCGTAGGAAGACAAAAACCTTGGTTCAACACTTAAGGAATAGACCGCGACAAGAAAACACAATGTGACATCAACAAAACGATAGCTATAGACGTAAGCTCAAAGCAGCCATACTTGCACAGACAGGATGCAGCATAGGTGACATCTGTGAGGAACTAACGCTTTCAGGCTTCCTTCGTGCTCGAACAGGCTTAACGAGATCACGACTGCGAGCGGTAAAACTTCGATTGAAAATGCGACCTCACTAAATCTCAACAGTTGAAGTGCAATTTCAATGTTTTATGCAAATCTGGAGCACTGCATTATAATCTGATCTATATTTCTTCGAAGTCAAGGAAACAGTTTTCAAATGTCTGCTTTACAGAAGTAACACTTATTTCAGGAATTTGACCCTATGGCAAGGCATCAGCTTAATAAAGTAGCCGATCTTTACTGCAGATTGAGATGCGAGTTCTCATTGTTTACACGAATGGCCCAGTGTCGACGTTGAAGTCGGTACCTCACAGGTCCTCAAAGGGTGGATTAAATCTTGGATTGTGTTTTGCTGTTGCGCATGAAAAGATAAATTCCCACAAATTTTTGGTCGGTCGTGGGCACATTTTATTCAACCTGCGCTCAGCAGGACTAGTGATTCCATTCTCAATACAGATTTACCTTTCCTAGAGCTACACAAAATCCATACATGCAGAGTCAGTGAAAATGTTCGACGTGCTTGTGGTTTGTAATGGATAACGTCAAAAAAACAATGGGGTCTGATGTGCGATCTCCGAAAAGGCTTATCTTTGCATCTCATTAACTTTGACTTTCGCTGACAGACAGCCTAAAGCAACTGGATGCAATACAGAAGCCAACGCACTCATGAGAGCCATGAGGGAGTCCAAGAAACTACAGCTAGTTGCGGAATATCTTTACTCAAAATCTCCCGTGAATTTGGTAATGCTAGATTGTGCTTGTTGGAACTCTCTTTTGGAGAACACGGAGCGCTTCCTTCGCTTTCAGGACGACTTTACTGAAGTAATTTCGCCTGGGGGTTCGGAGTGGATGGAGACATGGACAACTTATTCAATGAAAATCCTTAGACCTTTGGACTGAGATCCCATTCGCGTTCTTGCGCACTGAAAAACTCAAGATGCGGGAAGTATGACATTAGTGTAAGTGTGGCTTCTTAGAGGAAAAGTTCTTGGCTTAGTGTTGCATCAAATTAAGTGAGCTTTTACAACTTAGAAATGGTGAAATCTATTTTTAGAAAAGTGGTGTAGGTACAGTATTGTATCATTCTTAGGCAAGAACCACTAGTATAATATTTCGCAGCAAATTTTGCCAGACAACATCACTGTCTATAAATTGCAACCACTGCTACTTTATTAGTATAATTGTAGCTTTAAAACGTCTCTATTCACATGTGCAAAGAAAACTGCATACTTAAAGTCAGTAAGAATATCAGTATAAATGACTCTGTGTTAGAGTGGGTGTAAGAACAACGTCGTACTTCCCTCACCTGGAATTATTCAATGCGCAAGAACATAAAAGCATGCAGAATGGTGAACTTCAGTGTCATGAGGATCTCTACCGCGGAGCATTACAGCAGTGGATCTTTATCTAGTAGTACAACAGTCGTAAGAACATGCTCTTGTGACAACACGCCATTCAAGTTGCCGTGCGACACTGCCGCCCTTGCAGTTCTGCTGTAAGACACTTCCCAAGGATTCCGCCACAGAGTACTTACCCATGAGACATTTGGGTTAAAAACTTATGATATGATTCGAGCGTTCTGCTATCCCCAGTGATTTTTTTCCACGCACTCTAGTAATCTGAATGAAACACGCATTCACAATGCTCTTAGATGTAAGGGACCATCCAAGTGAATTTCGCTGCGTTTTTTAACGTTGTGGAAAGAATTTGCACATGCGAGTTTCCTGTCGTTCATAGCTCCTCTGGAAGAAAGCGATTTGGGGAGATGAAAGCTACAGAAATGTTTTTAAAGCATATCAGTTGGTGCTGCGTGCCGTGCGACAGAGGTTCGCGAGATGAAACAGCTGGAAAGATGGACATATAAGTAGGGTGCCTCACACAAGACGACCCGGCGACGCGTTGCTGCAACAATCTGCAATAAATGCATAAAAGCTACGCCTGCCTTGTTCTCGGTTATTGCGGGAAATGTCTTCAGTAAACTGATTCAAAGGAAATTATACCATCGAAGAGTTCAAAAAATGGTGGGCGAGCAAAAACCCCATGCTAGAATTCATTTTCAGCTATCATTTGCTAAGAAAATTCAAATGCACGCTCGTTGTTCACAAGAAAGCTCGTTGTTTTTGGTGTTCATTTGTGAGTTTCGCTTTTTTGCGTACGGTTTCGTCAGTTTGCGGGTGAGAACTATTTTAAAATACGCTGCACAAATCTTGCCTTTCGCTTCGCTATAGTTGTGCTGAAAAACGTTTTCAACGATCTGCACCTCCAGAACTGACTAATGAGAATAAAGGACGGTCGCGACATGAAGCAAACCCCCTTGCTTCAGAAATATTGTGATGTTCCATTTTTAAATTTGCCAGGTGACAAGCTTTACCAAGGCAGGGGCAGGAAGGGGCTCTCTTACCCTTGACCATTATGAAGGTCGAAGTCAGAGACAGGTGATACGTATATCAGCAATATGAACAGTTTAACAGTCCTGTACTGCCAAAATAAAGGCACCCAGAAAATGTCTTTACTTTAGAGGCATGGACGTTTCACATCAGCGGCATAAGTTTACCTGCATAAGAGCAAATAAAGTAACGGCTACACCTCACTTTCTTGGTCTGGTCGCTTCAAAGTATATGCATATTATTGGCAGTGTAGCGAAAAAAATGTTGCATCTCATCCCCACTGTCACAATCACAAAATAGCTTTGCCTAATGCTCTGAGATGCCGTGCTTCAGCGACTCCCACTTGATTGCGGGCATCGATCCAGTATGTTGAAGCTCATTTTTACGTACCTGCAAAGTGAATAAAACAGACTTGGTGAGAACACCCATGCCGTGGGCAGAGAAGTATAGAATGAAAAATCTGCAGATGCTCTTCACTAGCGAGTGGATGAGCATTGGTAATGTTCCTGTTCACCAAACACCGTCTTTTTTATTTTGTTCCTATGTTATGAAATACCGCAGCATAATTCAGCTAAAGACGGTTCGCTAGAGCAGACCAGTTAAGGAAGAGTTTTGGTTGAACAGAGTGGAAAAACTTGAGAAAATTTGCAATGGAAGAGGACAGCTTTTCCAAAAAAAAACTTTTTACAAAAAATGCTCAGTCAAGGATTTCTGCAGCAGAAGTCGCCACTGAAAAGTACTGATTTCAGGAGGGAATCCTGGAAAACGCCATAAATCACTACAGAGTGATGCCTCAATTGTGGTTCATGAAGGGTATTCAGGGAAAATCAGCATCATTTCTTCTGAGAATATCTTCATCTTCTCCTGAGACACGCTGTTGCTGTGGCATGGCTCCACACCACAATACATTTTCAAGCTAGGCCATCAAAACAAGGACCTTGAATCTGCCAACATTTATCATCTATCGCAGCGTTACTTTGACCAGGACAAAATGAGCAACATACGACTTCGATTTTAGCTTGGGAATATTGATCTAAATTCTACTGAAGTTAAGCTATGGAAATTCTCTGAAAGTCCACAGGTCAAAATAGCGCACCTCACACTCGGCTCCGACGAGTAAAATATAAAAGGGACAAGAGATGAAAGGGCCAAGTAACAGAAAAACTAACAATGGATTGAGTCGAATATATAGATGTTTGTGACGCCGTCATAGCTACACAGAATCGTACATTCATAAACACTCGTGCACGCACATGCACGCGCAAATAACCATTTATAAGTGTTTTTGACAGTGCACATGAACTTCGAAAACGCGACACTGAAAACACTTCAGGTATTGATCTGTGGAAGCATAGGAAAGACAGTTCTTCTTGATTGAAAATTTCCCCTGTAAATTGGGAAGTTATAACTGCTGGTTAAATTGGCTTACCTTTACTGGTGAAGCTATCGGACAAGCGCAAATGTGCCAGCTACATAAAAATTTCGCAAAGGAGCATAAAAAGAGTCCCAAACACAAATAAGAACGCTAACACGGTAACAGCCTAAGAAAGCACATTTGATTTCATTTCTTTCGACAAAAGTGATCACAGTAGTAACCATTAGTTCGTAACATTTTACTCACAAATTTGTGGGTTTTTTTTCAAATTGCAGTTAACGCTCATAGGGAAGAATGTCGCCCCCCGACGGTAGCTTGGATGATTCAGATGCATCGAGAAGGAGGTAAGTGCTGATTCGAGCTCAAGAGCTGTGAAACAGCAGCCTTATTAAGCCTTCTCTGGCTACGCCTAAAAATGATCGAAACGAGTGCGATAGAATTCCCTCAAAAATATATTGAGAACTTCAATTACGAACACTAAATTTTGCGCACCTTTTTTGCGTTGCTGCATGTTGGCTCTATAAGAGATACTTTTTATCTTCAAAACAGCATCTGACTATGCATGCAAATGTGATGTTTATTTATGCTATCATGTCGTTTATTCTCGCTCTATATTAGATGTAAAAATGATAGAGGGAAGCACTAGCGACAAGAAAAAGGTGACGGGAAAGATTCGTTTTGCCGACGATGGGGAGCAGATTGAGAAAGCGAGTGGAAGGTAGATCGAGGTCGGAACTAGCTCTCTAAAGCTAGCAGGAAAGAGATGACCGACCACGCATAGAGCAACACATCCATCAAGTAAACGGTCACAGCGGTTAGGGCGAGTGTGGATGCTATTCGGTTCAATTTACGGCATTGCCTTTCAGCGGTTACGAGTCAATCACGCCAGCGGAATTAATGGTAACTCCTCCAACGTACGTCGTTCGCGAAACAAGCGACGGAAGATTGGTTAGTGATGACAAAGGTTTATTACAAATACGCAGCCTAGTTCACAAGCTAATGTTGCAAGCTGTAACGTCCCGAATTTTGCTAATTATAAAAAGTTGTCTTTTTCAGTGACTTCAGACTTCATGAGACGGGGCATCCGATCTCCTCCCCTCCCGCCTCTCCAACTCGCATTATGTGCTTATGGGGGTAGCTGTAACTGCCTACTTCAATCTTCTGTTTATCAAGGTAGGGGTAACAGGAACTTCGGTTATGCGTGCAAAATTTTTGTACACGGGATGTGCTGAGAGCATCCGAAATTGTGAAAGCAACGTTCAATGATGTGGTTTAACGAAGGTCCTTACGATTCGCTCATATCGTTATTTACGCATCGGAGCAGTACGGGATGATGTTTGAAAGATTAGAAGGAGACGTGGGGAAGGGAGCCAATTTGGTGAATGGAAGCAATGATGGGAAGCGAGGAGGTGCGACGATGGAAGAGATCCCAGTCCTAATGCGCCTCTAGCCCAGTAGTTCAGGTGCTCTTCGTTTTCCAGATAAGAAAGCGCTGCGCTGTCACTCTTTGTCGCAACATGTGGGGAC
Organism: Baylisascaris procyonis; assembly: GCA_037389465.1. Classification (NCBI taxonomy): domain Eukaryota; kingdom Metazoa; phylum Nematoda; class Chromadorea; order Rhabditida; family Ascarididae; genus Baylisascaris; species Baylisascaris procyonis. The sequence goes on from JAZARR010000072.1 coordinate 500,861, forward strand.
CGGAAAGAGGTTGAAAATAGCCATCACTGTAAGTACTCGTAATTTTCTGAGATCTTGGGTTCCTTCTGCTGCAGGTCTCATGTCTAAGCGACTCAGTACTTTATTAAGCAATTCCCTTCTTCAGCCACTGCGTATAGATGCTAGGAGAACTTTTGTCACAGACTGCAACGAAACGGTAAGCGTCAGATTTATAATACGATTTACGAATCGCCGACTCCCCCGCGGATTATAAAGATTCGAAGTTTTCTGGCTGTCGATTTAGATGAACTCCATGACTGTATGATGGAAATTCGCCATACAAGGCATGCTCTGGGAAATGGTTGTTAACTCAAGTAATTGTTAATTCGATACCTGCAGAGCACGGTAGGAACAATTTTGATGAGTCGTTCTAAAGCGGCTGCAACGTGGTCTAGTTGCAGGTAAACGACAGTTTTGGTGTGGAATGGCCTGAGCGCCCTAGTTATGGGCGGTATTCACTCGATGCTTATGAGGTGAGCATGGGGTGTACGGAAAAAAGGCAGTTTGTTCGATGTGATGGGACGGGCGGGACGCATCCTCGGAAACTTGACGTCACACCTAATGCTGTGAAGTGCCTCAAAAACATCACCTCTGCCCGCCACAAGAAGTTTTAAGATCGGCGCCAAATTTCGCTAGCATGGGTTCTGCGGATCGTTTTTGAAAAAACTACCCGATCGCGTCCCATCTGTACTCTCCTTCTTTCCCCGAACGCGGTAGAAAAAATGTTTTTGACAGACTTCACCACCTCCTACCTTTAAGGATGCGGATTCCAAGAGTCACGCTTCAAATTTTTTACAAAAACGTGGATCCGGAAATCTCGCTCTTAAAATAACAAAAGCTTCAACTCTGAGTTCTTTTTCCCACTGTTAGAATTGGTGGTGTTTAGTGGTGTCACCAAAGCATAGTGGAAAAATGTGTGTTTGACAAAGTACAAGTGGCTCTCAGCTGGGATGCAAGAAGCGGCAGTAAGAAACCTTTTGATTTTTAATTTGTATGCCGCTTTTGGAATGATCATCTGGAGGTGGAAAACTGTTCTTAACTGTGCTAAAAAGTTGATCAGACGGTCAAAATTCTATTCTTTTTTTCCAAGGAAACATTTTCCACTCTCTATCTTTCGCAACCCAGGATGGCCATATTTGACACCGATATGAGGACTCTCTAAGGTGTTCATCATAATTATAGTAAGGAGCGATGTGCTGGACAATTATGGAAGGACCATTGAAGCGACACAGTCATTCTTGCAGGAATCCTGAGACCGCATTATTCCATTGCTCAGCGTAGATATGCTCATGTTATGCTCTCTTAAAAGGTGTAGGAATGCAAGCCACCCAACCTCCTGCTAATCTGTAAAAGGAACCTCCTATAAAAGGAATCTTTCGCTATAGCTTTAAACTCACTAGGCTCCCTGACGCACCATGACCCTAAACTCGACTGGGACGTTGTCTAAACAAGCAAATAAATCTCCGCATTTACAAGAAGCATATGGGGAAAAGCGCAATTCGATCACAGAAAAGCAAAAAAGCGGTGAAGCAAGAGCACAGCCCATGTCAGTTTCAAAATGCTCTAAGATGCTTGGGAAAAAAAGGAATGGAAGATAGCGCGAAACGACCATTACAAGAATATGAGCGATGAGGACATTAGGAACACGAGGTTTACAATGAGGTAGAGGCCGTGGGATTATGTCGGCTTTGCCTTTTGCTATCAGATGGCCTTAGATGTTATAACTTTGGAAATGGTGTATGAAAGGCAAATTTAATGCCTCGGATAAATACACAAAAACTGATGGAGAATCTGGCTGAGAAGCGGCATACTGTATGCCGACAGTAGTACAATAACGATAAGAAATATTAAGAAACATGCAGAAAGACTTGCTATGAAGGCTAGCAAGATATATGCCCTCATTGTACATCTACATTCTTACGCGAGACCTGCGTTATGTCCTTTGGTAAGAACTTGGAAAGTTGCATAGGAAATCATGGACCGAGAGTTATTACAATTAGAAGCAATAATGGACGACTTCTACAAAACAAGGCGTCTCGGACTCCAGAGTAACTCTAATTATAGACCCCAGACTCCAACACAGGTTCCGCGGAAACAGCTTTTCCCTCTCTCCCCCGCTCTTCGAGAAAGAGAAGGTCCACTAAGTCATTAGGTGCATCGAGTTGGTGTTCATAGGTAGACCGGGTCGGAAGCTAAAAGAGCCTTCACGGAGGCCCCCAAGTCGCCCGCACTGTATCAGTATCAACGCACGTAGTTCGTGTCCGCACTTTTCTACTTGATGTGGGAAAACTGAAAAAGAGCCAAAGATTATGGGAAACAAGTAAACAGGTAGTGGTAGCAACCAGAAAAATAGATCTCTCAAAAATCACAAACCTTTCAATTCGTAATTACTAACTTGACCCAAAGAGGAATAAGCCGGATACTCAAAACAAGCCGGGCGCTATAGCAGTAAGTTACTCGTTGAAAAGCTTCAGAAGAGGTGAGAAAGATCTGAAGAAGGCAGGAAGAGAAAGTCGTCTTTTGAGTTTGTGCTCAGACTTTATCTCCTTCAAGCTGAGGATTCAAATTCAGATCCCACTTCGACAAGGGTCACAGCCGAAGGCCGGCCCCTTGCTTCGATTCCTGGTATGTAGATATTGGAACCACACCTCGATTCGAACCGGTTGTAGTCGATCCAAAGTTTGTTCATCACCGATGAGAAGCACCTCTACTTGGTATATTCACCTGATAAATGTGTCAGGAGCGTTTGCATCGGGGAGCCATCGTCACCGATACCTGCAACGCGACTATCTGTGCACGATGGCACATGTAAGGACGACCATTATGATGTCCAGCAGAGGAAAAGCTTGCAAAAAAGAGACCTGTTAAGTTTAGCTATGAAATAATTGTATTAGCGAATACGCAACGAAGAGATAATTTATTGCAGTATTAATGAATAAGGATACCCGAATCTAATCCACTATTATTTGCTTCTTTCGCTGGCATTCATGAGCACCCTTCACTGCAGTTGCCTTTGGAAGAATGCATCCTCGTTTTTGATGCTCCAAGATCGTGGATGATAAAACCTCGCCTCGTAGGGCCTCCTTAGAAAACTGCATTATTATTCGCGAGAAGCAGGAATGCAGCTCCTGGCAGCAAGCAGTTATGTCAGAGAGGGTGCTGTCTGACCTATCATGGGTTCAGCGTGTTTTAGCGCAAGTTGTCGCAATATGGTTTAATCTCGTGCTAGACTTGCCTCTCAACTGATACATTAAAAACATTTTTTCAACCACAAATTATAGAAAAAGTGCTTGTCTTATGGGTCTAGAATGATATCCCCTTTGTCGACTTCGAACTTTGACGTCTTTTATGGGTCTAGAATGAACATGACACTTTGAACATTTTATCTAGAGGAACTGGATAGATAATAGGTTTAAAAAACACTGTAGCTGGCCTTAAGTTTACCTTGATCTCATGCTGACTTTCTTCCTCCTCTGCAAACTATCTTTTGCATAAGGAGCTGCTGTTTAAAAAATCTCCAATATATCAGATTGAACGACCTGATCGGACCTCATCAAATTAGTACCAGTAGATGAACTAATTTTGTCGCCTCTTCTCGCAATATGAAGAAAACCGCGGACGTTCATTTTTCTTGATGTCATCTCCTAAATACGGCGCGGTCATGGCTCTTTTCGAGTCAGTTATTTTTGGGTAACCAGGACTTTCCAGAAGCGATAGAAAAGAGAAGTGCAATGTTCCTATCAGTTATAGTTTTCCGCATCAGCATATTGAGGGAACCGGTATGTGTGACGATTGGAGGAGTGCTGAGTGCTCTGGAGCTCAGTTCTGCCAAGGGGCTAAAAAGTATTCCTCTATCGGTGATCGCTTCCTTGAGAGCTGAAAGACAGCGATATGAATCTTTCACGTCGAAAGATGCACAATTTAGATGCGTTTTCGCAAGGTATGAATGACGCAAGGCTTATTCATATTCCTATGTTCTCAGTCTTACTCAACATTGAATTACATTGATGGCGCCTGCAAATATAACCAGACGACAAATCGCTTCCTGTTCGCCTCATTTCTAAACTGTCTCAACATTTAAATTGGTGTGCACATCTAAACGTCACTATATAACATCCAATAGCAAATGCATCATGTTCTTTGTGCTGGTAACCTTTCGCTCTCCACCTTACAACTTCACATATCCCACCTCCATACTCTTGCCAATGCTGTAAACTGTTGATGTCAGTGCTGCGAACTGTTGATGCTGATGAACTACTAAACTGCTGGTTCCGATGGAAAATGCTGGAGTAGCTGAATCGTTTATCAACATCGGTGAGAACAACAGGTCTGCTGAACATCTACAACGTCGAGAAAGATTCACCCTAAAAACTTCTTACCAAGAGTTCTGAAAGTTTGGCATCAATGTTCGAGGATTTCCTCACGTCCATTCGAGAGTCATACGAATTATTCATTTTCTTTACACCAGTGTTCGCTGAAGCACATTCCTACATTGAGCAGAACACATCTGGGTGCAATATAATCAGCAAAGTTGGATAAGAAACTACGCATTCAACGTTTTCTAAACTACCTTGAACAAGAATATCGATGCTGAAATTAGCTATTTGGGGAATTATCTAAGCGCCGGTGAAATCGTCTCAACTCCCTGGAGGACAACTCGTCTAGCGGATCTTGAAAGCTAGTTTTAATTGGCTGGATGGCTTGACCTTACCCCCTGTATTCCGCTGATGCTGAACAACATAGAGGCCGCTGTTTGCAGCATAGCTTGGCGTCATTCTAAAACCTTTCGAATGCACGCTTACACTTCTTGAATAAATTGCATATTCTGTTATGAAGGCGGTCAAACGTGGAGAAGAAGTAACACCGAGACGTCGCCGCGGACATCAACGAAAGAACAAGCATGGGCATTCCAGCAAAGCAAGTGAAATGTGGGTTTTTACTTCGACCAGTATTTATTCATTTGCGCTTGTACATGCATCTCTCCTGGTAGTGGTAACAATAGTGGTAACAATGCGTAAACAAAATTAATGAACGGGCGAAAAGGATATCCTGAGCGCAATGAACATCAGAAAATGAACTATGACGAACCACAATATTTGACGGACCTGAAGCTACACAAGCAAAGAAGCACTGCGCTATCTCGAATTGCGTCAATGCGGAGTGGTCCGGCAAACGTGAAGCACAGCCAGATGCCATAAGGATATTCGTAGGGTACCTAGTTGGTGGAATCATCATACTACAAAAATATGAGGAAATAGCAATAAAAGATATCGCCAAAGGTGCTCGTAGGAGGCGTGCTTCTTCAGGCAATGCTCAACTATAAGGGAACCATAACACTGACCTGATGAATGCTAAGAGATATACAGAAGAAATGCGTGAAAGATTACTGTATCATCCTCGCCGTTTTCTGACAACCATGCATAATAATTGCGTTATAGCTGCCAAATCGTAAATGAACTACAAACGCACTCAAGGCTGCAAACAAAGGAAGGGTATTAGAGGAATTCCTTCCCACACACTTTCTTTAAAATTACGAATAGTTGTTGGGTTGTGTTTGGCAATGGCGTATTAAAATAAATTCCCTCGTTTACAGTAAATCCTGGATTCCATCGGTCAAGGTTGCGTGCAACTCAAAATTATCATTATTTCCTCCTTTGAAAACGTCTCACTTGACTTTTCCACTTCACCGACCCCAGCGAAATCATGATTCGGCTACTGAATGCATCAGAAGAATAGGCATTAATAGAAGACAACTTAGCATAGGTCGTTTGTGAAAATATACTTCATTTTTCTATTTTCCTGTCCTAGCATTGTCCTAGGGCATCTGATTTCGAGAAATCCCGCGAGAACGTATGATGTTGATAGCATGGCACCATGTCTCCAAATGGGGGCTTAAAAGCCTTTGCCACAAGAAACCTTATATTGGTGCGGACGGTTACCGAACACAGCGGTGTACCGGCTCATCTACCCTCCATTCTGTCTAGACTATGTAAGAAATTATCAAACAGTGCAGAATTGTATTTGTAGCATAAATTTCACTGCCATGAATTTTGTGGTCAATTGGGTGAAGCTGTTGGACGGACAGATAGGATGCACATGTTCACCTCACAATTACTGAAAAAATTGCGGAGAAAAAGCGTTATATATGAACGAAAAAAATCATAATGACATTGTCCACAGAAGCGTCTCGTTAGCGGTTAGAACAAAATCTTCAATTAGAAATTGTTTCAGCTGCACCACACTTGTCGTAAAAAATTTTGGGTACCCACTAAACTTCTTCGCAAAGAATCTATGATTGATGCAGCAGACGCTAGATCTGAAGGAAAATGTGTTCTTGAAAATTTCAAGGCATATGAGGAAAATTTCGTAAACCTTCCAAGTTTCACCTCATTTACTTCATAGTTTATGAACTATAGCTAAAGATGGAGTGAGCAGTCAAAGGGAGAGGGCTGAGAATGAGCGTCTGATTCTCGCTCATCGCACTACGATGTCATGGTGGCGGCTAGTCTTCCTGCTCTTTTTATCCCTTCCTTCCCTCAAAGGAGAGCAGAGAATTTTCGATGCAAGAAGAAGTGCTAAGGACCTCTTATGAATGCTGGCCTTCTCGAACTGCTTAGTGACATCCACGTTATCGTTTGTGAATATAATTGTGCGTCTGTTTATGATCTTCTCAGCCAAAGCATCCCCACTGACGATTTCTGTCTGCTGCTTGCTTTGGCGAGAACTTCACTTTAAGTGCTCGTCCACGTAATGAATAATCCTAGTTCAAAACTCACGTAGTCACGATTTTACGACGCAGCCTAGTGCTTATAACTGAAGAACTAATTGCTCTTTAAGACCTCCATCAAAGCACACCTGCTTCACGATTTTCGACATCCTGACGGATGCGCAGAGATCATAAAATTTTTAAAAAACAGAGTCCTTTTATAAAACTACTCCGCAAAACTTTACAAAGTGTGTAAAACACAAATCATGGCACATGATTCCACCAGAGTATTAACGTAAACAAATTCGAAAGTCACTGAAGCCACCACTTTTCACGCGCTTTGTCCAGAACCATGACTTCTATTGCACAACATGCCACAAGCCCAGCATCGTTTTCAGAACTTGTGTCAAGGTCAGCGCCAACACTTATGGGCCGGTCATTTCATCGTATCCTAGTGAACGTATACCAGAGGGTGAAGGTGACAGGATTTTGCAGGAAGAAAGCTCATTGGCTACGCAGGATTTTGCAGGAAGAAAGCTCATTGGCTACGATTGGGCAGGTGTGCCACGCGAGGGATGAGTGATTGTCTAATCGCTCCACGTTTACAGCAAAAGGGGAAGACTGCACGCTCGTTAGGGGGCATGCATCAGTTGTAATCACTTGACGAGCAGACGCGAGCAAGAACATACGCGTCAGATCTAAGGAGCGAGATAAACTGATGGAATTTGGCGAAATGTGAATGAAAAAAGCACATTTACATAGGCAAAAGAGTGGTTCAACTCTTGCGGTGCTTGCAGCTGCTATTGCAGTTGAAAGGCTGAAGAAGGTTCTATGGCAAACGCAATGCCTCAGTAATGGGACGAAAAAAGCGAGTTATCAAGAAACAATACAGGAGAAACAGGAGTTTTGTGATGTGGGAACAATTTTGACATTATGACTTCAGAAACTTAGCGTCCATGAAACTGAGCTTTCCGTGCATTACGGATTCAAATTTTTTTGAAGAAGAATTTTAATTGGTCAGATCCTATTGGAGTCGACCTTGTTCAAAAAAGTGAATGCATTGTCGTGTATGACACTGACATGTCTCAATAAAGGCTGTCAAGAGCGCACTGGGATGATTAGTGCGGAATCGTCGGGAATATTTAATATCGTGGTTTACAAAAAGATGCTGCAAAGTTGTTAGCTTGTCACTATGGTCATATGCGATCGTTCGATTAGTTCTGCTTGCTAAATTTGCGAAAATTCCTTGAATGCATGGCTTTACAATATGTAAGAAGTCGTTCGCACCATGCATAATATCGCAACTGCTCAACGACGGCATCAATCAATTTTCGCCAATCCTTTCACATATATCGTTTAGAGAACCTGTCTTGCATACCTGGATAGCCAATATTGCTATTAGTATCATTTTCTACCTACATGACCTCAACAATACCGTATTCAGTCGTGACGATGAGGGAGGAAGCGAGCCGTGCAATCACGAGTCGCATCGTTCGAGCAGAAGAAAGAAAGAAGGAAAGGCTAGTTATAGCAATCATATGCATTCGACAGTTGGCCTCCATAATACAAGAGGTTTTCCTCTGAAATTTTCCCTAAAATAATAAAGTGAATGCATTACAGAAACAAACTCCTGTTCTTAACACAGTTGAGGGAATGGTAATATTACAGCTAACAGAAGTTGAAAATTGCTGAAACAAACTTGCTTTTTAACTTTTTACAGAAACAAAATCATAAGCAGCTTTTAAACTGAACTTAGAGAAACTGAAAACAATTGTACTAAAATGCAAATCGAATGATTTGAAGACTGCGTTTCCATGTCCATTTGCACTGCTACTTTGCTGTCGCTAGGCCTCATGAATATGTTGTTTTTATAGCGCACTCAGATGCAATTTGTTAAAGCAGTAAGTTTTGATCAGTGATACCTTTTAACCTTCAGTATTCTTTCAAGTCGCTATCGAGACATGGCTATCGGAGGTGAATGAACGATCGGATTTTTAATTTTAAGGACTTTCATAGGCAATAAGGATTTGCTCGACCTGGGTGTAAAATGTGAGTAATCTCGAACTACCGAATCTGTTTTTGGTCAGAATTATGAAGCCCGCAGTTGGGCGTTTGCTGGTTTTATGGTAAACCCAAGTTCCTTCATTCTCCACACTCTTTCTCCCTACCCCTCCCTTCTCCCATCCATTTATCTCATGTTTTGCAAATCTGACTGCGCCACGATCCGTCTAACAAAGATTATACTCTATATACTCGGCGAAAATTCCATACTCGCATACTGAAGTTCAAGAGTTAGAAAGGTTTAACCGTTCCGCAATCCTCGATAGTCCTATGCTCGCGATCGAACGGTCAAACAATAAACGTTGATCGATCTCATCGAAACAATCCGAATCTAGATGATAGCTGCAAATTTTTAGCTCATTTCAAACAAAAAACCTACCAATATTTGATAAAGAGGAAGCCATCGGACATGCCTTAAGTGTAATCGCGGTTGAATTCCTCCCTGGAGCAGTTTGAACTTTGAGATCGAAATAGTCAAAATTCTCTAATTGGCGATGAGAATACGAAATGTCCAAAAGGTGCAAATTTTCGAGTGCCAGAGGCAGAAAAGCTTATAATGTAAGCTTACAGTATAAGCTCACAGTATTATCGAAAGTAGAGTTTGCCGAACGAAATATTGTAAGCTAGCTTTTATCCTTGTCAATATTTTCGTACCGTTTTTCTTTCTGTGAATTTCTGCGAAACCTGCAAAGACTCTTGAGCAGACCGGTTGCAAGTCGCATAGGCTGCAGGATGGACTAAAAAAAGAACGTTTTCATACTTTAGCGAGCGGTTCTATAGAAAACGCTTATGAAAGATGGAAAATAAGTTTCTGGTCGCTTATTTGGAAAACCAGTCGAAAGAAACGCATGTAAGGAATGTTTCGCTGTCTCTGTCGTAAACTTCACGCAATCACCTGATCCATTAGGGAAAACTGCAAAACTCACATGTTATGGCAGCATCTTTAACAAATACTTGCATCTGCTAAGTCCCGATTTTTTTTGTGGCAGTCAAACTGTATTTTATTTCTGGTGTCAGAGCCTTACCTGCTTCAAAAAAATTTGGTAGGCATGACGTTACTGGCTTTGTGGCTTCGTTGCATTCCTTGGTTGTTGCGGGACACTAGGAATCAATGTTATCTGCGCAAAATTCCATGATTATCAACGTACCTTGAACCTTGCAAGAGATACGGTAGTGTAAAACGGAGCTATTCGCCCTTCAGTTGGTTACTATGAGTCCTTCATGACAAAGAGAGGACCATCAAAATGACGGTTAATAACAGAGTTATGAGCTTATTGTGGAAAGGCGACATTTTTTACATTGGCATGTTAAGATGACAACTAGATGAGCGATTCATTGGTTGGATTCCTTTGGATGTCGAAGAAAAACTATGTAAAACGTTTTGCAAATGGTTTTCCCATGAATATAAACACATTCACGCATGACTTCAGTGATTAAGAGGCGAACTCTTTCAATTTAAAGGAATAGTATTCATCGCATAATAGAAGTGTATAACCTGTATGTATCAACTATTGGAAATACTTTGTAAAACAGTATCATCACCTAAGTGATTTCAGACCGGAATGATCTGCAGAAGGAACTCAGCAGAATCAAAGCGGCACAAAGCGAGAGATGAATCTGACGACTACCTTTTTGTTGGTAAGAATAAAGAAGCTGTTCCCATTTCTGAAAGCAAAAAATATGAGAATGTGATGATGAAGAGAGGATTCTATTTATTAACGGACATAACAATACCTTTTGAAAGTATTAGATATATCCGAACTGTGTTTCAATTCCGGAGCAGCTATTCTACTAGTTTTTCGAACGCTTTGCAAGCCGCAATTTCTTGATCAGAATCCACGCCTCACTTGTTTTCTGAATCATTCTAAGAAGCAAATTGCAGCAGATTTTCAGTAGAGGCTCAGCTGTAAATAGCCAACTGCTAAAGGCTTTGAATCGTGCAAATTTTACACCTTTCTGAGCATTTCCAGTGCACATAATTATCAAAAATTTGAAGTTGTTAAATATAAAAGATTTCAAGGAAATATAAGTCAAACTTCACGTGAAACTAAGCGATAATCGACGCATATATCGTAGCCACTGTGCATGCTGCATAAATGAAGTAGAACAAAATAGCTGGAATGAGAGCGTTGCAATGTCAAATTTTTCGTTCCGAAAGGCAAATTTTTATCATTCTTATCAGATTTCGCATCGATGTTGAATATGATTTTGTTTTCTTTTTTTACATAGATCGATGGATTCGGGACGTCTTTGAATGCAATTTTAATTGCAATGAAATTGAAGGAACTGGAATTGGAAGTTGAAATTAGGAAAAACTAAAGTAAATCGGCCTGATATGTTGCGAGGTGACCCACTAAGGTCTCACTCTCATGCAGTGAATAGTTACGTTAATGTCTAAATAAGAATTGCAATAATTGAAATGAGTAAGTCGCTGTCCTGAATAGGATCTGCATAGTGCTGTTCCACAGACCTTTTCTGTCAGGTTTGTACTTACTCTTAATTATGGGGCTGTGCGACCCTGAACCGCACCTGATGCGGCGTAATTTCTCAATTTTCTCATTAGGAATTATGCTCATTTTCATGTCTCTCCATGGGTCACGAGTAGTCAGTCATCTCTTCTTACTTGAAGCGTTGGGTAGCACAGATATGAAAGGAGGAGGAAGAAAGGTTACTCATGCGCGATTATACCACCTTAACGTCGTCTTACTCTATCGTCAGCGCTCTAGTTGAGGCTCAGTCTTTTGGATTGAATAAAACTTGCAGAAACTTTACCCCAGTCACACTTTAATCACAGCATTGCAACTGGAGGAAATACTTAGAGAGGAATAAAACTGTAATATCAGCGATCCTGAAAATGGTTTTGTAATTTGGCCAACAATAAAACATCCTAGAATTTCGGTTGAATGGGTAAAGTCTAGTTAAATTATGCGTACAGCCAGCCACAGCCATCACCATAAACACGTCGTGCTTCGATCTCAGCGGATAAGACCAAAGCACCACGAGTTTATTTCGAAGCATTACAATGCTATAATAAGCTTCGCGAGGATCCATTTTCATGTGAATTGAATAACTACTTCCTGCAGTGTTGTGATTATTTTAGTTACTGTAAAGCTACTGAAAAAGCATTAGTCCCCACATGGAATATCGCTTCTTTCTCTTAAAGTTTCAGTTCTGGACCTTTCGATGCTTAAATTAGCTCCTTGCTGGGGAAATACGCATATATAAGCAAGGTTTCGAAGCTGCACCTGATCTCTCACCCTGTTTGACACTGGCATGCTTTGTGGGCTCAAAAACACTTCTGCAACCCAGAAGACAGGCAAAAATTTATGCAAAGCGCGAGATGTGAAACTAAGATTTCCACTTCGCCTTCCAGAGAGAACAGAATGACATGAAGGGCGCTCTTTCCCTGCTTATATTTCTTCTGCTCCTTACACTCCACACCCTCTTCTGGCAGCTTAATTTTAAACCACCATTCGCTCTCGAGACACGAAAATTCAGCTGCGTTTTCGATATTTTGCAGAAAATAAACACATGGAAGGGGCTCTCTTACCTACGACCATTATGAAGTTTTCTCGACGTTTTTCTACGTGAATCATTGTGAGCTGTTGCGTAAATCTTAGTACCTATGCCTCTGTCGTTTATGCATGTTTGTGAATGGGTACTTGAACAGGTTACTCATAGAGGTTGTTGGAAAAAAGCATTTTGCTAGCGATTTATATAGCACGCCCCTATAGTTTCAGAACGAACTCTTCATGTCTTTTTTTTCAAAATCTTCCATCTGCTCAGGTGCACTCTCGACTGAAGCGGTGGCCGAGCTTCTTAAACCGAACGACTTCCGTATTTACTATCAGATGCCGACGAACACTAATGTTTTCGTTCCGGTTCACATCCCACTTTGCCTCGCCTATAGGAGCACAATGGGCAAGGTGAAATCGATATTTACACTTATATTTGGATAAGATATACTAGTAGTTCATTTGAGTTTACACACTGTTCGATTACACCTTAAAGATTCCTTAAGGATAAATCGAGAACGTGTAGTTACTTGCGTTTAGGAGGTGGGACCCGTTCGCACAGCATAATAATTTGCATTCAACGATTACACTGCACCACCCACTCCAGCAGAAAAAGTATCGAGACAATGTATCACAAGAGTAAAGGAAGCTTTCCAAAAGAAATCGAGCTCAAGTTCGCATAGAATAATGAAGGCTACGAGCTGTATCCATTTTAGAAAAAGGAAAAAAAGCACTGTATGAAAGATTGCCGTGGTGGTAACTCTTCCCTAGCCTCTCAATTGTTGTTTTGGTTGAGCGATATTTCACCTTCCAATCATTTCTGCAACATTTTCCGCAGGGAGAAGCAGTGTACAGTTTGAAGAAAACAAACTAAAGTTGGTTTCACAAAGAGCAAACGAACACTTCAAACACCCCACAATTCACAACACCTGTCTCTTTAAAAAGTACGATCAGTAGCACTTCTTGGCTCAAATTCTGGGACCATATTTGGCGAAGTGCGAACTTTTATGCTGAAAAGTTTAAGTTTAAGCAATACCGCTGACATAAATGATCCGTTTCATTTACAATGCGCTGGTTTCGCTGAAGATTTTGCTTTATCGGATAAATTTTCTCTTCATTTTTTAAATTTTGACACCGTTCACATACACTGCACAAATTCAAGCCATTTTCCAGCCTTATTTATCATCTTTCTGTATTTTTTCTAAAAACTGAAAAATACGCAATTAATCTTCTAATCAGAGCGAAGATGGAAGTGGAACGATTGTACATATGCATTCAGCAGTCTGTGAGCTGTTGAAACAAGAAAACCGCAGTAAACCTTTTGCGGGGCAGTGAGTATAAGTGCTTATTCCTTGCTTTAGGTATTCCATTTTCCGATAGTCTGCAATAAGGACGCTGAAACTGGCAAAGAAGAATGGCGTGTTCAGTACGGCGATCCCCGGTCGGCATCCTTCGCATCACTACCGGCACTTGTCCGATACCACAAGATCTACTCTTATATGGATCCGAAAACAGGGGTCATTGACACATTTCCAGTGTGGAGAGGCAGCGTCATCGACGTAGACGATTTCGATTTCGATTGAAAATTAACGTGAAATAATCGTGAGCAATAAATCTGATTGAGTGCTCTGGGAGTTTTCTATAAGACCTCCATACATTTCTCATAATTTCCGTCTTCTAGCGGACGGAACAAGTTTGCCATCTTGACATCACAGCACTACTCTTTCCTTTCTATACACCAATGAACTGGAATATGACGGATCAGCCAAACTGCAAGTGCGCGGTACTGCTGTCGATTTACGTCATCCTATGCGCATGCAAAAGAGTTCGGATGTTACCTTGAAACACTAGCGATCGCTTAGATTATAATCCACTCTCACTTCTTATCCTTAAACCTCTAACTAAGTGATTACAACGACATCTCCTAAAAATGTCACAAAGGGAACACTGAAACTACTGAAGGAGTTCTTCCATCAAATTACAGATGTATGTCGCGACCTCTCAATGCCAGCGGAGGGTGGCAACTTTTGCATTTCGACAAGTCAATCGGTTCCTCAGATGTACGACAACAATAATAAAAGAGAGTATTAGTGAGAATATGTGAACGATGAGTCGGACTAATCTCAGGTCCATAAGTTTTTTGATAAGTAGGGCCTCCTCGATAGCAAGATAAGTTCGAGTTGCAGATTTTATACCGTTTTCAGAAATCGATAAACCACAAAGAAAAGATAAAGTTATAGCAAAATTGGAAACAGGATGTGCCCTCAGTGCACAATTGGAATTTAAAATATTGAAATGTTGGAAAAATTTCACCACCTTAGCTTTCAGTGCTCGTGAGCTGAGGTTTTACAAATACTGAAGCGGGGATAAGATCATGGAGTCCATTTTTCGAAGTTGCCTTCCAAGTAGATGTCTAGTTGGTTGCAACATTAAATGGTACTGAACCTTCCAGAAGAAGTGCTGTTAGTTTCACTCGATAGCTAAGCATGCAGGGCTAACAACTTCTTGGTGGCAAGAATTATTTTAGAGATGAAACAGTGCTCCAACAGCTGCCGTCTGCTCACTTTACTTTAGCATAGCAAATCATCGCATCAATGATATTGTATTTTTGGGGTGTAATAGCGGCAGTTAGAATTGTACTCGCTCACTTACTCATCTCGTCTCGCAGCTAACGTGCATCGATACGCATTTGTAAATTGAGTGTTTTAAGGTGGAAAGCTTCTTAAAGGAATACGCGCACAAGGATGGACAGGTAGTCATGGTTTCATTGAAAGAGATGGTATACAAGAAGGCGGACGTAATATTTGGTGTTTATCCTCTTTCGGGTGGTCATTCGGCGGTGCTATCTTTCGACTTGAAGCGTTTCTAAATGTTGCATATGTGGTGACATTTCATCACATCCAAAGTGCAACTTCACTTACCGAAATGGGTATTGCAAAACGCATGCACGTGGCAAATATCGCAATGTACAATGGCCACGTCATGACGACGCGCAGTGAGGTAGTGGATATCACATGAGTACATAGCAGAGCTATCTATTTCAACATGAAATTGTCACGTGACGACCACTATATAACCTGTGCCTTTTCCGTTGTTTTTGTGTGTGTGTTTTCTTGTGTGCGTCTCCCTCGCTACTTCGGTTCTAATAAAGCTTACTCCTCACTCGCCGTTTCGTCTACATCATCACCACCACCACTCGGCGACGTAACAATCCTCAGTCAGTGTATCACCAGTGGCAGTCAGATACACAACAGTGGCGATCAGGGAACTCGGCAAGCGGATAAGTGATGCGACTCTCTCAGAAACGCAGTTTCAACAACTCCTCGCGACGTTCACAAACGCTCTTCGCGACGTGACTCAAATTCAACTGTCGCAGCTACCACAGCCGACCGATACAACGCGACAGTTCGACGCGCTCTCCGGACGCCTCGCACAGCTCGTATACGACCCAGATACGAACCTAACATTCGAGGCATGGTATAGACGGCACGAGGACGTCTTTGCAGTTGACGGCGCAACGCTCGACGAGGCCACCCGCGTTCGCCTCCTGCTCCAGAAGCTCGACACTCCGGTATACGAAAATTATGCCAACTACATTCTACCGAGAGCTCCTCGCAATATCAACTTCGCAGACACGATCGCAGTGCTTACGGATCTATTTGGACCGCAACAGTCGCTCTTGAACGCACGATACGCGTGTATGAAGGTCGCCAAACAACCGACAGAAGATTTCATTACCTATGCCGGACGAGTCAATCGCGAATGCGCCAATTTTCGACTTGGGACGTGTACGGAGGATCAATTCAAATGTCTTATATTCGTATGTGGTCTACACTCGAGCCACGACGCATTTATTCGACTCAAGCTGCTCGACAAGATCGAAATGGATCCGACCTGTACGATTAAGACGCTAACAGAGGAATGCAAACGATTACTTAACCTCAGGCACGACACCCAAATGATCGAGAGTGGCTCCTCGCCCACGCAAACGGTCTACTCAGCCCAGCAAAAGTTCCCTTCTCGACGAAGACCCCAGCCAGCAGCTCAACCCAACCAAATCAAAGACCCGACTCGGCGCTTCAATGCACCAAGGACACCACCAAACCCATGCTGGTTCTGCGGCGCGATGCACTTTAATCGCGACTGCAACTATCGCCAGCACCGTTGCTCCTTGTGTCAAGCTATTGGACATAAGGAAGGTTTCTGCAACGTCACCAAACGCCGCTCAAGGAACAAGTGCCGTTCAAAACAACGTGCCTGGCCCCCACTACCAAGAAGACGAGTACGATCAGATGCAGTTTTCACCGTCTCAAGGATCGACTGCACCCAATATCGACGCTTCGCAATCGTCACAGTGGACGACAAAGCAATCAGTTTCCAAGTAGATAGCGCATCAGATGTCACAATCATCAGCAAGGCAACACGGCAGCTCATTGGACGACCAACTCTCCAGCCTTCATCACTCATCGCTCACAGTGCATCAGGAGATCAGATCAGCATTCTGGGACAACGAGCATGCACCTACAGCTTCCAGAACTCCTCAGCGAAAGGACTGTTCTACGTAGCCAACACTCAGTGCAACCTACTCGGAGCAGAATGGATCTCAAAGATGGGGATGTACGCAATCATGGACTCCTCCCAAGGAAGGACCCAGCTGGATCGACAACAGTCAGCGCCAGTATTGCTGCACCAAGCAACAACCACATAGCCAACGATCTACAGCGCCGCTATCCGCAGATCTTCAGCGCCCACCTGGGACATTACAAGCTTTCAAAGGCGACTCTCCAGCTGAAGCCGGGCGTCAAACCAATTTTCCGCCCTAAGCGACCCGTGCCATATGCGGCTTTGGCAGCCGTTGACAAAGAGCTGGACCGTCTCGAAGCAAGCGGCGTCATCTCAAGGGTGAACTACTCAGATTGGGCAGCACCCATTGTAATCGTGAAGAAGTCGAATGGATCATTGAGGATTTGTGCCGATTTTTCAACCGGACTCAACGACGCTTTGGACCTTCATCAGTATCCACTGCCTCGACCTGAAGATATATTCACCACGCTCAACGGCGGCCATTACTTCTCCCATATCGACTTCGCAGACGCATACCTTCAAGTCGAAGTCGACGAACAGTCAAAGCACCTGCTAACAATCAACACACACCGAGGTCTCTATCAGTACAACCGACTACCTTTCGGAGTCAAATCAGCACCAGCCATTTTCCAACAACTCATGGACGCGACACTTGCCGGTTGTCAAGGAGCGGTCGCATATCTTGACGATGTCATCATCGTTGGCCGCACTGCGCAGGAGCACCAACGCAACCTCGAAGCTGTTTTCAAGCGAATCGCCGACAGTGGACTCCACGTGCGCTTGGACAAGTGCAAATTCGCAACAACTCGCATCAACTATCTTGGACACATCATCGACAAGGATGGTCGACGCCCCGACCCGAGCAAAATCGACGCCATTAAGAAGATGCCTGCTCCAAAAGACATCTCTCAACTTCGCTCGTTCCTCGGGCTTCTCAGCTATTATGGCACTTTTGTCAAGGAAATGAGGGATCTTCGCGCTCCACTCGACGCCCTATTGACTAAAAACACCAAGTTCAGCTGGACGCCAGCCTGCAACGCCAGCTTCAACCGGGCAAAAGCAATCCTCGCATCCGACCTGCTTCTCTGCCACTACGATCCAAATCAGAAAATTACGGTCGCAGCTGACGCGTCAAATTACGGCATAGGTGCCGTTATCTCACACCGTTACCCAGATGGATCAGAGAAAGCAATCGCTCATGCCTCGAGATCACTTTTGCCGGCGGAGAAGAACTACAGTCAAATTGAGAAGGAAGGGCTCGCACTCATCTTCGCCGTTCAGAAATTCCACCGGATGCTTCATGGACGAAAATTCACTCTACTGACGGACCACAAACCGCTACTCGCGATTTTCGGCTCCAAGAAAGGAATTCCGGTCTACACAGCCAACCGACTGCAACGTTGGGCAACAACACTCCTGGCTTACAATTTTGATATTCAACATCGCTCAACGACAAATTTCGGGCACGCAGACGCGCTCTCTAGGCTCATCGCAAATCAGCCAACACCGGACGAAGACCAAGTGATCGCAGCGGTG
Organism: Baylisascaris procyonis; assembly: GCA_037389465.1. Lineage (NCBI taxonomy): Eukaryota > Metazoa > Nematoda > Chromadorea > Rhabditida > Ascarididae > Baylisascaris > Baylisascaris procyonis. The sequence goes on from JAZARR010000072.1 coordinate 519,281, forward strand.
TCAGTAGAAGCAGATGTAACCCATGTATTCGCCAATGCAGTGAAGGCGCTTCCTATGACCGAGGACGATATCAAGCTGGCAACAGCCCAAGATAGGCTCCTGCAGCTTGTATCATCCTATATCCGCGGATCATGGCCGAAGAGAATCACCGATCCAAATCTTCAGTGCTTCTACAACCGCCGTGATTCTCTCTCGATCGTCAACGGATGTCTTCTCCTGGCCGAACGAGTAGTCGTTCCCAAGACGTTACAACAACGCGTGCTTCATCAACTCCACTCAGGGCACCCTGGAATCGTGCGCATGAAGGCTGTCGCTCGTAGCCATGTCTATTGGCCAGGCATCGACAAGCAAATCGAGGAAACAGTTCGAACCTGCTCAAAGTGCGCTACCGCCGCCAAATCACCAGTCAAGACAACACTTGCACCATGGCCAATACCAGACAAACCATGGGCCCGCGTCCACATCGATTATGCTGGACCATTCGAAGGAACGAACTTTCTAGTATTCGTTGATGCCTACTCGAAGTGGCCAGAGATATTCAGGACAGATCGCACCACCGCAAACGCAACCATCAATCTACTACGCCAAGTCTGCGCGAGATATGGAATCCCCGAAACGCTGGTATCGGATAACGGCACTCAGTTCACCTCGGCAGAATTCAAGGACTTCTGCTCAGAAAACGGCATCGAACATATCTTCTCCCCGCCGTATCACCCACAATCAAATGGCCAAGCTGAACGTTTTATCGACACCTTCAAGCGCAGTCTTCACAAACTCAAGGGGGAAGGAACACTGGACCAGAATCTTCAGACGTTTCTCCTCACCTATCGCTCGACACCAAATCCGACGCTCGACAAATCGAAGTCGCCAGCGGAACTTTTCATAGGCCGCAAGCTCCGAACGACACTCTCCTTACTCAACCCGACAATCCGTCACGAATCAAGCAAAAACAGGCGGATGGAGCAGCAGTTCAATCGACGGCATGGTGCTCGTAGCAAAACATTCTCGCCCGGCGACCCAGTTCTTGTGCGCACTTACCAAGGACCAGTCGTCAGCTGGACAAAGGGGAAAGTGTTAAAACGAATGGGACGAGTACTATACAAGGTACTCATCGGAAACGACACATGGACCCGACACGCAAACCAGCTCAGACTGTGCTTCGCTGATTCAGACCCAAATCAGTTGGACGATCTTCGGACGCTTTTCGAAATGTTTGATCTCCAGCAACCATCACAGCAACCAACGGATCGGGAACACGCACGGCCAGTCGAACCCACTCAAGTCGACGAACAACCAAGACGTGCAATCGACGAACAACCAAGACGTGCAATCGACGAACGACCAAAACGTGCAAGACGAACACGCCAGCGTCCACGACGGCTCAGCATTGAACCGCAACGAAAGACGTGTGGTGATGCCGATCTTTAACCCCCCCCCCTCTTCCACTTCAAAAAAGGGGAGGTGTTGCATATGTGGTGACATTTCATCACATCCAAAGTGCGACTTCACTTACCGAAATGGGTATTGCAAAACGCATGCACGTGGCAAATATCGCAATGTACAATGGCCACGTCATGACGACGCGCAGTGAGGTAGTGGATATCACATGAGTACATAGCAGAGCTATCTATTTCAACATGAAATTGTCACGTGACGACCACTATATAACCTGTGCCTTTTCCGTTGTTTTTGTGTGTGTGTTTTCTTGTGTGCGTCTCCCTCGCTACTTCGGTTCTAATAAAGCTTACTCCTCACTCGCCGTTTCGTCTACATCATCACCACCACCACTCGGCGACGTAACAATCCTCAGTCAGTGTATCACCAGTGGCAGTCAGATACACAACACTAAATATCTCGCGACAGTCGTTTTCTTGAACATGGATTTGTTACTCGTGTAACTGCCAAGGTTACTTTTACTTTTAGAAGACCTACGGTGGTATTCAGTCCGTAAACATTCGACTTTCCTTCTTTGCATAGTTAGAGAGAAATCTTTAGGCTACTGCTTCAATCATAGGGCCTTTGCCCTATTGTACTTTTGCACCAAATTCGCTTGGATGCAAATTATAGAAGGCATGGGGAAACCCGTTTCACAGGGCATCACAAATTTGAGACCATCGTTAAGATCGTATCCTGCTCCTGCCAGCGCGGAGGCGAGAATTCCCCCTATTTTTCTTGGCAGGGTAGGGAGTTTTCCTATCTTCCTTGTTCTGCTGTTTCATGATACCCGGTGGATACATTCCAAATCGACAAACCAAATAAGGAAATTAGAAAGTTGAGGTTGGTTTGTTCGGCGCAGCCAGTTCAAAGCTAGAAATGGAACACGTTCGACGAGTCGGATCACAAAGATTGCCCATTGAGTGAGGTTGCCGTACTTCGTTTCACGTTTCATATGAGATATACTTTTGTAATCTTGCAGTACATGATATTCACAGTTTCTGCATACACTGTAGTTTTCCAAGCTCTACAATTATTATTACATATGTTCCAGTAATCTTTCTACTGTAGCCTGTTCCTACAGTGCATGCGTTATCTGATCATCTTCCATAGTGGTTTCTGCATTATCTGATCCTACATTGAATCGGTCACTTGTATAGGGCTATATGATTATTTCTTGTCAGTGTCAATTTCGAGGCAATCGTTGTGGTGAGAAATGGTTGTGTATTTCGTCCTACACATCACTGTTTACGATTCATGTTCAGGGCAGCATTTTTACGTCGATGTTACCGTTGCAGCTAGTCTCCGTCTTTTGTATTCTGCTTTCTTTTAGCATTTTTGTTGCATGTTCATGCTCTTTTGTTGATTTTTACATTCGCGATTTTAATGTTGTTTCTTCTAAGGTGTCATCGTTTTGCTTTACGTTGCTTCAATACTTTTGATGAGTCCATTTATAAGCAGCGAGAGGCAAGCAGCGAATGGGGCACGAACTGACTACAGGGTGAGTTAAGGAAGAAGCTCGACTGCATCGCTCCATTCTGTAAACGAAGTGACTGTTAAGAACAAGTACGTGAAGCAGTGCAAAGCATTTCAGTCCAATAAATAAGAGCAATTCAGTCCATTTCGGTTCTCACTAACTGACAGAACAATGTGTCCATGACCAGGTTTTGCGCAAAAATTTCAGTCCAATAAAAACATTCTTGTTTTAAAAGCACATCGGTGACCAATACAGTATGGTGCTGTGACGAATATTTGTAACATATGCGATGTTAGATGATGGTAATGAGGCGAAGGACGCATAAGAAAGCACACATTGACTTCCGTCGGGTTTTTGTTACATTGCCAAGTGGATCGTCGTATATGACCAGTACAGTATGGTGCTGTGACGAATATAGGTCCATATGAATGAAAAGTCGAATATTTTAGCTTGGATATGACAATGGAAATGTAATTAATAGATTTGTGACGTTAACACATCGTGCTTCCGTTTTTTGTGATATATATATATATATATATATATATATATATATATATATATATATTCTGATGGCATGCCCAACCCAACGTAGTTGGGGTGAGATGATGTATGCTTCGATACCAGTTATCTTGCACCTTTTCAGCACTTCAGTGTTCCTTATTTTGTCTTGCCACCTGATGCTTGTAATTTTGCGTAAACATCGCATATGAAACTGATCCAGCCTCTTGATGTCTTTTCGATATAGCGTCCAGGTTTCGGAACCGTAGAGAAGTGTTGTTAGCACGACTGCACGGTATACCGCAACCTTAGTACTCAGTTTCACTTCGTGTCTGCTCCAGAGACGTTTGATAGTTTGCCAAATGCGGCACTCGCTTTCGCCGCTGAAAGCGTGTCAAATGGAGCTGAAGGATGACATAGTACATGACAGACAGCTGTGGAGGAGAGCATGCCGCGAGGGGACTGCACGATTTGAGGGATGTCGAGTTCAAGAACTGGAAGAGAAAAGATCGCGACGACTATTGGGCACAAGTGGGCCGGATCAAGGAGTACGGTTTATCTGCGATAGGTGCAACAGGACGTGCTTATCCCGAATTGGACTCGTCTCACACATGCGCGTTCATCGGTGATGAGATCCGTTGACTTCAACGGCTCAGTCCATGATATATATACGAATGTGCGCGCAATGAAACGTTGACATGGGCAACTGCAGTCAGAAATGCGCCGCAAGGCATCAAAATCCAAAATCCAGCTGAAAACCATCCATGCAATCAAATAATATTCCACTTCATAGCTTTTCTGTATCAACTCAAATCTCTTTTTTCCTACAACCAAAAGTTCTCGGAGAAAACATAGTAATTATAAATGCGACAAATTTTGCAAGTCTATTTTTCTTGCAGATGCAGTTAGAAAAAAAGATAGTTCTTGAGGCAGCTCGCTTCACCAACAAGTCTGTTCCCGCACTCATTTCAAATTTGGGCTCCATAAATAGCAGCTTCGGTTTCTCGCCAAGAACCGATCTCCTTATTTAGTGAGTTCAGTGGTTAATGAATGGTAGATATCAAACATCTAAAGCAATTTGCAGGAAATCATGATCAAAACATCGAACAAACAAATTAATGCAACGTTTATTTGCTGCGATTTGCACTCGTCATGCGATTTGCTGACTTCAACAGTGGAAAGCCGAAGGGCATGTATCAGTGGGGAGCAGTGTCAGAGTAGTTGGATTGCACATTTTATCAGAATTAAGGCGTGACGAATGGAAACGGGCGAAAGAGGATGTAAAATTTCTTACGAATGTAAAATTCTGCCCCTGAATCGATGTTTTAGCCAGTGTGCGGGTAGGACTGAGGATGCATAGCTTAAGATATCCACGAAAAATAAACCTAATATTTCATAAAACGCTCGTCTTCATATTTTTTACTACAGTTCATCACGCTGCCTCAATTCAACTTGTGCGCAAAAGTGGACAGGAATCTGATGACCTTTACCAGCCACACCTGAGATCAATAAATGCAATAGTGTCTATCAAATTTACAAGAAATTTCCCATGAAGCATGCGGCTGATGACTGCCGTTGAGAAAATTATACGATATCTGTGCCACAATTCCGTTTATATATGTGTTATCCACCCACCTTCGTTCAGACCACATTCCTTCTACAGAAAAAAACGTTCCCAAAACGAGCGAATTAGAACTTAATCCTGAGAAAAGAGGTAGCACCAGCCAGTAGGTTGACCCGTAAACCGAGCCGTCGAAAGCATTTCGCAGCACAATCGCTTTAAGCGGCCGGGTCCACATGTGCCACGACGGCATCACTGTCTCATAACTTGGAAAAAGTTGTATGGCGGAACATGCGTACACGACAGGTGGCAGCTGCGTTTTTTCTGGTATTGAAAATTTCAAAATTTGTTGTTGCTAATGGACCGTCTCGGTCGCCGTTGGTTGATAAGAAAACCAAATGGGAAGGCCGAATGAATGAATGAAGTCTAATCAGAAATACGAAAGAACTCATATCGGAGTTTGGTTTTGCCGACTGGCCTATATGCACGCAAACATTTGTCCGCAGCTGCAATGCTAACTGGCCTAGCAACTATGCAGAGGCCGAATGGGTAGGTTGTGATCAAAGCACCAACCAACTTAGACTCTGTAACATGGGTAATATGGTGATGATGCAAACCAGCAGGAAAAGGTTACGAGCAGTGAGGTTTAATAGGACAACGAGGCAGCTATGGCGTCACAAAAAAGTTTTCATGGCACATGACAAGACTATGGCTTAGATGAAGGTAGAACCTCCCCATCTTTGGCCGCTTGTGACGCGAGATCATTTCCCCTCCTTCTTGATTAGGAAACTCTTTTTCCTCAAGCATCAGCTACCTCCACGTTCCCTTACAAAAGCTAGTCGTATTATGAACTAACCAGAGACCTATACGTTCGCGTTGAAGTGAAGTCGACGAGCAACTGTGACACAGAATGATTACTGGCTTCGAATTACAGCGATGCAGCGAGCGAGCTAAGGGGTTTGCGGAAGAGTTCAAGAACGAATGTCCGATTCGAGTGAAGACATGCTTTACGGCATACCGACTCAAATGCCATTTTTCGATTCATAATTTATGTTTCGCAGTGAATTATCACGTTCAACGCCTATTTATAACTGCTGTTTTTCCCTCTAAAATGAACATTACCTGTTATTTAGCATTAAGAAATCTTCCATTGGCAATGAGCAGAATTAGTCGATGACTTGTATCTAGCAAAATCACAGGCACAGAACAAAGTATATTTTTTGGAAAAAAGCAATCGCATAGAACTGCAACGAAATTGCAGTGTTGGAACTTTGCTAGTTCGTCTTCCATACAGATTCCTCGAGCTTTTCCTTCTATCACTTGATTCCTTTAAAACGATCATGCATGAGGGGAAAGGCTGGCAACACGCACTTTTCGCGGTCCTACCAACCATATGCAGCGGTGGCACCAAGAATCAAGAATGAAGACGACATCACATATAATATTTTCTCCCCGGCAAGTTTGCAAACTCCAGTTCAGTTTTGTACTGCATCTGATTCGCCGTAGAGCAAAATGGCTGCCAAAGTTAATGGCGCTTTAAAGTTTCATACCGAGGATCCAATAATGGATTTGTAGTTGCACAGAAACGCCATGATGTACGCGATAGAGCATAGGCAAATTTGAAACGTGCATGTATCATATTTGTTTTGCTGACTGGAATAATCGCAAATTTGCTCGAAACCGGCAAATGAACGCAATAAAAGTCAGAGGGAGATGAGTGACAACAGTGGAAGTAGGTTTAGCTGGGTTATATTACTAAAATCTTACTTCCGCTTTGTCACCAGTTGCAGTAGCCGATGGTGACGGGGAGGGAGGCGAGTGGAACGGATGGGGAGTGTCGCGAATAGCGAGTGCATGCATGAAGGCTCATGCCGTCATGGCGACTCGCTGGCGCCGCTGAATAGCAAAAGACGGTCAGCCGTCTCAGCGGCGCCAGCTAAGATGGACAGCCGATGCATCAGCACCGGAAACGAAACGATGCTAAAAGGATTCATGGCCCACAAAAAGAGGCGTGAGACCGTATCGGAAAGGGCCAACGTAATGGAAGGCGGAGTTGCGCAAAGGGATATAAGCAGCCCAAGCTCAACTCCGCCATTCGCTTGCTAGCCATCGGCCACTTAGTGGCCTTCACGCTTCGCCCGCACCGCCTTCAACAGTACGTCGTCTCCAACAGTGCCTTCAACAGTACGTCGTCTCCAACAGTGCCTTCAACAGTACGTCGTCTCCAACAGTGCCTTCAACAGTACGTCGTCTCCAACAGTGCCTTCAACAGTACGTCGTCTCCAACAGTGCCTTCAACAGTACGTCGTCTCCAACATCACCTTCAACGGAACGTCGCCTTCGGTCGTCAACAACAGTGCTCCGTTCTCGTGCGCCTGCCATCCATCGTCTCGTTTTCGTTCTATACTGATTCCGCACCAGCGTGATCTACTGAACGTGAGTATTTTGCAACCCTTGCAAACATAATTTTTTCACTCGTTCAGTACATGGGGGCTCAAGCCAAAGCGTAACCGTGAGCACCAATGGCATCCACTGCATACCAAGCGTCTCTAAAAGTGAAAGCTAACCTATTAAAGGCTGCTACCAGCAGCATACATTTTCCCGACTTGCGTCAGCTCGCCGCCGAACCTGACCCACAAGCGGCATTCCAGACAGCCATTTTGCAAGTGGAGGCGGCAATTCGAAAACTCGAACGCCATATTTCCGATATTGAGGCTGACCATAGCGCATGGCACGAATATATAAAGCAGCTACGCACCGCCGCGGAAAGAACCAACGAAGCTTCTATTTATCAGGCTCTCGTGGAAGCACCAGGTAATTTTCTGATCGTATTGGGTGATGCCCGAAACGTGCTTGATGACCTTATTACCGCCAAGCAAAATCTTGAGCTGCACATAACCCGACCAATCTCGCCAAGTGGTAGCGTCCCTACGGGAAACAGCACGCCTGTGCACCAACCGCAGCAGACTACGCCTATGAACACGATCCAGTTGCCTAGAATGCAAATTCCGAAGTTCGATGGACAGTACCGCAAATGGCCACAATTCTGGGCCACGTTTCTTCACACAGTTGACTCCCAACCACTCGCAGAAATCCAGAAGCTTTCCTATCTGCTGTCTTTCCTCGAAGGCAAAGCGTTAGAGGCAGTAGGGGGATTCACGGTAGCCCCGGAAAATTATGAAGCCGTCAAAACAACGCTCCAACAACGATTCGGGAGATCAGAAGTGCTATTGAAGTCATTGTACGCGGAGTTACAAGACACAGCACCCCCCGCAAAGGACCTCGAAGAATGCGTTGCGACCGTCGAGCGCATTCTACAGCAACTGGAGCAGATGGGAGAAAATATCGACAATGCGCAAACCGAGCTTTGCATTGAAAAACGGCTACCGCGTTGGGCGCTATTGGAAGTTGAAAAAGCGAAAGAGGTCGATGCAGCCTGGAGCGTTCAAAAACTGAGGAGCAAACTTCAAGCAATTGTCCGCATTCGGGAGAACATGCGAAGCGCGATCACAGAAAGGGCGCCACAGGAGAACCGCCAAGCCCAAAGACACGACGGAAGGCGAGGACGAAGAAATTCGGGAGGTGCAAAGCGCGAAGGATGTTTGAGCCATACGTTAGCGTTACCCCCAGTAGCGAAGCGGCAAATCGAAAGCAGGAAAGCACGCGAATCTAACCGAATGGTATGTGCATTCTGCAATGAAGCACATTGGGCCGATGCTTGCCCACATTATGCCACTTTGAAGGAGCGGTTTGACCGCACCAGGCAATTACGCCTTTGCTTTAAGTGCCTCAGAGAAGGACACAATCAAAACGATTGTACGCGAAATATCTCCTGCTACCATTGCAAGCGCAAGGGACATCCAACGGCATTATGCAAAACGTGGCATCGATCGCAGCAGCAGAAAGAAGAGACTCCTCGCGGAGAGACCCAAGCTCAGACGGTTCGCACAGCGACAGCTATCGCGACACCAGACCAGCAAACGCAAGACGGAACGGTGTTACTCCTATCCACCATTGTCGACGTGAAGGCGGATGCGCCACATGCGAAGATGCTCAAGGTGCCTGTGCTATTCGATACAGGGAGCGAACGCTCGTTTATCACGGAAGAAATGGTCCAGAAACTGGGCATAAGGACGGAGCACAAGCAACCGTTGGTTGTCGACGGATTCGGCGGAACGCAAACTATGCGCTGCACGTCTGCGCGCGTCAAACTCAAGATGAAGCGCACTGATGGACGATCGTTCACCATGTACGCGAACTCAGTACCAAAATTGGTAAGCGAAATTGCAGTCGCCAAGCTAACGGGGAAAATACTACAGCAGATCAGTTCGGCAAGGAGCGTCAGTCTACCGACAGTCATGGTCAAGCCCCAGATCCTCGTGGGAGCGGACTATTTCCATGAAATCTTCAGAGAGAGCCCCTCAACAAAGCTGCCTTCAGGATTCCATTTAATACGCACCTGTCTAGGCGACATGGTCAGCGGAAAAGGACGTAGCAAGCGGTATTGCGGCCTTTCAAAGACCCCAACAAAGCCTTCGAACCGTTATTGCTGTAATGTTGCTAACGTAAAGGACGAGTTGGAAAAATTCTGGTCACTGGAACTGGTAGGAGTCCAGGACCCCCCTCTACAAACGGACGACGAGCTCGCCACGAAACAATTCAACGAAAGAATTACCTTCAAGAACGGGCGATACTACTGCAGCTGGCCCTGGAAGCGTAATGGAAATAAGCTCGGCAGCAACTTCGGCCTTTGTTTGGGTCGCCTAAAGACGTCACTTAAACGGCTCCAAAAGGATCCCGACCTGCTCAGGGCATATGAAAAGACATTCGACGAGCAGCTGAAGATGGGCGTAATCGAAGAGGTCACAAATGCAAAGCCAGAAGGCCCAGTGTACTACATGCCACACCAGGCGGTCGTTCGGCCAGACAAGGCTACGACGAAATTCAGGATCGTATACGACGCGTCCTCGAAAGCAGGGAAAGACGAACGCTCGTTGAACGATATGCTGCTCAGAGGGCCACTTCTCCTAGCAAATGTGTGCGGAATTTTACTTCGGGCCCGACTAGCTCCGATACTCATAACCGCGGACGTCGAGAAAGCATTCTTACAGTTAGGTCTGCATGACGACCAACGAGATGCGGTACGATTCATCTGGGTGAAGGACGTAACCGCGCCAGTCGATTCGTCAAATCTAAGGGTGTTCAGATTTACTCGCGTACCCTTTGGTGTAATCTCCTCACCATTCCTGCTGAACGCCACAATCCGACACCACCTAAAACGGAAAACGACCGAGTTGAGAGAGGAGATACAAGACAACATTTACGTGGACAATGTATTCCTGACCGCACAGCAGGTGTCCACGGCAATCATGAAGAGCCAAGAGGCAAAGAGCATCTTTGAAGAAGCTCATATGAATCTTCGAGAGTTTCGAAGCAACAGTTTAGAAGTCCTTTCTGCATTGAACGAGGACTCAGAACAAGCGCAGCACAAGGCTACGTTACTGGGAGTCACATGGGACCTCCGGAACGACAAGATGATCTTCAACACTAAGAAGTGCAACAAAAGCCCAGCAACCAAACGACAATTCCTTTCATATACGGCAGAGTTCTACGACCCCCTGGGGCTACTCACGCCGGCCACGCTTCCGTTGAAACTATTTCTTCAACAGTTGTGGAAGAAGGAATACGACTGGGACCAACCCTTCGACAACGCTGACCGTCAAGATGCTGAGACACTACTGCAGCGTTTTCAAGGGCAATCGCTCAAGCTGGACCGGAAACTCACAGCGGAATTAGACAAAGAATGCGCCGAAATTCACGTCTTCGTGGACGCCTCTAAAGATGCGTACGCCGCCGTGGCGTATTTACGCTCATACAGCGAAAATCGTTATGTAAGTTCACTATTGATGTCCAAGAGCAGAGTGGCTCCAGTACGCGGCATCACGATCCCGCGACTCGAACTGATGGCAGCCCTAATCGGCAGCAGGCTGCTCCGTTTCATACAGGAACAGCTGAAGCACACCGGACCGACGTTTCTCTGGAGCGATTCGCAGGCAACCCTGCACTGGATCGCGACAGCTACCACCGTGGACCGCTTTGTCGACAATCGAGTTGCCGAAATTCGCAGAAGCCCGGCACAGTTTCGCTACGTTGAAAGTGCCAACAATCCTGCGGACCTAGCGTCCCGTGGTCTCACCATCGCAGAACTTGAGCGATGCATTCAATGGTGGCAGGGACCCTCATTTCTGCAACAAGGAAGCGAGTATTGGCCTGCATGGACGGTTCCACGCAACCCAGTGACGCTGGTGACTATCTCAAAACTGCTACTGCCGGCCGGCATTATTGAATGCGAAAGGTTCAGCTGCTTCAACAAACTTAGACGAACAACAATACAAGTGCTTCGAGCCATCAAGCGCATGCTGAGAAGCACCCAAGTCCACCTACAACGGCAGTTCTGGGAAGTGGTAAGACTGGAGGGACCCACCACAGCGAGCGAACTGGAGTGGGCAGAGGTTATCCTCATCTCACAGGTGCAAACTAAGGCAGACGAGGAAGTCGAGCGGAACACCGGCAACGTCGACCTTTATCAGGACGAACGAGGAGTCTTGAGATGCATAGGAAGGCTGCAGCATGCAGCACTACCGGAAGAGACGATTCACCCAGTCTTCCTCCCAAAGTCATCGGCCCTCACTAAACTCATTATTCTAGCCCGACACAAGGAATCGGGGCATACTGGAGTGTCACAGACGTTGGCCAGCGTCAGAGAACGCTACTGGGTTCCACAGGGTCGAGCGACGGTCAAGCGCGTACTTCGACGACACTGCATGACGTGCCGCAAATGGAATGCACAGCCCTTCAAACTTCCGGCCTTCCCTCCATTACCAGAAGAGAGGACACGTGCAGCGCGAGCCTTCCAGAACGTTGGCCTGGACTACATGGGACCTATAACAGTACGCGACTCTGGAGGCCTTTGCAAACGATGGATAGCCCTCTTCACCTGCCTGGCCACTCGAGCCATCCACTTGGAAACCGCAAACAACCTGTCCGCAGAACAGTTCCTACACGTCTTGAGACGGTTTATTGCCAGGAACGGTTACCCTACCAGTGTGATACTGCACAACGCGCCTCAATTCCAGTTGGTCAAACAGGTCATGCATAATGCCGTTGCCACATCTATTACATGGCGATTCATTACGCCCTTCGCACCCTGGCAAGGAGGAGTATATGAACGGCTGGTAGGCCTAACTAAAACAGCTTTCCGCAAAGCAGTCGGCAGAAGGCTGTTGACCGAGGAAGAATTCACAACGATAGCGATTGAATGTGAAGCTATAGTGAATAGCCGACCACTCACCTACGTAGACTCAGCCATTGGAGAGATACTAAGGCCAATTGACTTCCTCCGACCGCGGGCAATTATAGCAGAACGAGAACCAAGCTCCGACAGCGACAAAGACCCAGACTACACAGAAGGCAATCGCGGAAAGCTGCTGAGGCTCTGGAAGGCAACAGTCGGTAGCTTAGACCGTTTCTGGAAGCTCTGGACGCAAGAATATTTGTTGAGCCTCCGAGAAAGGTACCGCAGGGAACATCAACAGTCCCGCCGAGTTACGTGCCGTGCACCACGAGAACATGAAGTCGTCATTGTCGCCGAAGATGGTCTGCCCAGAGCGGAATGGAAGCTAGGCAAAGTTGAAAAGGTGCACAAGGACAGCGGCGGGAAAACGAAGACGGTAGACGTCAGAATGCCAAACGGTCATGTGCTAAAGAGACCAGTGAACATGCTCTACCCCTCGAAGTGTCTGAGGAAGAAAAGGAAACGCAAATAGCGTCACACAGGGAACAATTCGTGAAACACCCTGCAGACGGAAACCTGCAGGAAGAGGAAACTGAGGAAGCGGTGGAGAATCGAAACGAGCGTAAAACTCCCAGAAGATTGTACTCACACACGTTGTCCACAGTAATGGTCGTACTACTCGCAACCTTCGCATTGGCAAGCAGCGCGCCAGCGAAACCACTATTTCACATATGCGTCAAACGCGGCCACGGCCTGTATATGAAGATGCCCGACAAATTAAACTGTACGGACGTCCGCGAGGAAACACACGGCTACCCGCAAACCGTGGAAGTGTTGAACAGGGCGTTCATTTCGGCGAATGCAACTTTCTGCGCGCAAATAACGCGCACCGTCTGCACCAATTGCTTCTTTCGATGGAGTATGGCTGTCACCCGCGATGAGACAACAGTCCAGAACGTCACTCCATCGCAATGTTGGGAGATGCGACAAACACTGGAGCTCAGTGGCATACGTCTCGAAGCAATTGACGAAAACCGATGGGCATCCAGACAGCCAACTGAGTATAGCTACGGCTGGATCGGAACACGATGCCATGCAACTACAAATTACCGTATGGAACAGGGAGTAATCAAGTTCTACGATGGCTTAAGTCGTTCATTGGGATGCGACAAGACTCTGGGAAAATGCGTCACAGCCTCGGAGACGATACTGTGGGACCCGAGCGAAGTGGCCGATCAATGTCCTTATCGAACGCTGGGAAAGGTGACCGCTCAAGTATCAAACCGATTCGTCACAATTCCTTCAATGCAAGCCGTATTCGTCAGAACCAGAGAGACGCAGAACGGTACAAGCGTCGACACAATATGCAAATTTCGGAGAGCCGAGATGATGAAAAACGGAATCATTATAGAATTCAGTCCCGAAGGACAGCTCTCTCGAGAAGAACGAAATCGTGTGCTCAGCGGGAGGACGCTGTTTGTCGAACAACTACCAGAAGAAATCAATAAGAAAAGCGACCTCTCCGTGAACGCCAAATTACAGTTCCTGTGGAACAGCCTCAATGAACGAGAACAAGGAGTGACTCGGGAAATTCGGCACAGAATTTGCGAGCAACACAACCGCCTCCTTTGGCTCATCGAAGCTCTGAGCAGAACTGACCCAACTACGGCAGCGCGAATACTCCTCAAACGGACGGATGTCACTGCAGAGAATATAGGGGACCTTCTGAAAGTATTCCCATGTAAGAAACTGGAGATATCCAAGGTCTTCATAGACCACAAAGTCGGCGGCAAGTGCTACCGAGATCTCCCGGTACGCTACAAGGACAGGATCTTGTTCATCCAGCCAAGATCACAGGAACTCAAGACCGCAGCGGAAGAAATCGCCTGTAGCGAGATCAGAACGAAAGAGGACAAAAGAATTGCGGAGGAATGGGCACGTCAAACAGACGAAGAGGAACCAATTTTCGACGCGCCACCGCTCACGGACATATCTGAGGAAAGGCTTCAGTCCATGCTAAACATGTTCGAGAGGGCGCACCAAGCATGGGAACAACCCTCAAAGGAAAGAGAAAAGTCGATGGCCGACTCCATACGAGACGAAGCGGAGGAAATTATCGAGGCTGCCAGCGAAACAATCGACAAATCCACTGTCGCTATCGCGAAGGAGCTCGAGGCCATCGCCTCACAATGGCGGTGGATCATAGTTGCGGCGATCGCGGTGGGATTAGGAGTCGCAGGCGCCGCGGCGGCATACTTCGGGCGACAGTACGTCCTCTACCTGACGGGATGCTGCCGTGTAAGAAGTCGACCGAACAAAAGAAGAGCGACCGGGGCAGCACACGAAGAGACAGAAACTCCCGCGAGGATGCAGAGGTTTGAACCGATCTGGGTGCCTCTTGCAAACTTCCAAGGCCGCGGGAGTGTCGCGAATAGCGAGTGCATGCATGAAGGCTCATGCCGTCATGGCGACTCGCTGGCGCCGCTGAATAGCAAAAGACGGTCAGCCGTCTCAGCGGCGCCAGCTAAGATGGACAGCCGATGCATCAGCATCGGAAACGAAACGATGCTAAAAGGATTCATGGCCCACAAAAAGAGGCGTGAGACCGTATCGGAAAGGGCCAACGTAATGGAAGGCGGAGTTGCGCAAAGGGATATAAGCAGCCCAAGCTCAACTCCGCCATTCGCTTGCTAGCCATCGGCCACTTAGTGGCCTTCACGCTTCGCCCGCACCGCCTTCAACAGTACGTCGTCTCCAACAGTGCCTTCAACAGTACGTCGTCTCCAACAGTGCCTTCAATAGTACGTCGTCTCCAACAGTGCCTTCAACAGTACGTCGTCTCCAACAGTGCCTTCAACAGTACGTCGTCTCCAACAGTGCCTTCAACAGTACGTCGTCTCCAACAGTGCCTTCAACAGTACGTCGTCTCCAACATCACCTTCAACGGAACGTCGCCTTCGGTCGTCAACAACAGTGCTCCGTTCTCGTGCGCCTGCCATCCATCGTCTCGTTTTCGTTCTATACTGATTCCGCACCAGCGTGATCTACTGAACGTGAGTATTTTGCAACCCTTGCAAACATAATTTTTTCACTCGTTCAGTACAGGGAGAAGAGACAGTCATCCCCATACCTCTTATATCGTTTTCAACTGTTGAAGGCGCCGCACAGATAAGAACGATGTCACAGTCGTGGAAAGCGTTTGCTTTTCAGTTTGGAATGGACTGCGGGTTTCGATTGGTTTACTATGAGGTTCGCTTAGCGGGGCGTCCTATTACTGCATCGTGCATCAATGGAATCGTGGCATATCACGGTGGCACCATCTATATCGAGTGCACACAGGAAACACTTTGAAATCGCGACATTTCGATTTATAGCGAAGCTGTTTTGTGAATAAAAGGATGTTTAGGGCCAAGCTAAGCCTATGCCTACGCCTAATCCTATGCCTAAGCCTAAGCTTAAGCCTAAGCCTAATTCTAAGTCCAAGGCCAAGCCTAAGTCTAGGGCTAGGCCTAAGCCCAAGCCTAAGCCTGAGCTTAAACCTGACCCCAGGCATAAGGCTAAGCCAAAGCCTGAACCGACGAGACTTTCAGTTTTGAAAAGTCTGCTTTGAGGGTTCGGCAGGATGGACTGGTGTAGGCAAATTCAGGCAGATTAATGCCAAGTGCTTTATTGGCTGTATTTGGAACATCGCATGTTCTTTAGTGTAATAGTCAGAAATACTGCTGCGCGGCTGTTGCATTTGGTCTGTTCTGTTGGGTTTTGTGGACGAAGAGTGACATGGATCACGTAAAGAAAATTGCCCACTCAGGCAGGAACGATATTAGTGACCGCGAAGGTATGTGTCGTGGTTGTCCCTTTTAGTGGACCACCTTAGCGAATGGATAATAAGAGATTTAGTTTTTCGAAGTTCCTTTCTGTACAGGGTGGGGATCTGGTAGTAAAACTTTCCATAATTACTTCAAGAGATCCTGCCACTTGCTCCTCACGTCACTATCGACAGTCCTCCATTTCGCTGCTCTACCTAGGAAACAGTAAACGACCAAATGCACGAATAAATCTGAAATTTTTGTCATCACAAAGCTCCATGTGGGCGGTCTTTGCAGAAGCGTTGTCATTGAAATAAAAATATATGAGAAAACATTTTCACGGAAACTCTCACGTCCATGACCAGAAGATGGCATGTTTGATGTGTATAATCGAAAAGTGCGCTTTGAGGAACTGAATGTTTCCGTGTTGTCGAACATCATGTTTTCGTCTTTACACATTTCTTCGTGTCAAAAAAATGCATTGTCTTAATGTGGCTGTTAGGATAGAACGATGTGTCTATCGATCAGTGGTCTGATCAGTTCATCGTTGTTTCAGAAGAAGAAGAACCGTATAGCGCTAAGCGATTCCTACCGCAGAAAAGACAAGTTAAGAGAGTCTGTCTTATTGGCGCTTTAAGAGGCGATGCGTGGTTGGTTGCATTGCTTAAGGTGAGGGTTTTGACGCTGTTGAATACTGCATTGGCTTATGATTTTTAACGGATTTTTGAGGTGATGCTTCAGTTTAAATGTTGACGCTTGCCAAATTATATTTCGTTCGTAACGCTTGATTTATTTAGTTACTTCTTGTTGCAGTGAACAAACGATTCAATGAAACATTTATTGCTATAAACGCGTAAATGAACGTAAAAGATCCTGAAAAAAACGGCTGTCTCTCTCAGTTGTCCTGGTGATTTTCCCATTTCTGCTATCACTGTTTGTTTGCCCACAGGTAGACATGACGTGGCGATTTGGAACATGGCAGGTACGTTGCATTCCGTGGTGTCATTCTTATTCTGCGGGACTAATGTCTTGAGCTGAAGTTTTCTCGTTTCAAGGATTATTTCTCTTTGAATATTGTCGAAAGCGAGAGTGGAATAGAATATAAGGATGACCCAAACATGGTTTTCCTCTGCTCGGACTTTATCTATGACCGGCATTTCAAAGATTTGCAGTCCCGTGGCAGTCCTATCATCGGGCGAGCCTTGGTCATGTCGTACGCTGCAAAGTCGAAGGTTTGTACCCTCACTTATCAATTCGCACCCCTTCTGAGCTCATAGTATTGCATGACAAACACCTTTGAAAATAGGCAACGCTTCGAAATTGAGTTGCCGAATATATGCACAGAATTGACTGTTGCCTTTGTGCGTCAGGTAAAGCAGTTCCTTTGTTTTAGAGGATCGCTGTTTTGTCATGTTATTTAAAATAAGCGTTTTTATCACGAGAAATGTTTTTTCCGTCACATGTAAAAATACTTCACATAGAGCCAGATTTTTTGACTTGGAATATCATCGGACACGCTTAGAAAAATCCAGTTTTTCTGACAAAAATATAATTATCAAATGAATGACTATTTTGTCTTAAAATTCTTTCATGAAAAAGAGTGTCGTCTCGGGTGTTACAGTTGCTTAGAACGAGTACTGAATGAACAGCAATTCTGGCCTCGAGAACTTCTAAAGTTTAATATGTAAGAACCTATTGAATTTCTCCACAATAAGAGTAGTGAGCAGATTGTGGTTGAAAAATTCTTGGCCTCTCTACTACGGTCCCATCTTCATATGCATATCGCAAAGTCCCATAGTTCAGCTTTACAACCTGTTTTGTTTTGAAAGATTTAAATGCTTGAATTACATTGCATTGGCAAGTGATAACCTCTGTTCTTTTTCTTCTTTGACAGGATCCTTTTTTAGAGCAACATTGTCCCACGCTGCTGTTCACCTCCACCCGTTGAGCGTAATGGATATAGCGAAAAATTTTCACTTCCAAACCTCATTCAAATAACGTCATTTTATCGATCTCCATATGTAGAATATGGTCATTGGGAGGTGGATCATGTTCCTGACGAAGTTAAAAATGCATAAGACCATGCAGCGATTTCGAGGTTTCCTGACCCAAGTCAAGGATTAGATTCTAATTCGGTAATGGAGTTCTAAGAATTTAAAATGTGCCACCGTTCCACGCTGTGCGACCCAACACTATGCGACCGCTGGGAGTCGGCGGCGACTGGATCGAACAGTAAACATTGCAGCTTTCAGCCCTTGGTGTTTCCCCGAGCGAATCGTCCTCTGTACACTAATTGTATGGCCGGAATTACGATAGCATTGTCGGGCATATCAAGGGAAAAATGCCGCGAGACGATCAACCTCATCCATTTCATGGGTGGCAGCGTACGCAGACGATTTTCGCCACGTGTGACACATCTGATCACCGACTCAGTTCTCTGCTCCCAATACCGCGTAAGAAGCCACTAGAATATCGCGAATAAATGAATTGAAGATCAAATTAATGTCACGAAACCCTTCTAGCAGTTGCGCGATCATAAGGGCCTTGCTATAGAATTAACCCTCATATGGTGGTGGGCTTGGGACGCATGTGGGTTGCGGCTAAGTTTTGAGTTTCATGAATCCGTAGTTTTGAGAGAGACCTTGACGTTGCCCAAAATAGGCAGTACTTTATAGGCGCATCACTTGGTTAGTAATACGTCGTTCCAGTTGTCTTTTGCCACGAATAACCCCTCCTTCAGAGACAGTAGCGGTCAAACTCTAGCCCAAAATGCTTATCATTCGTACTGGATCTAATTGCTGCTCCATAAGCATAGTCGCAAAGGCTCAGCAATCAACCTTTCTCCGACCAAATAGAGGTGAGGCACCAGTTTGCAGGTGTGAAATGTTGAGTGCGCTCACTGTATATTTTCATTGTTTGCTGAATTCGATGCCACTTCCTTACAGTAGTTTGGTGATTTCAAAAGCTTTTGCAGTATTTTTAGGAGGCAGTTGCGGCGCAGTGTGACGTTGTGCATCTGCGATGGGTTCATGCTGCATGGGCATTACGCGACGATATAAACGTATCGATCACCGCTGCACATTTCGTCAGTCTTCATGATTTTTGCTTGGCTAGTGAATTTCTGATAAATATGTTGACTCTCCATCGTCCTCTTCTTCCTCATATTTCAACTCTAAGATTCGGTTCCAATGTTTGTATCGGTTTCTTTTCTTGTCCCGCCCGGATCAATCCCATATTGGATTATCCGTATTTCTAAGAGAATCCCAGCTTCTCTTGTTGTCGGAGTTTTTGTGTTCAAGTTGAGGCGATTTTTAGTATAAATTCGGCACACAGAACCTAGGCGTTGGCGGCGATACCGTTTCCAAAGGTCAGACAATGTATAGGGGGGTGCTGTTTGACTTAATGCGGAATCAGACTCAAAAGTGCTGTGACCACAGCGGAATTTTGCAGACAAGGCTTTTCGAGCAAAGTGATCCCGAATGCGGTTTTCTTAGCCAGGTCATAAGGAATCCTTGTTGTCGTGTTATGTGGTCGGCATCAGATATGTTTGTTTAAGTTGCGAATGAACTTCGCAACAGTATTTTGAGTAAACTCGACCGTGCTGAAGATCAGTTTTTGAAAGCAAATTCGTGAAAGAGTAACTTTTTAATCTAGTTACCCCATCTCACTTTATTGCTCGCCTTTCTTGATCTAGTCTCCTTACCTTGTTACGGCTAATTTCGTCGATCGCAGTCCTGCGAGGATGTGTGACATTACCTGAGGCCTTTGAAGTTTTTGGCGCCATGGACGACCTGTATGCATTTATTCTGCTCTCAGGTTGTCGTCACTGAAATGACATATTGCACTGTTTGAATCACTTCGCAAAACTGCCTTATGACCATCCACAGCAATGGGTAGCAATGGCTGTTTCCAACGAACTATTGCCATAGAACTGTCGTCCTTCTAAGCGAAATTTTTCATTTTTGTGAACATTCCTTTGATGGGTTCGACGTTAATTGTACTTGAACATTTGACATTCAAGTTCAGCAATCATATTCGGAATGTTGAAGGCCTCAAGTTTTTCTGCCTGACGTTTCCATGACCTATGAAGATTTGAGTATTTTGCTAGCTGGTTCCTCATTCGCGGTTTGTAGAGCACATTCGGGACTATCGCCAATGATTTCATCATTTGACCGTTGATGATTCGCCCATGCGAAGACGATCGGAAAGCGCAGGGATGATTTGCTCAGCAAACAGTCGACGAAAATCAATAGTGATTTAGCTTTGAGCTATTGATCTCATTGCTGTAACGATATTCATGTGTGCTTATAATCAGTATGGCAGTATTGGAGCGGTACTCCATTTTCAAAGGAATCCGCCTTTCCCACATGGCAAGAATTCATACGATATCTCTGAACATGCTGTTACGTACTCTCGTCACGATAAAGGCTTTTCAGGTCAAAGGGTTTCTTGTGGAGCCATTCTGCGGATTGTCGATTTGGTTTGCCGGATATTCGGCCGAACAGCTGATCGGACTACGATTAAGAACCGTCGAGCATAGTCTCTTTTATATTCGAATTTAACCATACTCGCTATTAGCTATAGCTCGTTAACATTTTGATGCTGTATCTCACATCGCACTTAACGACGTTGAGGGAAGATGATGATTTACTGTAATTCTGGAGGTGGGAGTGGGAAGAGGATGAAGGGAGTGCTACGAGTGGTTGCTGCAAATATGTAGCAAGGCCTAAACTGTACAAATAGTACAAACAGCACGACTAATTCACATATGTAAACAAGAGTGATTGCCGTGAGGTGTTGCATGAAATAATACCGAAAGAAATGTGCCCCTAACGGCTGCCTTTAGACGAGGTCTTATTTGAGCACTACTTTCTGGAAGCGATCTTTTTCCCTCATTTTCGAGTTAAGATGAAGCTACTGCGTGAACTTCATTGTGTCTTATAAACTGACCATATTTAGTGGGGAAAGTGGCTACACATGAGGAAGATGCAACGCACATAGTTGTCTCTAACGACACTGATATATCACTTGACGACTTCGATCCGAACCAAAAAATTGTTAGCGACGAGGTTAGTTTATAATTTTATTTTGACGCTTTATTCAGTTATCATATGGGAGGAAACTGAGGAAAGTAGATAGTCATGTTTGGATAAGCGGATATGGGTCACTGTTTTCTTGAGTGTGAAACATGTCATCATCCTTAGGCATGAATAACATTGTCGGTCCCTGTTGGGAGCTATGCTGCAATAAAAATATGAAGATCAACAAGTGATGCGTCCACTGTTTAACCTGAATATTTTTGGCAGACTAGGTCTGTTTAGGGCAGCTGAATGTGCCGTAGTACGATGACGGTTTGTCATACTAAGGTATATAGAAATCTAGAGTATAACTGCTGAGATAATTTCAATCAATCAGCAGGGGATGACGTAGAAAGTATCCGCTCTCACAATTCTTCGCTGCTGTTATCATCTAAATCTCTTATCGTTCGTACCATAGTAATGAAACTAAAAAGTTTGATGCTGCAGGTACAGTTCGCTGTGCTAAAACGACGCTTTTTGTACTATTTTGCCAAAAGAAAAATGATGAAACGCAAGATATTAAGCTTGGATTTTTTTATCCTGCTTTTTTCCTTATAGAGGTTTGCATTGCAGTGGTTCTGGAGGTGTATACAGTTGTCAATATGTGCAAACGAGGATAACTACAGGTGGGCGGGACAAGAGAGAGCAAAGAAGGATCACGACCCCCAATCTGCAGGATCATTTTTGAGGTTGTTTTCTGCTCAATCAAAATTTTTTATGTATAACGGTTATCGTGAAACCGTCAAATGTTATATTTTCCTTTTCTGGGACGGAGTGGTGTGGAGAACGGAGTGTAAAGGTGAATTGCTTTCTACCCCATACATATCCGGCAAAATATTTAACGAAATGGGGACCAGTAATGCATGGGGAGAGTGACGTACAATTTTTCTTAATTTTCCTTAATAGGCGGATAATAAAGGCTGAACAAATTCTTTGTCGTTTCCATACAAAACAGTGATCCTGGTTTCTGTTGTTTTTACGATTGAATATCACCTGCATTGATATCAGCTCGCTATCAGTAAATTAAAAGTCCTCACTGTTTTTTAAATGCTATTATCGCAACTGGAGTGGTGACTTATAATCTGGTGCCGACTGTTGTGAGTCAGAACGAATAATAGGTCTTCTGTGATGTATGTTTTAATGAGATCTATCTGAAGTGGGCCCTCATCAGGAAGTCAATCTCAGCATGTTATTCAGAAAATAACCTCCCCCTTCCTGTACGATTTGGGGTATTGACAAATCCAATTCTTTTTCAGCCCTGTCTTCATGTAATAAATCTAGGGTATTTTGGAGCTCAGGCAGTCAGCAAAACCCCCATCCATCATTTCTACTTCTTGCCAAAAAGCTATAAAGGAGAACATTATAAATTTATTTGTGACACTAACCATAATTCTTTTAGTAAAGGAGGCCTGTAGAGGTTTATGGCTATGACGTTTAATAGCTAGAATATGACTTAGTAAATGAGGCCTGTAGAGGTTTATGGCTATGACGTTTAATAGCTAGAATATGACGCATTGGAGAAGGAATGAACATCGATAATGTACGTGTATTAAGTACCCGAATATGTTTCATGTGTACGAGAAGAATATAAGTTGGTGTGGATCAGTCTCTTATATGCACATTTTCGGGCAAAACGTCTGGAATAGCCTTCAGTATTCCGCATTTCTTTCTTATGATACCATGGCGTCACAGAATTCTCGACGGTGCCCGTCGAAGTCTCGGCATCGATAAGCAAACTGAATTGATGTGGGGAAGGGCTGGACAGACCTTGATTCCTAGGGCCGGGAGGAGATGAGAAAGGGAAACGAAACGCGCTAGTGCGTGCACTTTCATATGAAGCATGGGAACCAGTTAAATTGCAAAAAAAAAAAAAACGCTCGATACATTCCATCGAGTGTTACGTGGAAAGGGGAATATTGATGAAGACAGAAGAGCATAGTGGGAGATTTCATGCATATTGCAGTGTGAGTGCATCTTTCGATTTGTTGTGGAAAGTTCTTGCAAAAAAAATTATTTGTTTGCAAGTGTTCGATTTTATAACCTCTACTATTTTTTCAAGTTTTTTAATGCTCCACTCACAAAGAAACTACCTCGTGCTGTCGACTAAATTCCATGCTATAGATTTGAGAAGCGGGCGGGGAGATCTTGTTTGAGTTGAATGGGACTGAACAGGTCAGTGACTCACCGTCGAAATCGGAGATCGGTAGTGGTAATAGGTAACAGCCAAAACAGCCAGAAGAACGTTGAGGTGTTGACAGGTGAGACTTAATTGCGTACGCAGTTTATTTTGCACTAAAGTTAAAAATTCTCGTGTTTCTTTATATAAAATTGCATACGTAAAATGGAAATTACGATTTTATCACGTGGACGACGTAATCTGTGAGTGTACTCGTCAGGTAATTGGGTAACAAAGCGTATTTGCAGGTCTCCCAACGGCCAGGAAACCGTCTCTCCTTCGTCATGTCCAGGTATTTCTCGTCAGTCGAACGTCATTGGTTCTTGTTGTTGATGAGGGTGCTATTGAACCTTCTGCCCGTTGTATGCGCTGAATGAGCTTATGACCCTTAGAGGCATCCCTGAACTGTCGTTTGATGGCATATTTTAAGTGTATATGACAGTTCGGAGTTCTTGTTGATGCCTCGCTGTCGGAGTTCAGGATGTAATTGTAACTCTGCTAGAATATCCTCATTGGGAAGTGAAATGGGGGAGGGATGCTTCAAAAGAGAATAAGAAAAAAGGATATCAGTACCTCCCACCCACAGTATCCTCGGGTATTTTCGAACACATTTGAGTTTCTCCACTCCTTTTGCTCATTTTCATTGTTGCAATTTGAATCCAACCTTGCTCAACGAGTAACCAAAATGCCAAAAGATTTTGTATGTTTTCTAGATCCTTTTCTGAAGTGTTTTTCAAAGATCCTGCTTTTGGAGCCTCGGAAGTTGTATCAAAAAGCCTGCTAGAGTGATGTTCCCTTCCCTACTGATTGTTTCTTTAATATGAACTATATTTCTTTGCATATGGACTTAATGGCTTGTGAAGTTCTTAGCTTCTCAAGGTTGATTTGTGTCCGAGGCGAGCTTGCATAGGAGGAGGGCTTGAAGCCATTCGCCTACTTCAAAAATTACAATCACTCGAAGGAAGAGCGTTCTTTATACTCGATGCGGCAAGGTAGTTATCATTCACAGTTGGAACTGCTCTCAGAACAATCTTGCAGATCGCAACGAGACTGTGAGACTTCTAAGAAAAAAGTTTCATAGAAATATTCCAAGCTTGTCGCAGGTTCCTGTTCATTTTAAAATGTGGTTTGACAGTCTACTGATACCAGATTGTAGCACCGGAACACCGACACAGTACTGCAGCCTTAGTTTGCACAAATTAATGGTCTTTTGTAGGTTGTTTGGTAAACGTAGAAAAGAAAAGCCATATTTTCACATAGGTGAATGAAGACACTAGACAAAAACTTCGAATGGAAATTTCAAATGTTGACGTCGTATGTCAAAAAATTTTGTTACCTGAACTTGTGGCATCCGTTGTACAAAATGTGCTGATCGGAAGTAAGGATTCTTTCACTCATCTCGCGTTTCAACTAGGTCCTCTCGAATATGCAAGCTTTCATCAACTGGCAGCTTGTGCATACGGTCTCAGCCAACGATGATCGTCTTCCGCTACAATCGATATATATATATATATATATATATATATATATATATATATATATATATATATATATATATATATATATATATGAATGCATTATTCAGGTTATTGGGACTGCGACTCCACAGCGGGGGATCATGAAATATCAACGAGCGTATCTTGCAAAATGAGCAAGACGGATGATATCGGCAAAGAGATGGTCGAAACCGAGGAACATTATTTAAGAACACTGAAAATCATCGTAAAGGTATTGTCAACTTTTGCAGATTTGGTATGGATTTTTTTCGGTTTTGCGCAAAAATTCGCTGATTTACCGCGTTTATACCGAAGAATTATCCATAGTAGCGTTATCTGCTATAGTTGAAGGTTGAAGTCTTACTTTAGGAGTGGAAGACGGTTGCCTACATAGAAGGTGGCGGAAGAAAGCAATAGAAATACATTTTCATGCCAAAGAAGTTCCGAAAGTAGTCCTGAGTAGCTAGCTAAACTATTGAGTTTCGTCGGATATGGTTGGATTCTTCGCGTCGGTGATGATAATTGGTGATATTGCGACATGCCTGGACAGATGGTGACCGCTATGTAAGCTGTACCTTTTGCCAGTTTGTTCAGTTTACTTTTCTATGCTTGCCAAATTTAGTTGTCGTCTGATCTTCTCTCAACTCCACCACAGCCTCAAAACAAAAAAGTTCACTTCTTTTTCACTGTATTATGAACAACTGAAGGACGAAAATTGACAGTTGTTATGTTAGAATGGTGGTTACGTCATACGAGTCATCCAGGCCAAGGCGCTTTATATGGCATAAACCTTCGAAGTTCTAAAGTCACTTCTAGCTGCATTCAGTACAGCGTAAAAGTGTTCTCCAATAGTGACTTTTGGTTTCTACCCTCTATTTGTGAAGCAATGAAAATTTTGCTTTCTTCGTATTCTATGTTTTGGACTCTGTGTTTTTTCATTCTTACTTTCGAATATTCTCAACTTTTCTTTCGAAACTTTCTAAAATCGCTTACAACTGAAAATTGAAATCTCAAAATGTAGAGTACTTCTTCATGTTTTCAAAAGGGCACTGGATCTTGTTGAAGGCATTTATCGTCAGTTGTGTATGGAGTGCTTCCAGTGCTTCATGGAACCTCTAGAAGCAAAGCTGAGGCAGAGTGGGTCTGCTCTTCTATCGAAAGCGGAAATGAGATGCATATTTTCGCGTGTTCCACTACTTATCGATGCGCACGAGGTGATATGCAACGACCTTAAATTGGCAACTGATAGTCGCACTGCAGTCCGCCATATCAGCCAGGTTTTCTTTTTCCGCTTTTCCTTTATTATCCGTAGGTAGAAAGAACTCTGTTTTATCACGTCTCAGAAATTTCTGCCGCTTTTTCGTGCGGGAGGGGAGGGGGGGGGGGAGGGAAGAAGGGGGACATGTAACGTTTATAGATTCCTTTCCGTTCGGAGATGGGCGGTGGGTTTTTCACATCATCAAATTTTGGTTCGTTTCATTTTTTCTGGAGTGATTACAGAGGTGAATCAGCTATCGGTGAGAAGGTCTAGAGGGCGAGGCGTGACTGGTGCGCTGGCTTTCTTTCGGTAGACTGACGTGAGCTTTAGCTAGGCGCATATCCTTGTTTATAATTTTGGCTTCCATATTAGAAGTTGAGGCGATCTCCTTTGGAGAAGAATCGTTGAGAAGTTTTCTTAGATATTCGATTTTTGGTGAACTTTTTAGGTTTGGTTGAGGAACGCTGAGAATTTACGGCTTCTCTACAGTGCATATATTAGTAACTACGATAGAGCCTTAGAAATTCTGAGGCAGTCCGATGTTAATCCAGGGTTTCACGCATTTTTAAAGGCAAGTTGGTGATTCTATTCCGTTTTTATGAATATAATAATGAAAATGTAAAGCAAGGTACATCGTGCCCAGCTTCTGGTCGCTAACAATACAAATCGGTGCACTCGGATGGTCCTTGCCGCTGAATCTATAAAGCGGCAGTGCAAAATGTTCGTCGCCAATGAGAATTGCTAGAAAAAATTTACTGGCATACATTTTAGTACTGCTGATCGTACTGACAAGTACTATTGGCAGCGGGAGCAGAATTTTCCAGTTATGAAGGAGGCCTTTTAATCCGAGGAGTTCTACCCAGGAATGTCCTTTAAGTTTTTTCAAGAGGTCTCTTGTATTCAAGCAATTTTTGTGCTGGGGTGACTCCGGTTTTCTGCTGATGATCAAGCAATGCGTTTCGCGGCCAAGAATCTTATCCTAGTTTACTGACAGTTGAGCAGACAACAGAGAAGCTGTTTGGTCTGGTGATGGGAGCTATAGAGTTGGATACCTCAGAGATGGAACGTGAAAGTGAAAACTTTCCTTGTTGGAGTTATGTTCCTATCTAAGTGGTTAGTCAAAGCATCGTTGATTTCAGTTTCGACAAGTATTATCACTGTTTTCACTGTTTTCATTTGAATTTTTGCTTTTTGAATTTTGCTGTTTTGTTTTTTCAGCTATTCTCTTTGGTGACAGCAACCAACATGTTAGGAAACTACTATATTTAGCAGTAATACTATCTAATGTTTCCTGCTAAACGTGGCGAATGCGGTTCTCTCGCTATTATAGAATGAAACTAGTGCAGAGTTAAAGAATTTTCCCTTTCATTAGGAATCTTGCTGTTTTGAGCAAATATGGATTTTTTCCTATTTATTTTTCTTTATTTATTTCAATCAACATAGCAAACGTTTTTATTTCAATCAATCTTCCTATACGTTTTTTAATTGATGACAGGGGGCAGTTAAAGCGAGCTCATCTTATCGTTTGTGCACATTTGTGTAAATATATGAAAGGTCAGGTGGTATGGCCATATTCCAAAGACTTAAATAATCTATTCAATGGGATTTCACATTTTCAGAGTGGTGAAGGAATGAAACAGGAGACGTTCTGTTGCTTTATACGCATATATGTATTTTTTTAAACAGTGGATGTTTTGCTTCTTTCTGTACGATTATATATGATATGATTGGCAATAAGAAGAACGTGACTCGAGAGAGTAGAGTTGAATTTAAGAGCTTCATTATAGAATGCAGAAGGTCACACCGAATGCCAAAGACATATGTTGAAGGATTTGCTGATGCGTCCCGTACAGCGGCTTCCATCTGTTATACTTCTTCTGAAAGGTGTGTTATGTCGATCTGTATATTCTGTAGCGTCACTTTTGGCTACAGTGATTATCTAGACTTCTCAGAAGTTAACCTTTTTTGTCAGTGGGCCTGAACCTCTCAGTTATTTTCAATAAATTTACATCTGAATCCGTTTGATTATTATTGAAAGCGACCTAAATATTTGCAAATTCATAGCTTTGAGTGCTTTGCCGGTTTACTATTGGTTTCAGCTATTCCTTATTCTTTGCTTTCAGTAATACGCTTATTTAAATAAGTGTCAGGGAAACACATGCATATTTTCAACTAGTTTCACATAAGCAGTGGACTGAGGAGTGAACTTTCGTCAGCTAGAATTTGGCGGAATTGAATTGAATTTGATGTTATTTCCGCAATGCATGGTTGTAAAATGCCCTGTGCATGCAAAGTTTAGGCGTTTCAATGATTTGGCTCTTTCGAAGTTCCTATATCACCCTGATACTTGGTATCGATATCAACTTTCATAACCCACCAAAATTCTTAACTCTACCTTCAATACTTCCTGGACTGAAAATATCGGGTGGGTGAACGCACGCATATGTAGCCGTGCACACGACGTTGCCACAGTGCCATTCCCAAACGCAGATTTATATGGGCACAAAAAGTGAGCAGGGAGAATATGGGAATATAGATAGCAGGACCGGCGGGGAAGGGCACGACACGCTTGCTAATAATTATTGGGAGTCCATATTTTATGAAGAAAGATTTTTTCAAAAGAAAGATTTATGAAGATAAAGAAGTAAGCAAGAGAGAATGTTTTCAGAGATGCAACACAACGAGCAGAGAAATAATCGAAAGAGGAGATGTGTGATGAGGGCAATAAACGCACTCCAAGATATTCTACGGTGCGCGTTGATGAATCTATATGAGACGCTTCCTGTCGCGCATTTGTTCCGCCTTCTTTAAAATTTCATCCTGTTAGCGACATAAGCTAGATATTAATGACATTTCATGGGTACTGCCTGAACGGGGGGTGCTGAGGCATTCTCGGGAGTGCGACAGAATAAACGCGTTCATGTTCCACTCCATTGGGCTAGCCCGTTGTCCAATCATCCGAAAATGATGTGAGAAAATATCAGTCTATTTTCTGAAAGTGGACTGGTAATGAGGGTCCCCATCGGAGAATGCTTTCTCGGAAAATTTTTAATGTTTCAATGAAAGTTCTTTATAGATAGATGAATTATGCAGCCGAATTTGCCGACTTTATAAGTTATTTAAGCGCCAAAAATTGAAATAGAAGCCGTATAATACAATATAAAAGCCACTCCTTATTGAAATTCGTCGGTTCAACTTTCGTCGAACGGAGCACACGCTAACCAGATGCGCGCAGACATTAATTTCGCCATTACGCCAACCTTTGGATGGGCACGTGCCTTGTGCCCTCATTCTACATGTTGTACATTTTCGGCTTATTGCAGTTGCTAAACTGTGCTTGAAGTCGCTGCTTTCGGTACGCTCATTTGCTCCCAGCCCTATTCAAAACGTCGTTTCTTTTTATTCGCAAATTGTTTACGGTTCTCATTTGCTCTTAATTTTTGAAACTGGTTGATTTTTATATGTTCGTGAATTTTAATAATATCGGATTTATTTCCTTATTTATTCAGTAGTTTCAACTTTGAAGAACAAAAGCTGTCTTGTTCGGATGTTGTCTAAATCGCTCAGTGACATGCACCTTTTCGCCCTCCCCATCCTCCGTAGCATTCATCACGCTTTGTACGTGCTGTTGCGATTTATGAAACGAAAGAATCTTTATCACAGGAGAATAAAGGAGGTTGCAATGAAGCAGTGGAGTGTAAGAATAACACAAATGCGCATAATCCAAAAGAGGTCGTTCGAGGATGTATCGTAAAGCAGCACTTCAAAACACAGCACAATACATTGATGCACCAGTCCGTAATGCGCAATGGCGGGTTTCTGTCTGTAGCCAGGCTGGTCTTGTTCAAAATGTCTTAAAATGCGAGGTTTGTGCAATTGCGCGTTTTCATGGGAAGTTTGAAATTAGAAAGCTTTTATTGCTTTTAAGTGTTTCGTCAGCCAAATCGTTTTGTGAGCTCTGTTGCAAACGCATATATTGCGTCAGTTTTCTCACCATCTTTTCTGCTTCTGCATATTCTCTTAGAAAACTTTGCCTGTGAATCTGTTATTTACGTTGAAGCATTTTTTTGATGCATTTTTAGAACGGCAAACGAGTCGAGAGGTCAAGTGGAGACATATGCAGAAGCTTTCAAGACTTACGCGGAGATAGAGGACTACCCTGTAAGTTTGTCTTTCATCATGTTCAAATGGCGCAAAGGCTTTGTCCAACATGACTTGCCGAGCTGGAGAGAAGCGATCTCGTCGCATTTTCCGACTAGCCTTTTATTGGTCTGCTTTCTGCCTCCTTGCAACGATCTTTTTGTCAGCATCTCTCAGGAAAAGACATTTAGGGTGCCGCATGCACCAGCTAACCGACATCGTTATGCAGAATGCGGTATTCAAGGAGAGATTCTTGAGATTTTTCGCGCAGACTCGTTTATTAAACTGCGCAGGGTTAGGTTTCACGTTAGAATATGTGGAGGTCGAGAAAGTAAAAAATCCTTTGAACCGGAAGCGAAGACTCAAATCACGTCAAAAGTTTCAAAAATACAGTTTTTCCCTTTTTTCATTATAATTGTTTCAATTTTTTCTGTTCTTTTCTATTGTTTTTTCAATTATTTCAGTCAAATTGTTTTTCAAAAAAATCGTTTCAAAAATTCAAAAGTTACAGAGTTTTTCGTGAACGCAAATTACTGCATAAAATTTGAATTTCTGTTTTTACTGAGTGCAAAAAGCTTTTTTTTTGGAGGGGGGGAGGGGAGAGATGGTTAAATGCTACTGCGTACCACCACCATGTGGCAGTTATGCTTAGCTTGTACTTATGAGGAAATGATGATAATAACAGTAGTAACAATTGTGATACTTGGATAATAATTGGTATTTGTTGAACAGTAATACTGGTAGTGGTAATAACGACAACAACAATATTAACCATTTAATCATATTATTTATGGCAATATCTCGAAAGGCTGCTGTTGTGCTGGTCACATCCTGCTGATCTTTCCCTTTTTTATGTGCTTTGTTGCTCACATTTACACAGTACGATTGGATGCCGGTTGCAACAAATGATCTTGTTTTTAATGCTGCTATATCGAATTCCGTAAAACTTGTGCTCATTTCTGTCCTCAGTCTCGTTTCGTTTTGCATTCTTTTTTCTTTGTTTTGAGATTGTTTCTGGTCGATGTGGCAAGGTGGCACGCACAAATACCTGAGGATTCCTTACGAGGGCATGGATGTGCTCAGCTGACAGCGACAAATCCCTCCAGGTTTCCCATGATCCAACGAACGATTCAGTGCCGTTTCGAGAGGGGATCACTTCTGTCTGTAAAAAATTTCTACAGTACTACCGTGATGTTTTGCACTATTAAAACAGGGGCACCTGCATTCCGTTGATATCAAATGGTGCCACCTTGCTAGTAAAAGGGAAGCATGAGAAATAAATTGATATGTTCCACCTGAGCTGCAACGATTCTGGGTTTTCTGGATGAATGGAGGTCATGTGTAAAACAATGTGCATGTGTCTCATTGATCGCGTTTAAGGCTGGTGTCATGTCTAGTACGCGTTCATTTCTTGGAAAGTTGCACGTACTTTCGTTAGGAGGAAATCACAGCGACTGGATGAATACACGTGGAAAAACGATGGCAATTTTCCTCTTTAGCGATCTTATCGAAATTGCAAAGGTTAGTTTGTCGCCTCGGTTATTCACCTGATCGCAAAACTATCATAGGACTGATCGGTGCTGTCGTCATTACAAACTTCCTGCGACAAGTACAAGTTTGTTGTCCAATACTTTAGGACCTCATCCGTCATAAAGGGGACAGTCGTTAATTGTGGATTATGGCTTCTGGTTAACTGAGTTTGCAATGTTGCTCCCAGCTAGTGTTGTCATTTAATTTCCAGAAGGTCGTGAACTCCAAACGAGATTGGGGCATTCCCGAATTTCGAGCATTTCAATGCAAGGGGACATTTTCATTGGTTGGGCTGAATTTTGAGCACGCAAAAGGAAATTTGAGGATTTGCAAATTACAGAGCTTGAATGGAGGGACTGTTAAGCCTTTGTGAACAAATTGTGTTGTGTTGTACATACGCAAATCGCTGCACAAGCTTCTCTATAGACACTTTGTTGCAACTTTCTCACCTGTCCGATCTTCCGCAGTTGCAGTGAAGAGTGCCCTAAAATTGCCGCTAAAATACTGAAGTGAAAAGCACCTCTTTTCCCGCCCGATGGAATCGCCGCAACAGTTCTGCCTACTCAGATTTTGAGTCTCTCGATTAGACATTTGATGAAATAAAGGGCACTGAAACTACGTATGGGTCTGAAAATCGGGACCGCCGATTGACTTTAGGAACAGAGTTAATGTGACTGTCAGTAGCTCTCAGCAACCTCCTTAAGCTTCTGGCAACGTATACAAATCATTTTTTTCAGTCTTTGCCTTCTACCTTTGCCTCATGTATCATTGCTGGGTAAAAGGAATAAGTAATGACGCAGGAGCAATTTGGTTTTAGTGACAAGTGAGTTCCGCTTGATGAAGAATCATCAGAAAATAAAATCAGTAAGCAGTTACCATTTTTCCAAAGAGGTGAGCTAGAAGGTATCGACTTCAAAAGTGCGCCTTATGGCAAGCAGTTCAGATGTACTCTGGTGTTGCCTTGTCATCAAGTGATATATGATGTGTCATTCAATCCATGAAGGTCTGAATCCCCAGTCGTTCCCGCTTTTCACCTACAGTGGTTAGCAGTTCTGCCGAATGTATGGCGAATTTCCTCGCAGTGGAAGTATGACATTCTTCCGTCTTTCTGACCACTCATCATTGTCATGCTTACACGAAAAAAATCTGTGATGGGGAAGAATTCAAAATGCGTCCAGTTAGTATTGGATCGCTTCTCAACGAAGACAGATGATTTCATTGTGGCGCTCGCTACATTCGTTCATTAAGAAGTGTTTTCAGATGAGAACTGCGGTTGCCGAAGAATCACTTCCAGAAACAGTCACAACAGGCAGCTCACTGCGGTCCTCGTTCCTTTCTCTTGCACTCGATAAGAAGAAATACAAACATTACAAGCAGTACATGGTCACTTGCATACGTCGAATAAATGTCATTATCCACAGCGGTGAGTGGTGGCGTTTGTTAATGGAGGAGCATAACATCGCAGCCATTTTCGAGTCTTCATAAGAAGAAAAGGCTTTGGCTTATTGCGTGCTGCATAATTAGTTCTTCGCTACGCGGTATTACTATTCATTGATGACTTGAATCGCGATATCATGCTGTATTGAAAACTAGCAGCATGTCTTACGTATTGTCTAGGGCAAATCTAGAAAACCCTAGCAAGAGAGCACTGGTACGAAGAGATGGGAGCGAACTGTGCATGGAGGCATTACTAATCTTCGATCTTCGTTTCTGCTCGTTTGGGTTGTGATGCTTCAAAAAAGGGAGCAGAGATCTTTTTTTCCATTCAGTTCAAAATATTTTGATCTTCCGAGAGTAGTACCTTGAAATCTGCATTTTTCATGGCTTTCCAGGGAGTAAGGAGGACCAATAGAATGATTGCTGTGTCTAAGGCTTCCTTTAAATGTGCTTGTTTGCTTTCTTCACAAGAGATTTTGCTCAAAGGCGTTTATTTGGCTCGCCCGTATTGCGTTCACCTTGTTAGGTCAATGTGAAGAACACTGCCAGAAATATTTATTGTCCTCACACGTATGTTCTCGAATCGGTTATCACTGCACTTTGAAAACCTGCAAAATCTTTTTGAAGTGCAAAAACTTTCTCGTCGCTTGATTTGTTTAGATGGAGAGCAAAATTTTGAAAGGGCTCAAGTAGAAAAACTGCGGTATAAAGGAGAGGCGGAGTGAAAGAGGGTTAAAGTAATAAAAACATGAGGGATTAGACGAATGATGGAGCGGACATGGAAATACAGAAAAGTGAGATGAAAATATTTCCAACAGTTAATATTGGAATAGGAGGAAACTGCGCTGAAAACATTTGAGCTTTGAGAGTTGACATTTTCCGCTGCTCGTGGGTAACTTTCACCAAGAAGAATCTGTGTGCACGAGCGCTAGGATGTTGGAGGAGATCCCATAGAAGAGCAATGAATTGAATTTCGATCATGTTGTGGACGGATTAGAGTGGCTATTCCGTTCAGTCGAGGACCTGTTAAGCTCTGCCTTCTACTGTTCCTCCCCACTCATACGTAAGCGACCTTCCGACTCCATCAGTCCTAAGCGGGGCACTTTTTGCGACTTCGTTGAGAGTGAAGCAGGTGATGGCTTTGAATAGGCTTTAGAACCTCCTTGTTTTTTCGATTACACTGTGCGGCCTGACGTCTCAAACGGCTCACATTGTACACCTTCTGGTGTATGTAACAGTTATAGTAGGTTTGTTATTCTTGGCACTGTCTTCTGTGCACGATCGACAGTTGAGAGGGCGAATATCAAAAGTTTACCGCAATACGCGGTTGCCGAACAAATGATACATAATAAGCGTACGTTTACTGCGCTTTTGAACGCTTATTGTTATGGCTTCAGTGAAGTTGATGTAATGACAAGATTGATGGCCACTGCCCTATGTTCTTTCGATTGGGGCACCTTGAGGATGGAGCGTATAACTTATTTCTGTTGCTTATTCGGCTGAACGGTGTGTTTAATAAAGGTATTTTTTTCTGCCACAAGAAGATTATTGACCGAACCTAAAAATTGAGATGGATGAATTTCATTTAAGATTTCGAGGGTGTGTTCGTGCTTTCATTCGAAGGACGTGAGGAGGATAGCTTTTGGATAGCACAGTGTCTGGAGAGCAAGTCGGGCGAGATGCGCAAGTTTTTGAACGAACTATGCATTCAGGTAAGTAACTATTTCGCTGTTCAGTTATGTACTGATTGTGCAGTCTTACTTTTTGAGTTATCACTCGTGTGTATTTTGAAGCCCAGAGATTAACATGTAAGCGACGTTAGTTATGCAGATATGTAAGAAATACTGCGCATGTTCGCGAAATGTACGTAATTGCTTAATTGAAATCCTTCCTTTAAAAAATAAAGAAGTAATTAAGCAAGTAAAGATGACTGCAGAGAGCAGTGGATATATGTGAAGGAATAACGGAGCGAGTGAAGGGGTGGTAAGCAACACAAATAGCAAGAATTTTCACGATGAAAAAATTTGTACAAAGTCGAGTGTTTGGATGAAGTGGGTGAGTCAGAGCATTGGCGAAGAGGTGAGAGTGTGGAAAACAGGAGCAAAATTTTTAAAGAACGGAAGAATTAAAAAAAACAAATACGAAACGTTTTCGTTTACATGGCGGAGTGATTTAAGATCAAATTAAGGGGACTAAAATATACAGAAGCGTCTTTTTGATTCAACAACGTACTTCAGTACTTCAGTAGTTTGATAGCTCGTGTAGGGAAGCAGAAATTCTAAATTAAAACGTTTAATTTGCAAGTACTAGTGTATGAATTTGCCAATTATTTGCGCATCTGATTCTTGCTCCAATCCATATTATTTTCAGTGGTATGATTTTTAGTTTTACTATCTATGTGGAAGGCTTATCCAAATAGAAGATATGTTATACGACGTGGAGTTGCAATCATCCATTAATAGACAGATCGCTGCGGAAGTTGCCAAAGCACTTCGCTATACGTAGGTTATTTTTAATAATGACAATAATGTAAGATTCAGACATCGTAAAGAATTGTCCTGAGGGGTTAGAAGAGCGCAATCTGATTTTAATATTAAGTGTTATAGATCTGACCGAAAGTACTGCTTAATACTGATACTGAATTTTTCGACCGTTGTTGATGAGGAGCAGCGTTCCAGTGTTGCATATTGGAATGGCCGTAGAGGTGGACGAGATCATTGCATACTTTATTGGGGCAGCGGCCCTGGAGGAGGGGGAGAGCTTTGAAGGTTTAGTATATTTTTTCCAGAAAGTTTGTTTGCACCACGGGCATGCAGAAAATTTTTTGATGTACTTCATGAGTGAAATCCCACTTTGGTTGTTCGTGTCCTCCTTATTACATATGAAAATCTCAAAAAATTTATATGACATTCTTCAGAGATTACCAGGGCAACAGCTCTCATCTCGGTATGGTGTCCCAATTACGTTAAGGCTGCATAAATTTATAATTTTTGTATCGCTCACTAAATATGTCCTGCGCTGGACAAAAGCGATGCCGACAAAGAGCTCTTGACTTAGCTTCCTTTCAATTTTGATGCCTATTAGCACTGTTGAAGATAGACTGTTTACGAGAGGTAAGTCGGAAAAGGCCGACGCGGAATATTATCTCTGAGCTGTCTTTTATTGCCCCCCTTCTTATCTCTTCTTCATCTCAGCGACGATTGTGTCAAAGATAGTTGAGAACATTGATTTTCGACAATATTGCTAAACTTTGTCCATGTTGGTAAAGTGATACATTCATGCTGTCGATTATTTAGTGCTCGGAAATGCTCCTCGCAAGCATCGTTGTACCATCGGTCGAATGTTTTCCGCCGTGCAATGTCCAGTATCAACATAATTTCGGATACTGTATCGAAGTTTTATTCAAGGGGCAATCTGTATTTAGTTGACGAAGCGAGATTAACTCGCTATGCTGGGGAACTGAACTTGTGCTCACGGCATTGATGGAACGTTCTCGATGTAAGCAATACTTGCCGCCATTTATCATTTCGATGGCCATTTCGCTACATCCACTTGGAACAACAGATTTATGATGTTTACCACACTTCATTTGACACAGTCTGATATAAGTGGTTTGAAGGTGCCGTTAATTTTGTTATGTCGTTACATTTTATTTTAAAGTGTAGAACCACTGTTCCGATGGCATTTAACCTGATGGTGGGATGGAGGTGCCTTGATGATTCCATACTGGAAGCGATTGCTCAAATTTGTTATTTCCGTTGTGGATGTTGCGGTGGATGAAGGTGGTTGTTTGATGCCATAGGAATGACGACGAAGTTAATCCCTTTTTTCTAAGTTTCTTTTACAGCTTGGTGTAGGTAGTTCTAGAATCTTTCCTGTAGGATTCCCAAAGAGATTCTCGTTTTTTTTTTTTCAAGCGATTTGGCCTTGATATATCCCTTCAAAGAGATCTCGCTGCACTCTCCACCATACTTTTCTCTTCCGTCCACATTACACTGACTAGGTTGTCTGTGTATGCTAGAGGACATTCTGGTTTCCATCTCCTATTGCATTACAGCATGTTTTCGATGCATCAGAAGTATTTCTTCATCTTTTTGGGTTCAATACAGGAAGTGAAACCTCATAAGAATGTCCATTTCTTCATATTAGCTGAAATCGTTGGTTTTATGTGGAGGTTGCCTGTCAGTACTTCGTATGTTGTGGATTCGGGCTTGACACCTTCTGAAGTGAATTGCTTGAGATCGTTCAATGTCCTTAGATTCTATTTTTATTTCTGTGTGCTTGAGATGTCCCTTTTATTCGTAAGTGAGATTTGCTTACTATGTTGGCTAGCAGAAATACTTTACGTACTATTCATATTCATGAAGTGAAGGTATGTTGTCCCTATGCAGCGCGCATTAAAGTGAGGTGCTTGTGGCAGAGTGAATTTCGGCTGTTTTCAAGCGTTTGCTTTTATTATGCGCATGAAGCAGGCTTTACCGGTATTGCACAAACAAGGAGGAAAGAGGAAAGCGATATACCCAAGAAACATTCAAATAAACAAGTTCTTAATTTGTAAGAGTGGAAGATGTGAATGTTCATTTGCAGAAGGGAGAAGTATAAGGATTTCTAAGCAAATGCAGAGTAATGTGAAAGCGGCAGCTCTGATGATTACGAAATTTATGGGGCTTAGGAAGTAAGAAGTATCCTTCGACCTATTTTCCAATGGACGCGCTGTCATTACATTCATGTTTTCTTTTGATCGAGTAAAACGTCTGACTTCACATGCATATCTAATTGGCGTGGTAGTGCAGTTAGCTGTCTACCAGATAATGGCTAAGAAACAGAAATAGACGCGCACGAACATGCACGGAGGCAGTTGAACGAAACAATCTCGGCTTCAAGGTGTCTTCATATAGCAGGTGGCTGCAGATTATTTGGCTTGGTGCGTGCACGTAGTATGGCCAAATGTCTGCTTAACCAGTTGCGACTCGAAAAACCTTAGGTCAGTGTTCAATTCTCTATTCACATATTTTGCTGCATTCGTTTCGTTAAAAGAATTTGGAGCATTATAGACCACAGTGCCTCCACGTCTCTTCGCCACTCTCCTGCCTGTCCCAAATTTTGACAGTTTGCAGTAATAGACACAGCTTGTATACATGCAGAAGTTTCTTCATTGTTTGCTACAATTATTCTGGCAATAAACGTTTCTGCCCTATGAAACGGTTTGTACAAAACTGCAACAATTGTGGTGGTGGTCGAATTGAGTGGACATTGTTTTGATGGCGTTGTATTTTGAAGAAAAATAACGCCTTCGAGTTGTACCATTTCGTAGAAAGAGAGTCCTTTCAGCCCGAACTTCATTGCAAGATAAAGATATCTGGTAGTGTATGAGGTTTTATTAATCATTAGGAAAAGGGTAGTTAAATGTTTGTTTTCATGTTTGCACATCTGCATGGGCTTCGGGGCAAACCGTTCACGCTTCCCACCCCCACATGCCCTTGATGCATCAGTTTATAGGAGAGTCCTGGGATGAGGATTTTTAAATACTGGAAAACGTACAAGGAAACTTGTGGTGTGTGTCATCTCTGCGGTTGCAGATGTTTCATTTTTTGATTCTGAAATCGTTCGGTACAAGTTTTTCATTTTTCCATCTCAGAGCGCACTAATGAACCACACGCAGTAACTATAACTGCAGAGTTATAAAATAAAGAAATTTTATTTTGTTTTATTTATTTTGTCTTATTCGTTTTATTTATTCTATTTTATTTTACTTGCCTCACTTATTTTATGCATATGTGATGCCTCGCGTGCTCAAGTTAGCGGGAAATGAAATGTATATGCCCGCTTGGCACATTTACAAAATCACTCGCGGCCCTTGACATATCCACCATTAGCAACAATTTTAATACGAGTGTTGACGCCCATTTTATTTATATTGTTTATTTTGTTTTCATAAAGCTCGTCACCGAAAAAAATCAATGTTAGCAATTTTGAGCTGCAGTATTATTCATCTTTAAAATACGCGCTCTTGTAACGCTTTAACTTATAACAGCAACTAAACAAATTTTGGCGCGAATGTTCTCCTATTCAATGGCGGTTACTTGTTGAGATAGGTCATTGATCGTTCTGTGAGGTTATTGCGACGTAGGTGGCATTCGACGTTTTGTTTTTGGCTTATGCCGGGTATAGTAAGAAGTTTCACTCACATTTATGGGAAATGATTTAAATAATTCATTTTCCTTTCTTCATTTGTCGTCTTATTGGCTTGTCGATTTTGGCTTAGAGTGAGTGATTGCATTTATTAACGTGATTTTGTTTGTACTGAGTAACTTTTTCCGTGTCCCTTGTATTTGGTGATGAAGCAAAGATGATCACGTATTTGGAAATAAATAACGTGACTTAAAAACAACGTGATGCGTCCCGCTTTGAAATTGGCGGGAATTTCGAAATATATATGCGTGCTTGGCTCGTTTCCAAAAGATTCACGACACTTGACATATCCATTAACAATAATCTTAGTACAATTTTAACCGCCCATCTTATTTTTTCGGTTTGTTTTTTGTGTCGCTCATTCTATTTTATTTATTTTATTTTATATATCTCATTTATTTAATTTTATCTGTTTTATGTTTTTACTTTGTTTGTTCTGTTTCATTTAATTCATTTAATTGAGTTTAATTTATTTATTTTATTTGTTTTACTTTATTTATTTTATTTTATTAACTTTACTCTCTGTCTAATTTAATCTTATTTTATTTATTTTGATTCATTAATTCCATTTCATTTTTTTAATTTGTTTACTTTGATTTAGTCCAGTTGATTTATTTTATTTAAATCAGTTTATTTATTCCATTTTAATTATTTAATTTTATTTATTTTATTTATCTTATTTTGTTTGTTTTATTTACTTTATCTTGCTCGTTTTGTTTTATTTGTTTTATTTTTTTATTTTTCTTTTTTAATTTTTTTACTTTATTTATTTTTATTCAGTTTCTCTTATTTATCTTCTTTTATTTAATTAAATTTAAACTAACATTTCTCATTTTATTCTATGTGTTTTGTCTTATTTATTTTAAATTATTTGTTGTATTCATTTCGTTATAGTTGTTTTATTAATTTTCCTTTATTTATTTTCTTTTATTCTATTTATTTTATCTTATATATTTTATTTTGTTTTATCTTATTTATTTGTTTTATTCATTTTA
Organism: Baylisascaris procyonis; assembly: GCA_037389465.1. NCBI lineage: Eukaryota > Metazoa > Nematoda > Chromadorea > Rhabditida > Ascarididae > Baylisascaris > Baylisascaris procyonis. The sequence continues at coordinate 559,653 of JAZARR010000072.1, forward strand.
TTTTATTCACTTTACTCGTTTTATTTATTTTGTTTAGTTGACTTTATTTGTTTTATTTCATTCACGATTTTATTTTATTTATATTTTTCTAGTTATTTTATTTTATTATCACACCCCGTGTTCAAGTTGGCGAGAAACTCGAAATATATATGTGTGCTTGGCACATTTCCAAAAGCGCTCGCACCGTTGCATGTACCCACCGACAGTATTCTTATTACAAGCGAAGCCTTCGACTTTGTTTTTTAGTTGTTTTTTTACTTATTCTGTTTTATTTTGTACATTTCATTTATTTTGTTTGGATTATTTCATTTTTTTCGTCATTTATTCAATATAACTTAATTTATACAATCGAGTTCAATTAATTTATTTTATTAATTTTGCTTCATTCATCTCATATTATTGATATCATTTGCTCTATCTAACTAAGTTTTTTGTCTTCCTTCAATTATTTTATTTTATTTTATTTATTTCATTTCGTTTATTTATTTTGGTTTAGTTTAATTTATTGATTTTATTTAATTAATTAATTAATTTCATTTTATTTATTTTATTCACCGTGTTTTATTTGTTTTATTTACTTTATGCTAGTTATTTTATTTTATTTATTTCGTTTATTTCAGTTTATTTGTTCTATTTTTTTATTCTACTTATCGCATTTATTCGGCGTCATTTATTTTATTTAATTTCTCTTATTTATCTGGTTTTATTCATTTAATGTAATTAAAGTTATTTTATTTTATTTTATCTTACTTATTTTGAATAATTTGTTGCGTTTGTTTTGTTTCCGCCAAAAATAATTTCCTGTTCTTGTTTCGCACCGGCTATTTGTTTTGTTTTGAATTTCCCGCGAAATTGACCAGAGGACGCGTCTGTTCAATTTGGCGGGAAATTCGAAATGTATAAGCGTGCGTGGCCTAGGCTTAGGCTTAGGCTTAGGCTTAGGCTTAGGGCTTAGGGCTTAGGGCTTAGGGCTTAGGGCTTAGGGCTTAGGGCTTAGGGCTTAGGGCTTAGGGGCTTAGGGCTTAGGGCTTAGGGCTTAGGGCTTAGGGCTTAGGGCTTAGGGCTTAGGGCTTAGGGCTTAGGGCTTAGGGCTTAGGGCTTAGGGCTTAGGGCTTAGGGCTTAGGGCTTAGGGCTTAGGGCTTAGGGCTTAGGGCTTAGGGCTTAGGGCTTAGGGCTTAGGGCTTAGGGCTTAGGGCTTAGGGCTTGGGGCTTAGGGCTTAGGGCTTAGGGCTTAGGGCTTAGGGCTTAGGGCTTAGGGCTTAGGGCTTAGGGCTTAGGGCTTAGGGCTTAGGGCTTAGGGCTTAGGGCTTAGGCTTAGGGCTTAGGGCTTGGGCTTCGGGCTTAGGGCTTAGGGCTTAGGGCTTAGGGCTTAGGGCTTAGGGCTTAGGGCTTAGGGCTTAGGGCTTAGGGCTTAGGGCTTAGGGCTTAGGGCTTAGGGCTTAGGGCTTAGGGCTTAGGGCTTAGGGCTTAGGGCTTAGGGCTTAGGGCTTAGGCTTAGGCTTAGGGCTTAGGGCTTAGGGCTTAGGGCTTAGGCTTAGGGCTTAGGGGTTAGGGCTTAGCGCTTAGGGCTTAGGGCTTAGGGCTTAGGGCTTAGGGCTTAGGCTAAGGCTTGGGGCTTAGGCTTAGGGCTTAGGGCTTAGGGCTTAGGGCTTAGGGCTTAGGGCTTAGGGCTTAGGCTTAGGCTTAGGGCCTAGGGCTTAGGCTTAGGCTTAGGCTTAGGCTTAGGGGCTTAGGCTTAGGCTTAGGCTTAGGGGCTTAGGCTTAGGCTTAGGCTTAGGCTTAGGCTTAGGCTTAGGCTTAGGCTTAGGCTTAGGCTTAGGGGCTTAGGCTTAGGCTTAGGCTTAGGCTTAGGCTTAGGCTTAGGCTTAGGCTTAGGGGCTTAGGCTTAGGCTTAGGCTTAGGCTTAGGCTTAGGCTTAGGCTTAGGCTTAGGCTTAGGCTTAGGCTTAGGCTTAGGCTTAGGCTTAGGCTTAGGCTTAGGCTTAGGCTTAGGCTTAGGCTTAGGCTTGGCTTAGGCTTAGGGGCTTAGGCTTAGGCTTAGGCTTAGGCTTAGGCTTAGGCTTAGGCTTAGGCTTAGGCTTAGGCTTAGGCTTAGGCTTAGGCTTAGGCTTAGGCTTAGGCTTAGGCTTAGGGGCTTAGGCTTAGGCTTAGGCTTAGGCTTAGGCTTAGGCTTAGGCTTAGGCTTAGGCTTAGGCTTAGGCTTAGGCTTAGGCTTAGGCTTAGGCTTAGGCTTAGGGGCTTAGGCTTAGGCTTAGGCTTAGGCTTAGGCTTAGGCTTAGGCTTAGGCTTAGGCTTAGGCTTAGGCTTAGGCTTAGGCTTAGGCTTAGGCTTAGGCTTAGGCTTAGGCTTAGGCTTAGGCTTAGGCTTAGGCTTAGGCTTAGGCTTAGGCTTAGGCTTAGGCTTAGGCTTAGGCTTAGGCTTAGGCTTAGGCTTAGGCTTAGGCTTAGGCTTAGGCTTAGGCTTAGGCTTAGGCTTAGGCTTAGGCTTAGGCTTAGGCTTAGGCTTAGGCTTAGGCTTAGGCTTAGGCTTAGGCTTAGGCTTAGGCTTAGGCTTAGGCTTAGGCTTAGGCTTAGGCTTAGGCTTAGGCTTAGGCTTAGGCTTAGGCTTAGGCTTAGGCTTAGGCTTAGGCTTAGGCTTAGGCTTAGGCTTAGGCTTAGGCTTAGGCTTAGGCTTAGGCTTAGGCTTAGGCTTAGGCTTAGGCTTAGGCTTAGGCTTAGGCTTAGGCTTAGGCTTAGGCTTAGGCTTAGGCTTAGGCTTAGGCTTAGGCTTAGGCTTAGGCTTAGGCTTAGGCTTAGGCTTAGGCTTAGGCTTAGGCTTAGGCTTAGGCTTAGGCTTAGGCTTAGGCTTAGGCTTAGGCTTAGGCTTAGGCTTAGGCTTAGGCTTAGGCTTAGGCTTAGGCTTAGGCTTAGGCTTAGGCTTAGGCTTAGGCTTAGCTTAGGCTTAGGCTTAGGCTTAGGCTTAGGCTTAGGCTTAGGCTTAGGCTTAGGCTTAGGCTTAGGCTTAGGCTTAGGCTTAGGCTTAGGCTTAGGCTTAGGCTTAGGCTTAGGCTTAGGCTTAGGCTTAGGCTTAGGCTTAGGCTTAGGCTTAGGCTTAGGCTTAGGCTTAGGCTTAGGCTTAGGCTTAGGCTAGGCTTAGGCTTAGGCTTAGGCTTAGGCTTAGGCTTAGGCTTAGGCTTAGGCTTAGGCTTAGGCTTAGGCTTAGGCTTAGGCTTAGGCTTAGGCTTAGGCTTAGGCTTAGGCTTAGGCTTAGGCTTAGGCTTAGGCTTAGGCTTAGGCTTAGGCTTAGGCTTAGGCTTAGGCTTAGGCTTCAGGCTTAGGCTTAGGCTTAGGCTTAGGCTTAGGCTTAGGCTTAGGCTTAGGCTTAGGCTTAGGCTTAGGCTTAGGCTTAGGCTTAGGCTTAGGCTTAGGCTTAGGCTTAGGCTTAGGCTTAGGCTTAGGCTTAGGCTTAGGCTTAGGCTTAGGCTTAGGCTTAGGCTTAGGCTTAGGCTTAGGCTTAGGCTTAGGCTTAGGCTTAGGCTTAGGCTTAGGCTTAGGCTTAGGCTTAGGCTTAGGCTTAGGCTTAGGCTTAGGCTTAGGCTTAGGCTTAGGCTTAGGCTTAGGCTTAGGCTTAGGCTTAGGCTTAGGCTTTAGGCTTAGGCTTAGGCTTAGGCTTAGGCTTAGGCTTAGGCTTAGGCTTAGGCTTAGGCTTAGGCTTAGGCTTAGGCTTAGGCTTAGGCTTAGGCTTAGGCTTAGGCTTAGGCTTAGGCTTAGGCTTAGGCTTAGGCTTAGGCTTAGGCTTAGGCTAGGCTTAGGCTTAGGCTTAGGCTTAGGCTTAGGCTTAGGCTTAGGCTTAGGCTTAGGCTTAGGCTTAGGCTTAGGCTTAGGCTTAGGCTTAGGCTTAGGCTTAGGCTTAGGCTTAGGCTTAGGCTTAGGCTTAGGCTTAGGCTTAGGCTTAGGCTTAGGCTTAGGCTTAGGCTTAGGCTTAGGCTTAGGCTCAGGCTTAGGCTAGGCTTAGGCTTCAGGCTTAGGCTTAGGCTTAGGCTTAGGCTCAGGCTTAGGCTTAGGCTTAGGCTTAGGCTTAGGCTTAGGCTTAGGCTTAGGCTTAGGCTTAGGCTTAGGCTTAGGCTTAGGCTTAGGCTCAGGCTTAGGCTTAGGCTTAGGCTTAGGCTTAGGCTTAGGCTTAGGCTTAGGCTTAGGCTTAGGCTCAGGCTTAGGCTTAGGCTTAGGCTTAGGCTTAGGCTTAGGCTTAGGCTTAGGCTTAGGCTTAGGCTTAGGCTTAGGCTTAGGCTAGGCTTAGGCTTAGGCTTAGGCTTAGGCTTAGGCTTAGCTTAGGCTTAGGCTTAGGCTTAGGCTTAGGCTTAGGCTTAGGCTTAGGCTTAGGCTTAGGCTAGGCTTAGGCTTAGGCTTAGGGGGCTCAGGCTTAGGCTTAGGCTTAGGCTTAGGCTTAGGCTTAGGCTTAGGCTTAGGCTTAGGCTTAGGCTTAGGCTTAGGCTTAGGCTTAGGCTTAGGCTTAGGCTTAGGCTTAGGCTTAGGCTTAGGCTTAGGCTTAGGCTTAGGCTTAGGCTTAGGCTTAGGCTTAGGCTTAGGCTTAGGCTTAGGCTTAGGCTTAGGCTTAGGCTTAGGCTTAGGCTTAGGCTTAGGCTTAGGCTTAGGCTTAGGCTTGCTTAGGCTTAGGCTTAGGCTTAGGCTTAGGCTTAGGCTTAGGCTTAGGCTTAGGCTTAGGCTTAGGCTTAGGCTTAGGCTTAGGCTTAGGCTTAGGCTTAGGCTTAGGCTTAGGCTTAGGCTTAGGCTTAGGCTTAGGCTTAGGCTTAGGCTTAGGCTTAGGCTTAGGCTTAGGCTTAGGCTTAGGCTTAGGCTTAGGCTTAGGCTTAGGCTTAGGCTTAGGCTTAGGCTTAGGCTTAGGCTTAGGCTTAGGCTTAGGCTTAGGCTTAGGCTTAGGCTTAGCAGGCTTAGGCTTAGGCTTAGGCTTAGCTTAGGCTTAGGCTTAGGCTTAGGCTTAGGCTTAGGCTTAGGCTTAGGCTTAGGCTTAGGATTAGGCTTAGGCTTAGGCTTAGGCTTAGGCTTAGGCTTAGGCTTAGGCTTAGGCTTAGGCTTAGGCTTAGGCTTAGGCTTAGGCTTAGGCTTAGGCTTAGGCTTAGGCTTAGGCTTAGGCTTAGGCTTAGGCTTAGGCTTAGGCTTAGGCTTAGGCTTAGGCTTAGGCTTAGGCTTAGGCTTAGGCTTAGGCTTAGGCTTAGGCTTAGGCTTAGGCTTAGGCTTAGGCTTAGGCTTAGGCTTAGGCTTAGGCTTAGGCTTAGGCTTAGGCTTAGGCTTAGGCTTAGGCTTAGGCTTAGGCTTAGGCTTAGGCTTAGGCTTAGGCTTAGGCTTAGGCTTAGGCTTAGGCTTAGGCTTAGGCTTAGGCTTAGGCTTAGGCTTAGGCTTAGGCTTAGGCTTAGGCTTAGGCTTAGGCTTAGGCTTAGGCTTAGGCTTAGGCTTAGGCTTAGGCTTAGGCTTAGGCTTAGGCTTAGGCTTAGGCTTAGGCTTAGGCTTAGGCTTAGGCTTAGGCTTAGGCTTAGGCTTAGGCTTAGGCTTAGGCTTAGGCTTAGGCTTAGGCTTAGGCTTAGGCTTAGGCTTAGGCTTAGGCTTAGGCTTAGGCTTAGGCTTAGGCTTAGGCTTAGGCTTAGGCTTAGGCTTAGGCTTAGGCTTAGGCTTAGGCTTAGGCTTAGGCTTAGGCTTAGGCTTAGGCTTAGGCTTAGGCTTAGGCTTAGGCTTAGGCTTAGGCTTAGGCTTAGGCTTAGGCTTAGGCTTAGGCTTAGGCTTAGGCTTAGGCTTAGGCTTAGGCTTAGGCTTAGGCTTAGGCTTAGGCTTAGGCTTAGGCTTAGGCTTAGGCTTAGGCTTAGGCTTAGGCTTAGGCTTAGGCTTAGGCTTAGGCTTAGGCTTAGGCTTAGGCTTAGGCTTAGGCTTAGGCTTAGGCTTAGGCTTAGGCTTAGGCTTAGGCTTAGGCTTAGGCTTAGGCTTAGGCTTAGGCTTAGGCTTAGGCTTAGGCTTAGGCTTAGGCTTAGGCTTAGGCTTAGGCTTAGGCTTAGGCTTAGGCTTAGGCTTAGGCTTAGGCTTAGGCTTAGGCTTAGGCTTAGGCTTAGGCTTAGGCTTAGGCTTAGGCTTAGGCTTAGGCTTAGGCTTAGGCTTAGGCTTAGGCTTAGGCTTAGGCTTAGGCTTAGGCTTAGGCTTAGGCTTAGGCTTAGGCTTAGGCTTAGGCTTAGGCTTAGGCTTAGGCTTAGGCTTAGGCTTAGGCTTAGGCTTAGGCTTAGGCTTAGGCTTAGGCTTAGGCTTAGGCTTAGGCTTAGGCTTAGGCTTAGGCTTAGGCTTAGGCTTAGGCTTAGGCTTAGGCTTAGGCTTAGGCTTAGGCTTAGGCTTAGGCTTAGGCTTAGGCTTAGGCTTAGGCTTAGGCTTAGGCTTAGGCTTAGGCTTAGGCTTAGGCTTAGGCTTAGGCTTAGGCTTAGGCTTAGGCTTAGGCTTAGGCTTAGGCTTAGGCTTAGGCTTAGGCTTAGGCTTAGGCTTAGGCTTAGGCTTAGGCTTAGGCTTAGGCTTAGGCTTAGGCTTAGGCTTAGGCTTAGGCTTAGGCTTAGGCTTAGGCTTAGGCTTAGGCTTAGGCTTAGGCTTAGGCTTAGGCTTAGGCTTAGGCTTAGGCTTAGGCTTAGGCTTAGGCTTAGGCTTAGGCTTAGGCTTAGGCTTAGGCTTAGGCTTAGGCTTAGGCTTAGGCTTAGGCTTAGGCTTAGGCTTAGGCTTAGGCTTAGGCTTAGGCTTAGGCTTAGGCTTAGGCTTAGGCTTAGGCTTAGGCTTAGGCTTAGGCTTAGGCTTAGGCTTAGGCTTAGGCTTAGGCTTAGGCTTAGGCTTAGGCTTAGGCTTAGGCTTAGGCTTAGGCTTAGGCTTAGGCTTAGGCTTAGGCTTAGGCTTAGGCTTAGGCTTAGGCTTAGGCTTAGGCTTAGGCTTAGGCTTAGGCTTAGGCTTAGGCTTAGGCTTAGGCTTAGGCTTAGGCTTAGGCTTAGGCTTAGGCTTAGGCTTAGGCTTAGGCTTAGGCTTAGGCTTAGGCTTAGGCTTAGGCTTAGGCTTAGGCTTAGGCTTAGGCTTAGGCTTAGGCTTAGGCTTAGGCTTAGGCTTAGGCTTAGGCTTAGGCTTAGGCTTAGGCTTAGGCTTAGGCTTAGGCTTAGGCTTAGGCTTAGGCTTAGGCTTAGGCTTAGGCTTAGGCTTAGGCTTAGGCTTAGGCTTAGGCTTAGGCTTAGGCTTAGGCTTAGGCTTAGGCTTAGGCTTAGGCTTAGGCTTAGGCTTAGGCTTAGGCTTAGGCTTAGGCTTAGGCTTAGGCTTAGGCTTAGGCTTAGGCTTAGGCTTAGGCTTAGGCTTAGGCTTAGGCTTAGGCTTAGGCTTAGGCTTAGGCTTAGGCTTAGGCTTAGGCTTAGGCTTAGGCTTAGGCTTAGGCTTAGGCTTAGCTTAGGCTTAGGCTTAGGCTTAGGCTTAGGCTTAGGCTTAGGCTTAGGCTTAGGCTTAGGCTTAGGCTTAGGCTTAGGCTTAGGCTTAGGCTTAGGCTTAGGCTTAGGCTTAGGCTTAGGCTTAGGCTTAGGCTTAGGCTTAGGCTTAGGCTTAGGCTTAGGCTTAGGCTTAGGCTTAGGCTTAGGCTTAGGCTTAGGCTTAGGCTTAGGCTTAGGCTTAGGCTTAGGCTTAGGCTTAGGCTTAGGCTTAGGCTTAGGCTTAGGCTTAGGCTTAGGCTTAGGCTTAGGCTTAGGCTTAGGCTTAGGCTTAGGCTTAGGCTTAGGCTTAGGCTTAGGCTTAGGCTTAGGCTTAGGCTTAGGCTTAGGCTTAGGCTTAGGCTTAGGCTTAGGCTTAGGCTTAGGCTTAGGCTTAGGCTTAGGCTTAGGCTTAGGCTTAGGCTTAGGCTTAGGCTTAGGCTTAGGCTTAGGCTTAGGCTTAGGCTTAGGCTTAGGCTTAGGCTTAGGCTTAGGCTTAGGCTTAGGCTTAGGCTTAGGCTTAGGCTTAGGCTTAGGCTTAGGCTTAGGCTTAGGCTTAGGCTTAGGCTTAGGCTTAGGCTTAGGCTTAGGCTTAGGCTTAGGCTTAGGCTTAGGCTTAGGCTTAGGCTTAGGCTTAGGCTTAGGCTTAGGCTTAGGCTTAGGCTTAGGCTTAGGCTTAGGCTTAGGCTTAGGCTTAGGCTTAGGCTTAGGCTTAGGCTTAGGCTTAGGCTTAGGCTTAGGCTTAGGCTTAGGCTTAGGCTTAGGCTTAGGCTTAGGCTTAGGCTTAGGCTTAGGCTTAGGCTTAGGCTTAGGCTTAGGCTTAGGCTTAGGCTTAGGCTTAGGCTTAGGCTTAGGCTTAGGCTTAGGCTTAGGCTTAGGCTTAGGCTTAGGCTTAGGCTTAGGCTTAGGCTTAGGCTTAGGCTTAGGCTTAGGCTTAGGCTTAGGCTTAGGCTTAGGCTTAGGCTTAGGCTTAGGCTTAGGCTTAGGCTTAGGCTTAGGCTTAGGCTTAGGCTTAGGCTTAGGCTTAGGCTTAGGCTTAGGCTTAGGCTTAGGCTTAGGCTTAGGCTTAGGCTTAGGCTTAGGCTTAGGCTTAGGCTTAGGCTTAGGCTTAGGCTTAGGCTTAGGCTTAGGCTTAGGCTTAGGCTTAGGCTTAGGCTTAGGCTTAGGCTTAGGCTTAGGCTTAGGCTTAGGCTTAGGCTTAGGCTTAGCTTAGGCTTAGGCTTAGGCTTAGGCTTAGGCTTAGGCTTAGGCTTAGGCTTAGGCTTAGGCTTAGGCTTAGGCTTAGGCTTAGGCTTAGGCTTAGGCTTAGGCTTAGGCTTAGGCTTAGGCTTAGGCTTAGGCTTAGGCTTAGGCTTAGGCTTAGGCTTAGGCTTAGGCTTAGGCTTAGGCTTAGGCTTAGGCTTAGGCTTAGGCTTAGGCTTAGGCTTAGGCTTAGGCTTAGGCTTAGGCTTAGGCTTAGGCTTAGGCTTAGGCTTAGGCTTAGGCTTAGGCTTAGGCTTAGGCTTAGGCTTAGGCTTAGGCTTAGGCTTAGGCTTAGGCTTAGGCTTAGGCTTAGGCTTAGGCTTAGGCTTAGGCTTAGGCTTAGGCTTAGGCTTAGGCTTAGGCTTAGGCTTAGGCTTAGGCTTAGGCTTAGGCTTAGGCTTAGGCTTAGGCTTAGGCTTAGGCTTAGGCTTAGGCTTAGGCTTAGGCTTAGGCTTAGGCTTAGGCTTAGGCTTAGGCTTAGGCTTAGGCTTAGGCTTAGGCTTAGGCTTAGGCTTAGGCTTAGGCTTAGGCTTAGGCTTAGGCTTAGGCTTAGGCTTAGGCTTAGGCTTAGGCTTAGGCTTAGGCTTAGGCTTAGGCTTAGGCTTAGGCTTAGGCTTAGGCTTAGGCTTAGGCTTAGGCTTAGGCTTAGGCTTAGGCTTAGGCTTAGGCTTAGGCTTAGGCTTAGGCTTAGGCTTAGGCTTAGGCTTAGGCTTAGGCTTAGGCTTAGGCTTAGGCTTAGGCTTAGGCTTAGGCTTAGGCTTAGGCTTAGGCTTAGGCTTAGGCTTAGGCTTAGGCTTAGGCTTAGGCTTAGGCTTAGGCTTAGGCTTAGGCTTAGGCTTAGGCTTAGGCTTAGGCTTAGGCTTAGGCTTAGGCTTAGGCTTAGGCTTAGGCTTAGGCTTAGGCTTAGGCTTAGGCTTAGGCTTAGGCTTAGGCTTAGGCTTAGGCTTAGGCTTAGGCTTAGGCTTAGGCTTAGGCTTAGGCTTAGGCTTAGGCTTAGGCTTAGGCTTAGGCTTAGGCTTAGGCTTAGGCTTAGGCTTAGGCTTAGGCTTAGGCTTAGGCTTAGGCTTAGGCTTAGGCTTAGGCTTAGGCTTAGGCTTAGGCTTAGGCTTAGGCTTAGGCTTAGGCTTAGGCTTAGGCTTAGGCTTAGGCTTAGGCTTAGGCTTAGGCTTAGGCTTAGGCTTAGGCTTAGGCTTAGGCTTAGGCTTAGGCTTAGGCTTAGGCTTAGGCTTAGGCTTAGGCTTAGGCTTAGGCTTAGGCTTAGGCTTAGGCTTAGGCTTAGGCTTAGGCTTAGGCTTAGGCTTAGGCTTAGGCTTAGGCTTAGGCTTAGGCTTAGGCTTAGGCTTAGGCTTAGGCTTAGGCTTAGGCTTAGGCTTAGGCTTAGGCTTAGGCTTAGGCTTAGGCTTAGGCTTAGGCTTAGGCTTAGGCTTAGGCTTAGGCTTAGGCTTAGGCTTAGGCTTAGGCTTAGGCTTAGGCTTAGGCTTAGGCTTAGGCTTAGGCTTAGGCTTAGGCTTAGGCTTAGGCTTAGGCTTAGGCTTAGGCTTAGGCTTAGGCTTAGGCTTAGGCTTAGGCTTAGGCTTAGGCTTAGGCTTAGGCTTAGGCTTAGGCTTAGGCTTAGGCTTAGGCTTAGGCTTAGGCTTAGGCTTAGGCTTAGGCTTAGGCTTAGGCTTAGGCTTAGGCTTAGGCTTAGGCTTAGGCTTAGGCTTAGGCTTAGGCTTAGGCTTAGGCTTAGGCTTAGGCTTAGGCTTAGGCTTAGGCTTAGGCTTAGGCTTAGGCTTAGGCTTAGGCTTAGGCTTAGGCTTAGGCTTAGGCTTAGGCTTAGGCTTAGGCTTAGGCTTAGGCTTAGGCTTAGGCTTAGGCTTAGGCTTAGGCTTAGGCTTAGGCTTAGGCTTAGGCTTAGGCTTAGGCTTAGGCTTAGGCTTAGGCTTAGGCTTAGGCTTAGGCTTAGGCTTAGGCTTAGGCTTAGGCTTAGGCTTAGGCTTAGGCTTAGGCTTAGGCTTAGGCTTAGGCTTAGGCTTAGGCTTAGGCTTAGGCTTAGGCTTAGGCTTAGGCTTAGGCTTAGGCTTAGGCTTAGGCTTAGGCTTAGGCTTAGGCTTAGGCTTAGGCTTAGGCTTAGGCTTAGGCTTAGGCTTAGGCTTAGGCTTAGGCTTAGGCTTAGGCTTAGGCTTAGGCTTAGGCTTAGGCTTAGGCTTAGGCTTAGGCTTAGGCTTAGGCTTAGGCTTAGGCTTAGGCTTAGGCTTAGGCTTAGGCTTAGGCTTAGGCTTAGGCTTAGGCTTAGGCTTAGGCTTAGGCTTAGGCTTAGGCTTAGGCTTAGGCTTAGGCTTAGGCTTAGGCTTAGGCTTAGGCTTAGGCTTAGGCTTAGGCTTAGGCTTAGGCTTAGGCTTAGGCTTAGGCTTAGGCTTAGGCTTAGGCTTAGGCTTAGGCTTAGGCTTAGGCTTAGGCTTAGGCTTAGGCTTAGGCTTAGGCTTAGGCTTAGGCTTAGGCTTAGGCTTAGGCTTAGGCTTAGGCTTAGGCTTAGGCTTAGGCTTAGGCTTAGGCTTAGGCTTAGGCTTAGGCTTAGGCTTAGGCTTAGGCTTAGGCTTAGGCTTAGGCTTAGGCTTAGGCTTAGGCTTAGGCTTAGGCTTAGGCTTAGGCTTAGGCTTAGGCTTAGGCTTAGGCTTAGGCTTAGGCTTAGGCTTAGGCTTAGGCTTAGGCTTAGGCTTAGGCTTAGGCTTAGGCTTAGGCTTAGGCTTAGGCTTAGGCTTAGGCTTAGGCTTAGGCTTAGGCTTAGGCTTAGGCTTAGGCTTAGGCTTAGGCTTAGGCTTAGGCTTAGGCTTAGGCTTAGGCTTAGGCTTAGGCTTAGGCTTAGGCTTAGGCTTAGGCTTAGGCTTAGGCTTAGGCTTAGGCTTAGGCTTAGGCTTAGGCTTAGGCTTAGGCTTAGGCTTAGGCTTAGGCTTAGGCTTAGGCTTAGGCTTAGGCTTAGGCTTAGGCTTAGGCTTAGGCTTAGGCTTAGGCTTAGGCTTAGGCTTAGGCTTAGGCTTAGGCTTAGGCTTAGGCTTAGGCTTAGGCTTAGGCTTAGGCTTAGGCTTAGGCTTAGGCTTAGGCTTAGGCTTAGGCTTAGGCTTAGGCTTAGGCTTAGGCTTAGGCTTAGGCTTAGGCTTAGGCTTAGGCTTAGGCTTAGGCTTAGGCTTAGGCTTAGGCTTAGGCTTAGGCTTAGGCTTAGGCTTAGGCTTAGGCTTAGGCTTAGGCTTAGGCTTAGGCTTAGGCTTAGGCTTAGGCTTAGGCTTAGGCTTAGGCTTAGGCTTAGGCTTAGGCTTAGGCTTAGGCTTAGGCTTAGGCTTAGGCTTAGGCTTAGGCTTAGGCTTAGGCTTAGGCTTAGGCTTAGGCTTAGGCTTAGGCTTAGGCTTAGGCTTAGGCTTAGGCTTAGGCTTAGGCTTAGGCTTAGGCTTAGGCTTAGGCTTAGGCTTAGGCTTAGGCTTAGGCTTAGGCTTAGGCTTAGGCTTAGGCTTAGGCTTAGGCTTAGGCTTAGGCTTAGGCTTAGGCTTAGGCTTAGGCTTAGGCTTAGGCTTAGGCTTAGGCTTAGGCTTAGGCTTAGGCTTAGGCTTAGGCTTAGGCTTAGGCTTAGGCTTAGGCTTAGGCTTAGGCTTAGGCTTAGGCTTAGGCTTAGGCTTAGGCTTAGGCTTAGGCTTAGGCTTAGGCTTAGGCTTAGGCTTAGGCTTAGGCTTAGGCTTAGGCTTAGGCTTAGGCTTAGGCTTAGGCTTAGGCTTAGGCTTAGGCTTAGGCTTAGGCTTAGGCTTAGGCTTAGGCTTAGGCTTAGGCTTAGGCTTAGGCTTAGGCTTAGGCTTAGGCTTAGGCTTAGGCTTAGGCTTAGGCTTAGGCTTAGGCTTAGGCTTAGGCTTAGGCTTAGGCTTAGGCTTAGGCTTAGGCTTAGGCTTAGGCTTAGGCTTAGGCTTAGGCTTAGGCTTAGGCTTAGGCTTAGGCTTAGGCTTAGGCTTAGGCTTAGGCTTAGGCTTAGGCTTAGGCTTAGGCTTAGGCTTAGGCTTAGGCTTAGGCTTAGGCTTAGGCTTAGGCTTAGGCTTAGGCTTAGGCTTAGGCTTAGGCTTAGGCTTAGGCTTAGGCTTAGGCTTAGGCTTAGGCTTAGGCTTAGGCTTAGGCTTAGGCTTAGGCTTAGGCTTAGGCTTAGGCTTAGGCTTAGGCTTAGGCTTAGGCTTAGGCTTAGGCTTAGGCTTAGGCTTAGGCTTAGGCTTAGGCTTAGGCTTAGGCTTAGGCTTAGGCTTAGGCTTAGGCTTAGGCTTAGGCTTAGGCTTAGGCTTAGGCTTAGGCTTAGGCTTAGGCTTAGGCTTAGGCTTAGGCTTAGGCTTAGGCTTAGGCTTAGGCTTAGGCTTAGGCTTAGGCTTAGGCTTAGGCTTAGGCTTAGGCTTAGGCTTAGGCTTAGGCTTAGGCTTAGGCTTAGGCTTAGGCTTAGGCTTAGGCTTAGGCTTAGGCTTAGGCTTAGGCTTAGGCTTAGGCTTAGGCTTAGGCTTAGGCTTAGGCTTAGGCTTAGGCTTAGGCTTAGGCTTAGGCTTAGGCTTAGGCTTAGGCTTAGGCTTAGGCTTAGGCTTAGGCTTAGGCTTAGGCTTAGGCTTAGGCTTAGGCTTAGGCTTAGGCTTAGGCTTAGGCTTAGGCTTAGGCTTAGGCTTAGGCTTAGGCTTAGGCTTAGGCTTAGGCTTAGGCTTAGGCTTAGGCTTAGGCTTAGGCTTAGGCTTAGGCTTAGGCTTAGGCTTAGGCTTAGGCTTAGGCTTAGGCTTAGGCTTAGGCTTAGGCTTAGGCTTAGGCTTAGGCTTAGGCTTAGGCTTAGGCTTAGGCTTAGGCTTAGGCTTAGGCTTAGGCTTAGGCTTAGGCTTAGGCTTAGGCTTAGGCTTAGGCTTAGGCTTAGGCTTAGGCTTAGGCTTAGGCTTAGGCTTAGGCTTAGGCTTAGGCTTAGGCTTAGGCTTAGGCTTAGGCTTAGGCTTAGGCTTAGGCTTAGGCTTAGGCTTAGGCTTAGGCTTAGGCTTAGGCTTAGGCTTAGGCTTAGGCTTAGGCTTAGGCTTAGGCTTAGGCTTAGGCTTAGGCTTAGGCTTAGGCTTAGGCTTAGGCTTAGGCTTAGGCTTAGGCTTAGGCTTAGGCTTAGGCTTAGGCTTAGGCTTAGGCTTAGGCTTAGGCTTAGGCTTAGGCTTAGGCTTAGGCTTAGGCTTAGGCTTAGGCTTAGGCTTAGGCTTAGGCTTAGGCTTAGGCTTAGGCTTAGGCTTAGGCTTAGGCTTAGGCTTAGGCTTAGGCTTAGGCTTAGGCTTAGGCTTAGGCTTAGGCTTAGGCTTAGGCTTAGGCTTAGGCTTAGGCTTAGGCTTAGGCTTAGGCTTAGGCTTAGGCTTAGGCTTAGGCTTAGGCTTAGGCTTAGGCTTAGGCTTAGGCTTAGGCTTAGGCTTAGGCTTAGGCTTAGGCTTAGGCTTAGGCTTAGGCTTAGGCTTAGGCTTAGGCTTAGGCTTAGGCTTAGGCTTAGGCTTAGGCTTAGGCTTAGGCTTAGGCTTAGGCTTAGGCTTAGGCTTAGGCTTAGGCTTAGGCTTAGGCTTAGGCTTAGGCTTAGGCTTAGGCTTAGGCTTAGGCTTAGGCTTAGGCTTAGGCTTAGGCTTAGGCTTAGGCTTAGGCTTAGGCTTAGGCTTAGGCTTAGGCTTAGGCTTAGGCTTAGGCTTAGGCTTAGGCTTAGGCTTAGGCTTAGGCTTAGGCTTAGGCTTAGGCTTAGGCTTAGGCTTAGGCTTAGGCTTAGGCTTAGGCTTAGGCTTAGGCTTAGGCTTAGGCTTAGGCTTAGGCTTAGGCTTAGGCTTAGGCTTAGGCTTAGGCTTAGGCTTAGGCTTAGGCTTAGGCTTAGGCTTAGGCTTAGGCTTAGGCTTAGGCTTAGGCTTAGGCTTAGGCTTAGGCTTAGGCTTAGGCTTAGGCTTAGGCTTAGGCTTAGGCTTAGGCTTAGGCTTAGGCTTAGGCTTAGGCTTAGGCTTAGGCTTAGGCTTAGGCTTAGGCTTAGGCTTAGGCTTAGGCTTAGGCTTAGGCTTAGGCTTAGGCTTAGGCTTAGGCTTAGGCTTAGGCTTAGGCTTAGGCTTAGGCTTAGGCTTAGGCTTAGGCTTAGGCTTAGGCTTAGGCTTAGGCTTAGGCTTAGGCTTAGGCTTAGGCTTAGGCTTAGGCTTAGGCTTAGGCTTAGGCTTAGGCTTAGGCTTAGGCTTAGGCTTAGGCTTAGGCTTAGGCTTAGGCTTAGGCTTAGGCTTAGGCTTAGGCTTAGGCTTAGGCTTAGGCTTAGGCTTAGGCTTAGGCTTAGGCTTAGGCTTAGGCTTAGGCTTAGGCTTAGGCTTAGGCTTAGGCTTAGGCTTAGGCTTAGGCTTAGGCTTAGGCTTAGGCTTAGGCTTAGGCTTAGGCTTAGGCTTAGGCTTAGGCTTAGGCTTAGGCTTAGGCTTAGGCTTAGGCTTAGGCTTAGGCTTAGGCTTAGGCTTAGGCTTAGGCTTAGGCTTAGGCTTAGGCTTAGGCTTAGGCTTAGGCTTAGGCTTAGGCTTAGGCTTAGGCTTAGGCTTAGGCTTAGGCTTAGGCTTAGGCTTAGGCTTAGGCTTAGGCTTAGGCTTAGGCTTAGGCTTAGGCTTAGGCTTAGGCTTAGGCTTAGGCTTAGGCTTAGGCTTAGGCTTAGGCTTAGGCTTAGGCTTAGGCTTAGGCTTAGGCTTAGGCTTAGGCTTAGGCTTAGGCTTAGGCTTAGGCTTAGGCTTAGGCTTAGGCTTAGGCTTAGGCTTAGGCTTAGGCTTAGGCTTAGGCTTAGGCTTAGGCTTAGGCTTAGGCTTAGGCTTAGGCTTAGGCTTAGGCTTAGGCTTAGGCTTAGGCTTAGGCTTAGGCTTAGGCTTAGGCTTAGGCTTAGGCTTAGGCTTAGGCTTAGGCTTAGGCTTAGGCTTAGGCTTAGGCTTAGGCTTAGGCTTAGGCTTAGGCTTAGGCTTAGGCTTAGGCTTAGGCTTAGGCTTAGGCTTAGGCTTAGGCTTAGGCTTAGGCTTAGGCTTAGGCTTAGGCTTAGGCTTAGGCTTAGGCTTAGGCTTAGGCTTAGGCTTAGGCTTAGGCTTAGGCTTAGGCTTAGGCTTAGGCTTAGGCTTAGGCTTAGGCTTAGGCTTAGGCTTAGGCTTAGGCTTAGGCTTAGGCTTAGGCTTAGGCTTAGGCTTAGGCTTAGGCTTAGGCTTAGGCTTAGGCTTAGGCTTAGGCTTAGGCTTAGGCTTAGGCTTAGGCTTAGGCTTAGGCTTAGGCTTAGGCTTAGGCTTAGGCTTAGGCTTAGGCTTAGGCTTAGGCTTAGGCTTAGGCTTAGGCTTAGGCTTAGGCTTAGGCTTAGGCTTAGGCTTAGGCTTAGGCTTAGGCTTAGGCTTAGGCTTAGGCTTAGGCTTAGGCTTAGGCTTAGGCTTAGGCTTAGGCTTAGGCTTAGGCTTAGGCTTAGGCTTAGGCTTAGGCTTAGGCTTAGGCTTAGGCTTAGGCTTAGGCTTAGGCTTAGGCTTAGGCTTAGGCTTAGGCTTAGGCTTAGGCTTAGGCTTAGGCTTAGGCTTAGGCTTAGGCTTAGGCTTAGGCTTAGGCTTAGGCTTAGGCTTAGGCTTAGGCTTAGGCTTAGGCTTAGGCTTAGGCTTAGGCTTAGGCTTAGGCTTAGGCTTAGGCTTAGGCTTAGGCTTAGGCTTAGGCTTAGGCTTAGGCTTAGGCTTAGGCTTAGGCTTAGGCTTAGGCTTAGGCTTAGGCTTAGGCTTAGGCTTAGGCTTAGGCTTAGGCTTAGGCTTAGGCTTAGGCTTAGGCTTAGGCTTAGGCTTAGGCTTAGGCTTAGGCTTAGGCTTAGGCTTAGGCTTAGGCTTAGGCTTAGGCTTAGGCTTAGGCTTAGGCTTAGGCTTAGGCTTAGGCTTAGGCTTAGGCTTAGGCTTAGGCTTAGGCTTAGGCTTAGGCTTAGGCTTAGGCTTAGGCTTAGGCTTAGGCTTAGGCTTAGGCTTAGGCTTAGGCTTAGGCTTAGGCTTAGGCTTAGGCTTAGGCTTAGGCTTAGGCTTAGGCTTAGGCTTAGGCTTAGGCTTAGGCTTAGGCTTAGGCTTAGGCTTAGGCTTAGGCTTAGGCTTAGGCTTAGGCTTAGGCTTAGGCTTAGGCTTAGGCTTAGGCTTAGGCTTAGGCTTAGGCTTAGGCTTAGGCTTAGGCTTAGGCTTAGGCTTAGGCTTAGGCTTAGGCTTAGGCTTAGGCTTAGGCTTAGGCTTAGGCTTAGGCTTAGGCTTAGGCTTAGGCTTAGGCTTAGGCTTAGGCTTAGGCTTAGGCTTAGGCTTAGGCTTAGGCTTAGGCTTAGGCTTAGGCTTAGGCTTAGGCTTAGGCTTAGGCTTAGGCTTAGGCTTAGGCTTAGGCTTAGGCTTAGGCTTAGGCTTAGGCTTAGGCTTAGGCTTAGGCTTAGGCTTAGGCTTAGGCTTAGGCTTAGGCTTAGGCTTAGGCTTAGGCTTAGGCTTAGGCTTAGGCTTAGGCTTAGGCTTAGGCTTAGGCTTAGGCTTAGGCTTAGGCTTAGGCTTAGGCTTAGGCTTAGGCTTAGGCTTAGGCTTAGGCTTAGGCTTAGGCTTAGGCTTAGGCTTAGGCTTAGGCTTAGGCTTAGGCTTAGGCTTAGGCTTAGGCTTAGGCTTAGGCTTAGGCTTAGGCTTAGGCTTAGGCTTAGGCTTAGGCTTAGGCTTAGGCTTAGGCTTAGGCTTAGGCTTAGGCTTAGGCTTAGGCTTAGGCTTAGGCTTAGGCTTAGGCTTAGGCTTAGGCTTAGGCTTAGGCTTAGGCTTAGGCTTAGGCTTAGGCTTAGGCTTAGGCTTAGGCTTAGGCTTAGGCTTAGGCTTAGGCTTAGGCTTAGGCTTAGGCTTAGGCTTAGGCTTAGGCTTAGGCTTAGGCTTAGGCTTAGGCTTAGGCTTAGGCTTAGGCTTAGGCTTAGGCTTAGGCTTAGGCTTAGGCTTAGGCTTAGGCTTAGGCTTAGGCTTAGGCTTAGGCTTAGGCTTAGGCTTAGGCTTAGGCTTAGGCTTAGGCTTAGGCTTAGGCTTAGGCTTAGGCTTAGGCTTAGGCTTAGGCTTAGGCTTAGGCTTAGGCTTAGGCTTAGGCTTAGGCTTAGGCTTAGGCTTAGGCTTAGGCTTAGGCTTAGGCTTAGGCTTAGGCTTAGGCTTAGGCTTAGGCTTAGGCTTAGGCTTAGGCTTAGGCTTAGGCTTAGGCTTAGGCTTAGGCTTAGGCTTAGGCTTAGGCTTAGGCTTAGGCTTAGGCTTAGGCTTAGGCTTAGGCTTAGGCTTAGGCTTAGGCTTAGGCTTAGGCTTAGGCTTAGGCTTAGGCTTAGGCTTAGGCTTAGGCTTAGGCTTAGGCTTAGGCTTAGGCTTAGGCTTAGGCTTAGGCTTAGGCTTAGGCTTAGGCTTAGGCTTAGGCTTAGGCTTAGGCTTAGGCTTAGGCTTAGGCTTAGGCTTAGGCTTAGGCTTAGGCTTAGGCTTAGGCTTAGGCTTAGGCTTAGGCTTAGGCTTAGGCTTAGGCTTAGGCTTAGGCTTAGGCTTAGGCTTAGGCTTAGGCTTAGGCTTAGGCTTAGGCTTAGGCTTAGGCTTAGGCTTAGGCTTAGGCTTAGGCTTAGGCTTAGGCTTAGGCTTAGGCTTAGGCTTAGGCTTAGGCTTAGGCTTAGGCTTAGGCTTAGGCTTAGGCTTAGGCTTAGGCTTAGGCTTAGGCTTAGGCTTAGGCTTAGGCTTAGGCTTAGGCTTAGGCTTAGGCTTAGGCTTAGGCTTAGGCTTAGGCTTAGGCTTAGGCTTAGGCTTAGGCTTAGGCTTAGGCTTAGGCTTAGGCTTAGGCTTAGGCTTAGGCTTAGGCTTAGGCTTAGGCTTAGGCTTAGGCTTAGGCTTAGGCTTAGGCTTAGGCTTAGGCTTAGGCTTAGGCTTAGGCTTAGGCTTAGGCTTAGGCTTAGGCTTAGGCTTAGGCTTAGGCTTAGGCTTAGGCTTAGGCTTAGGCTTAGGCTTAGGCTTAGGCTTAGGCTTAGGCTTAGGCTTAGGCTTAGGCTTAGGCTTAGGCTTAGGCTTAGGCTTAGGCTTAGGCTTAGGCTTAGGCTTAGGCTTAGGCTTAGGCTTAGGCTTAGGCTTAGGCTTAGGCTTAGGCTTAGGCTTAGGCTTAGGCTTAGGCTTAGGCTTAGGCTTAGGCTTAGGCTTAGGCTTAGGCTTAGGCTTAGGCTTAGGCTTAGGCTTAGGCTTAGGCTTAGGCTTAGGCTTAGGCTTAGGCTTAGGCTTAGGCTTAGGCTTAGGCTTAGGCTTAGGCTTAGGCTTAGGCTTAGGCTTAGGCTTAGGCTTAGGCTTAGGCTTAGGCTTAGGCTTAGGCTTAGGCTTAGGCTTAGGCTTAGGCTTAGGCTTAGGCTTAGGCTTAGGCTTAGGCTTAGGCTTAGGCTTAGGCTTAGGCTTAGGCTTAGGCTTAGGCTTAGGCTTAGGCTTAGGCTTAGGCTTAGGCTTAGGCTTAGGCTTAGGCTTAGGCTTAGGCTTAGGCTTAGGCTTAGGCTTAGGCTTAGGCTTAGGCTTAGGCTTAGGCTTAGGCTTAGGCTTAGGCTTAGGCTTAGGCTTAGGCTTAGGCTTAGGCTTAGGCTTAGGCTTAGGCTTAGGCTTAGGCTTAGGCTTAGGCTTAGGCTTAGGCTTAGGCTTAGGCTTAGGCTTAGGCTTAGGCTTAGGCTTAGGCTTAGGCTTAGGCTTAGGCTTAGGCTTAGGCTTAGGCTTAGGCTTAGGCTTAGGCTTAGGCTTAGGCTTAGGCTTAGGCTTAGGCTTAGGCTTAGGCTTAGGCTTAGGCTTAGGCTTAGGCTTAGGCTTAGGCTTAGGCTTAGGCTTAGGCTTAGGCTTAGGCTTAGGCTTAGGCTTAGGCTTAGGCTTAGGCTTAGGCTTAGGCTTAGGCTTAGGCTTAGGCTTAGGCTTAGGCTTAGGCTTAGGCTTAGGCTTAGGCTTAGGCTTAGGCTTAGGCTTAGGCTTAGGCTTAGGCTTAGGCTTAGGCTTAGGCTTAGGCTTAGGCTTAGGCTTAGGCTTAGGCTTAGGCTTAGGCTTAGGCTTAGGCTTAGGCTTAGGCTTAGGCTTAGGCTTAGGCTTAGGCTTAGGCTTAGGCTTAGGCTTAGGCTTAGGCTTAGGCTTAGGCTTAGGCTTAGGCTTAGGCTTAGGCTTAGGCTTAGGCTTAGGCTTAGGCTTAGGCTTAGGCTTAGGCTTAGGCTTAGGCTTAGGCTTAGGCTTAGGCTTAGGCTTAGGCTTAGGCTTAGGCTTAGGCTTAGGCTTAGGCTTAGGCTTAGGCTTAGGCTTAGGCTTAGGCTTAGGCTTAGGCTTAGGCTTAGGCTTAGGCTTAGGCTTAGGCTTAGGCTTAGGCTTAGGCTTAGGCTTAGGCTTAGGCTTAGGCTTAGGCTTAGGCTTAGGCTTAGGCTTAGGCTTAGGCTTAGGCTTAGGCTTAGGCTTAGGCTTAGGCTTAGGCTTAGGCTTAGGCTTAGGCTTAGGCTTAGGCTTAGGCTTAGGCTTAGGCTTAGGCTTAGGCTTAGGCTTAGGCTTAGGCTTAGGCTTAGGCTTAGGCTTAGGCTTAGGCTTAGGCTTAGGCTTAGGCTTAGGCTTAGGCTTAGGCTTAGGCTTAGGCTTAGGCTTAGGCTTAGGCTTAGGCTTAGGCTTAGGCTTAGGCTTAGGCTTAGGCTTAGGCTTAGGCTTAGGCTTAGGCTTAGGCTTAGGCTTAGGCTTAGGCTTAGGCTTAGGCTTAGGCTTAGGCTTAGGCTTAGGCTTAGGCTTAGGCTTAGGCTTAGGCTTAGGCTTAGGCTTAGGCTTAGGCTTAGGCTTAGGCTTAGGCTTAGGCTTAGGCTTAGGCTTAGGCTTAGGCTTAGGCTTAGGCTTAGGCTTAGGCTTAGGCTTAGGCTTAGGCTTAGGCTTAGGCTTAGGCTTAGGCTTAGGCTTAGGCTTAGGCTTAGGCTTAGGCTTAGGCTTAGGCTTAGGCTTAGGCTTAGGCTTAGGCTAGGCCAGGCTTAGGCTTAGGCTTAGGCTTAGGCTTAGGCTTAGGCTTAGGCTTAGGCTTAGGCTTAGGCTTAGGCTTAGGCTTAGGCTTAGGCTTAGGCTTAGGCTTAGGCTTAGGCTTAGGCTTAGGCTTAGGCTTAGGCTTAGGCTTAGGCTTAGGCTTAGGCTTAGGCTTAGGCTTAGGCTTAGGCTTAGGCTTAGGCTTAGGCTTAGGCTTAGGCTTAGGCTTAGGCTTAGGCTTAGGCTTAGGCTTAGGCTTAGGCTTAGGCTTAGGCTTAGGCTTAGGCTTAGGCTTAGGCTTAGGCTTAGGCTTAGGCTTAGGCTTAGGCTTAGGCTTAGGCTTAGGCTTAGGCTTAGGCTTAGGCTTAGGCTTAGGCTTAGGCTTAGGCTTAGGCTTAGGCTTAGGCTTAGGCTTAGGCTTAGGCTTAGGCTTAGGCTTAGGCTTAGGCTTAGGCTTAGGCTTAGGCTTAGGCTTAGGCTTAGGCTTAGGCTTAGGCTTAGGCTTAGGCTTAGGCTTAGGCTTAGGCTTAGGCTTAGGCTTAGGCTTAGGCTTAGGCTTAGGCTTAGGCTTAGGCTTAGGCTTAGGCTTAGGCTTAGGCTTAGGCTTAGGCTTAGGCTTAGGCTTAGGCTTAGGCTTAGGCTTAGGCTTAGGCTTAGGCTTAGGCTTAGGCTTAGGCTTAGGCTTAGGCTTAGGCTTAGGCTTAGGCTTAGGCTTAGGCTTAGGCTTAGGCTTAGGCTTAGGCTTAGGCTTAGGCTTAGGCTTAGGCTTAGGCTTAGGCTTAGGCTTAGGCTTAGGCTTAGGCTTAGGCTTAGGCTTAGGCTTAGGCTTAGGCTTAGGCTTAGGCTTAGGCTTAGGCTTAGGCTTAGGCTTAGGCTTAGGCTTAGGCTTAGGCTTAGGCTTAGGCTTAGGCTTAGGCTTAGGCTTAGGCTTAGGCTTAGGCTTAGGCTTAGGCTTAGGCTTAGGCTTAGGCTTAGGCTTAGGCTTAGGCTTAGGCTTAGGCTTAGGCTTAGGCTTAGGCTTAGGCTTAGGCTTAGGCTTAGGCTTAGGCTTAGGCTTAGGCTTAGGCTTAGGCTTAGGCTTAGGCTTAGGCTTAGGCTTAGGCTTAGGCTTAGGCTTAGGCTTAGGCTTAGGCTTAGGCTTAGGCTTAGGCTTAGGCTTAGGCTTAGGCTTAGGCTTAGGCTTAGGCTTAGGCTTAGGCTTAGGCTTAGGCTTAGGCTTAGGCTTAGGCTTAGGCTTAGGCTTAGGCTTAGGCTTAGGCTTAGGCTTAGGCTTAGGCTTAGGCTTAGGCTTAGGCTTAGGCTTAGGCTTAGGCTTAGGCTTAGGCTTAGGCTTAGGCTTAGGCTTAGGCTTAGGCTTAGGCTTAGGCTTAGGCTTAGGCTTAGGCTTAGGCTTAGGCTTAGGCTTAGGCTTAGGCTTAGGCTTAGGCTTAGGCTTAGGCTTAGGCTTAGGCTTAGGCTTAGGCTTAGGCTTAGGCTTAGGCTTAGGCTTAGGCTTAGGCTTAGGCTTAGGCTTAGGCTTAGGCTTAGGCTTAGGCTTAGGCTTAGGCTTAGGCTTAGGCTTAGGCTTAGGCTTAGGCTTAGGCTTAGGCTTAGGCTTAGGCTTAGGCTTAGGCTTAGGCTTAGGCTTAGGCTTAGGCTTAGGCTTAGGCTTAGGCTTAGGCTTAGGCTTAGGCTTAGGCTTAGGCTTAGGCTTAGGCTTAGGCTTAGGCTTAGGCTTAGGCTTAGGCTTAGGCTTAGGCTTAGGCTTAGGCTTAGGCTTAGGCTTAGGCTTAGGCTTAGGCTTAGGCTTAGGCTTAGGCTTAGGCTTAGGCTTAGGCTTAGGCTTAGGCTTAGGCTTAGGCTTAGGCTTAGGCTTAGGCTTAGGCTTAGGCTTAGGCTTAGGCTTAGGCTTAGGCTTAGGCTTAGGCTTAGGCTTAGGCTTAGGCTTAGGCTTAGGCTTAGGCTTAGGCTTAGGCTTAGGCTTAGGCTTAGGCTTAGGCTTAGGCTTAGGCTTAGGCTTAGGCTTAGGCTTAGGCTTAGGCTTAGGCTTAGGCTTAGGCTTAGGCTTAGGCTTAGGCTTAGGCTTAGGCTTAGGCTTAGGCTTAGGCTTAGGCTTAGGCTTAGGCTTAGGCTTAGGCTTAGGCTTAGGCTTAGGCTTAGGCTTAGGCTTAGGCTTAGGCTTAGGCTTAGGCTTAGGCTTAGGCTTAGGCTTAGGCTTAGGCTTAGGCTTAGGCTTAGGCTTAGGCTTAGGCTTAGGCTTAGGCTTAGGCTTAGGCTTAGGCTTAGGCTTAGGCTTAGGCTTAGGCTTAGGCTTAGGCTTAGGCTTAGGCTTAGGCTTAGGCTTAGGCTTAGGCTTAGGCTTAGGCTTAGGCTTAGGCTTAGGCTTAGGCTTAGGCTTAGGCTTAGGCTTAGGCTTAGGCTTAGGCTTAGGCTTAGGCTTAGGCTTAGGCTTAGGCTTAGGCTTAGGCTTAGGCTTAGGCTTAGGCTTAGGCTTAGGCTTAGGCTTAGGCTTAGGCTTAGGCTTAGGCTTAGGCTTAGGCTTAGGCTTAGGCTTAGGCTTAGGCTTAGGCTTAGGCTTAGGCTTAGGCTTAGGCTTAGGCTTAGGCTTAGGCTTAGGCTTAGGCTTAGGCTTAGGCTTAGGCTTAGGCTTAGGCTTAGGCTTAGGCTTAGGCTTAGGCTTAGGCTTAGGCTTAGGCTTAGGCTTAGGCTTAGGCTTAGGCTTAGGCTTAGGCTTAGGCTTAGGCTTAGGCTTAGGCTTAGGCTTAGGCTTAGGCTTAGGCTTAGGCTTAGGCTTAGGCTTAGGCTTAGGCTTAGGCTTAGGCTTAGGCTTAGGCTTAGGCTTAGGCTTAGGCTTAGGCTTAGGCTTAGGCTTAGGCTTAGGCTTAGGCTTAGGCTTAGGCTTAGGCTTAGGCTTAGGCTTAGGCTTAGGCTTAGGCTTAGGCTTAGGCTTAGGCTTAGGCTTAGGCTTAGGCTTAGGCTTAGGCTTAGGCTTAGGCTTAGGCTTAGGCTTAGGCTTAGGCTTAGGCTTAGGCTTAGGCTTAGGCTTAGGCTTAGGCTTAGGCTTAGGCTTAGGCTTAGGCTTAGGCTTAGGCTTAGGCTTAGGCTTAGGCTTAGGCTTAGGCTTAGGCTTAGGCTTAGGCTTAGGCTTAGGCTTAGGCTTAGGCTTAGGCTTAGGCTTAGGCTTAGGCTTAGGCTTAGGCTTAGGCTTAGGCTTAGGCTTAGGCTTAGGCTTAGGCTTAGGCTTAGGCTTAGGCTTAGGCTTAGGCTTAGGCTTAGGCTTAGGCTTAGGCTTAGGCTTAGGCTTAGGCTTAGGCTTAGGCTTAGGCTTAGGCTTAGGCTTAGGCTTAGGCTTAGGCTTAGGCTTAGGCTTAGGCTTAGGCTTAGGCTTAGGCTTAGGCTTAGGCTTAGGCTTAGGCTTAGGCTTAGGCTTAGGCTTAGGCTTAGGCTTAGGCTTAGGCTTAGGCTTAGGCTTAGGCTTAGGCTTAGGCTTAGGCTTAGGCTTAGGCTTAGGCTTAGGCTTAGGCTTAGGCTTAGGCTTAGGCTTAGGCTTAGGCTTAGGCTTAGGCTTAGGCTTAGGCTTAGGCTTAGGCTTAGGCTTAGGCTTAGGCTTAGGCTTAGGCTTAGGCTTAGGCTTAGGCTTAGGCTTAGGCTTAGGCTTAGGCTTAGGCTTAGGCTTAGGCTTAGGCTTAGGCTTAGGCTTAGGCTTAGGCTTAGGCTTAGGCTTAGGCTTAGGCTTAGGCTTAGGCTTAGGCTTAGGCTTAGGCTTAGGCTTAGGCTTAGGCTTAGGCTTAGGCTTAGGCTTAGGCTTAGGCTTAGGCTTAGGCTTAGGCTTAGGCTTAGGCTTAGGCTTAGGCTTAGGCTTAGGCTTAGGCTTAGGCTTAGGCTTAGGCTTAGGCTTAGGCTTAGGCTTAGGCTTAGGCTTAGGCTTAGGCTTAGGCTTAGGCTTAGGCTTAGGCTTAGGCTTAGGCTTAGGCTTAGGCTTAGGCTTAGGCTTAGGCTTAGGCTTAGGCTTAGGCTTAGGCTTAGGCTTAGGCTTAGGCTTAGGCTTAGGCTTAGGCTTAGGCTTAGGCTTAGGCTTAGGCTTAGGCTTAGGCTTAGGCTTAGGCTTAGGCTTAGGCTTAGGCTTAGGCTTAGGCTTAGGCTTAGGCTTAGGCTTAGGCTTAGGCTTAGGCTTAGGCTTAGGCTTAGGCTTAGGCTTAGGCTTAGGCTTAGGCTTAGGCTTAGGCTTAGGCTTAGGCTTAGGCTTAGGCTTAGGCTTAGGCTTAGGCTTAGGCTTAGGCTTAGGCTTAGGCTTAGGCTTAGGCTTAGGCTTAGGCTTAGGCTTAGGCTTAGGCTTAGGCTTAGGCTTAGGCTTAGGCTTAGGCTTAGGCTTAGGCTTAGGCTTAGGCTTAGGCTTAGGCTTAGGCTTAGGCTTAGGCTTAGGCTTAGGCTTAGGCTTAGGCTTAGGCTTAGGCTTAGGCTTAGGCTTAGGCTTAGGCTTAGGCTTAGGCTTAGGCTTAGGCTTAGGCTTAGGCTTAGGCTTAGGCTTAGGCTTAGGCTTAGGCTTAGGCTTAGGCTTAGGCTTAGGCTTAGGCTTAGGCTTAGGCTTAGGCTTAGGCTTAGGCTTAGGCTTAGGCTTAGGCTTAGGCTTAGGCTTAGGCTTAGGCTTAGGCTTAGGCTTAGGCTTAGGCTTAGGCTTAGGCTTAGGCTTAGGCTTAGGCTTAGGCTTAGGCTTAGGCTTAGGCTTAGGCTTAGGCTTAGGCTTAGGCTTAGGCTTAGGCTTAGGCTTAGGCTTAGGCTTAGGCTTAGGCTTAGGCTTAGGCTTAGGCTTAGGCTTAGGCTTAGGCTTAGGCTTAGGCTTAGGCTTAGGCTTAGGCTTAGGCTTAGGCTTAGGCTTAGGCTTAGGCTTAGGCTTAGGCTTAGGCTTAGGCTTAGGCTTAGGCTTAGGCTTAGGCTTAGGCTTAGGCTTAGGCTTAGGCTTAGGCTTAGGCTTAGGCTTAGGCTTAGGCTTAGGCTTAGGCTTAGGCTTAGGCTTAGGCTTAGGCTTAGGCTTAGGCTTAGGCTTAGGCTTAGGCTTAGGCTTAGGCTTAGGCTTAGGCTTAGGCTTAGGCTTAGGCTTAGGCTTAGGCTTAGGCTTAGGCTTAGGCTTAGGCTTAGGCTTAGGCTTAGGCTTAGGCTTAGGCTTAGGCTTAGGCTTAGGCTTAGGCTTAGGCTTAGGCTTAGGCTTAGGCTTAGGCTTAGGCTTAGGCTTAGGCTTAGGCTTAGGCTTAGGCTTAGGCTTAGGCTTAGGCTTAGGCTTAGGCTTAGGCTTAGGCTTAGGCTTAGGCTTAGGCTTAGGCTTAGGCTTAGGCTTAGGCTTAGGCTTAGGCTTAGGCTTAGGCTTAGGCTTAGGCTTAGGCTTAGGCTTAGGCTTAGGCTTAGGCTTAGGCTTAGGCTTAGGCTTAGGCTTAGGCTTAGGCTTAGGCTTAGGCTTAGGCTTAGGCTTAGGCTTAGGCTTAGGCTTAGGCTTAGGCTTAGGCTTAGGCTTAGGCTTAGGCTTAGGCTTAGGCTTAGGCTTAGGCTTAGGCTTAGGCTTAGGCTTAGGCTTAGGCTTAGGCTTAGGCTTAGGCTTAGGCTTAGGCTTAGGCTTAGGCTTAGGCTTAGGCTTAGGCTTAGGCTTAGGCTTAGGCTTAGGCTTAGGCTTAGGCTTAGGCTTAGGCTTAGGCTTAGGCTTAGGCTTAGGCTTAGGCTTAGGCTTAGGCTTAGGCTTAGGCTTAGGCTTAGGCTTAGGCTTAGGCTTAGGCTTAGGCTTAGGCTTAGGCTTAGGCTTAGGCTTAGGCTTAGGCTTAGGCTTAGGCTTAGGCTTAGGCTTAGGCTTAGGCTTAGGCTTAGGCTTAGGCTTAGGCTTAGGCTTAGGCTTAGGCTTAGGCTTAGGCTTAGGCTTAGGCTTAGGCTTAGGCTTAGGCTTAGGCTTAGGCTTAGGCTTAGGCTTAGGCTTAGGCTTAGGCTTAGGCTTAGGCTTAGGCTTAGGCTTAGGCTTAGGCTTAGGCTTAGGCTTAGGCTTAGGCTTAGGCTTAGGCTTAGGCTTAGGCTTAGGCTTAGGCTTAGGCTTAGGCTTAGGCTTAGGCTTAGGCTTAGGCTTAGGCTTAGGCTTAGGCTTAGGCTTAGGCTTAGGCTTAGGCTTAGGCTTAGGCTTAGGCTTAGGCTTAGGCTTAGGCTTAGGCTTAGGCTTAGGCTTAGGCTTAGGCTTAGGCTTAGGCTTAGGCTTAGGCTTAGGCTTAGGCTTAGGCTTAGGCTTAGGCTTAGGCTTAGGCTTAGGCTTAGGCTTAGGCTTAGGCTTAGGCTTAGGCTTAGGCTTAGGCTTAGGCTTAGGCTTAGGCTTAGGCTTAGGCTTAGGCTTAGGCTTAGGCTTAGGCTTAGGCTTAGGCTTAGGCTTAGGCTTAGGCTTAGGCTTAGGCTTAGGCTTAGGCTTAGGCTTAGGCTTAGGCTTAGGCTTAGGCTTAGGCTTAGGCTTAGGCTTAGGCTTAGGCTTAGGCTTAGGCTTAGGCTTAGGCTTAGGCTTAGGCTTAGGCTTAGGCTTAGGCTTAGGCTTAGGCTTAGGCTTAGGCTTAGGCTTAGGCTTAGGCTTAGGCTTAGGCTTAGGCTTAGGCTTAGGCTTAGGCTTAGGCTTAGGCTTAGGCTTAGGCTTAGGCTTAGGCTTAGGCTTAGGCTTAGGCTTAGGCTTAGGCTTAGGCTTAGGCTTAGGCTTAGGCTTAGGCTTAGGCTTAGGCTTAGGCTTAGGCTTAGGCTTAGGCTTAGGCTTAGGCTTAGGCTTAGGCTTAGGCTTAGGCTTAGGCTTAGGCTTAGGCTTAGGCTTAGGCTTAGGCTTAGGCTTAGGCTTAGGCTTAGGCTTAGGCTTAGGCTTAGGCTTAGGCTTAGGCTTAGGCTTAGGCTTAGGCTTAGGCTTAGGCTTAGGCTTAGGCTTAGGCTTAGGCTTAGGCTTAGGCTTAGGCTTAGGCTTAGGCTTAGGCTTAGGCTTAGGCTTAGGCTTAGGCTTAGGCTTAGGCTTAGGCTTAGGCTTAGGCTTAGGCTTAGGCTTAGGCTTAGGCTTAGGCTTAGGCTTAGGCTTAGGCTTAGGCTTAGGCTTAGGCTTAGGCTTAGGCTTAGGCTTAGGCTTAGGCTTAGGCTTAGGCTTAGGCTTAGGCTTAGGCTTAGGCTTAGGCTTAGGCTTAGGCTTAGGCTTAGGCTTAGGCTTAGGCTTAGGCTTAGGCTTAGGCTTAGGCTTAGGCTTAGGCTTAGGCTTAGGCTTAGGCTTAGGCTTAGGCTTAGGCTTAGGCTTAGGCTTAGGCTTAGGCTTAGGCTTAGGCTTAGGCTTAGGCTTAGGCTTAGGCTTAGGCTTAGGCTTAGGCTTAGGCTTAGGCTTAGGCTTAGGCTTAGGCTTAGGCTTAGGCTTAGGCTTAGGCTTAGGCTTAGGCTTAGGCTTAGGCTTAGGCTTAGGCTTAGGCTTAGGCTTAGGCTTAGGCTTAGGCTTAGGCTTAGGCTTAGGCTTAGGCTTAGGCTTAGGCTTAGGCTTAGGCTTAGGCTTAGGCTTAGGCTTAGGCTTAGGCTTAGGCTTAGGCTTAGGCTTAGGCTTAGGCTTAGGCTTAGGCTTAGGCTTAGGCTTAGGCTTAGGCTTAGGCTTAGGCTTAGGCTTAGGCTTAGGCTTAGGCTTAGGCTTAGGCTTAGGCTTAGGCTTAGGCTTAGGCTTAGGCTTAGGCTTAGGCTTAGGCTTAGGCTTAGGCTTAGGCTTAGGCTTAGGCTTAGGCTTAGGCTTAGGCTTAGGCTTAGGCTTAGGCTTAGGCTTAGGCTTAGGCTTAGGCTTAGGCTTAGGCTTAGGCTTAGGCTTAGGCTTAGGCTTAGGCTTAGGCTTAGGCTTAGGCTTAGGCTTAGGCTTAGGCTTAGGCTTAGGCTTAGGCTTAGGCTTAGGCTTAGGCTTAGGCTTAGGCTTAGGCTTAGGCTTAGGCTTAGGCTTAGGCTTAGGCTTAGGCTTAGGCTTAGGCTTAGGCTTAGGCTTAGGCTTAGGCTTAGGCTTAGGCTTAGGCTTAGGCTTAGGCTTAGGCTTAGGCTTAGGCTTAGGCTTAGGCTTAGGCTTAGGCTTAGGCTTAGGCTTAGGCTTAGGCTTAGGCTTAGGCTTAGGCTTAGGCTTAGGCTTAGGCTTAGGCTTAGGCTTAGGCTTAGGCTTAGGCTTAGGCTTAGGCTTAGGCTTAGGCTTAGGCTTAGGCTTAGGCTTAGGCTTAGGCTTAGGCTTAGGCTTAGGCTTAGGCTTAGGCTTAGGCTTAGGCTTAGGCTTAGGCTTAGGCTTAGGCTTAGGCTTAGGCTTAGGCTTAGGCTTAGGCTTAGGCTTAGGCTTAGGCTTAGGCTTAGGCTTAGGCTTAGGCTTAGGCTTAGGCTTAGGCTTAGGCTTAGGCTTAGGCTTAGGCTTAGGCTTAGGCTTAGGCTTAGGCTTAGGCTTAGGCTTAGGCTTAGGCTTAGGCTTAGGCTTAGGCTTAGGCTTAGGCTTAGGCTTAGGCTTAGGCTTAGGCTTAGGCTTAGGCTTAGGCTTAGGCTTAGGCTTAGGCTTAGGCTTAGGCTTAGGCTTAGGCTTAGGCTTAGGCTTAGGCTTAGGCTTAGGCTTAGGCTTAGGCTTAGGCTTAGGCTTAGGCTTAGGCTTAGGCTTAGGCTTAGGCTTAGGCTTAGGCTTAGGCTTAGGCTTAGGCTTAGGCTTAGGCTTAGGCTTAGGCTTAGGCTTAGGCTTAGGCTTAGGCTTAGGCTTAGGCTTAGGCTTAGGCTTAGGCTTAGGCTTAGGCTTAGGCTTAGGCTTAGGCTTAGGCTTAGGCTTAGGCTTAGGCTTAGGCTTAGGCTTAGGCTTAGGCTTAGGCTTAGGCTTAGGCTTAGGCTTAGGCTTAGGCTTAGGCTTAGGCTTAGGCTTAGGCTTAGGCTTAGGCTTAGGCTTAGGCTTAGGCTTAGGCTTAGGCTTAGGCTTAGGCTTAGGCTTAGGCTTAGGCTTAGGCTTAGGCTTAGGCTTAGGCTTAGGCTTAGGCTTAGGCTTAGGCTTAGGCTTAGGCTTAGGCTTAGGCTTAGGCTTAGGCTTAGGCTTAGGCTTAGGCTTAGGCTTAGGCTTAGGCTTAGGCTTAGGCTTAGGCTTAGGCTTAGGCTTAGGCTTAGGCTTAGGCTTAGGCTTAGGCTTAGGCTTAGGCTTAGGCTTAGGCTTAGGCTTAGGCTTAGGCTTAGGCTTAGGCTTAGGCTTAGGCTTAGGCTTAGGCTTAGGCTTAGGCTTAGGCTTAGGCTTAGGCTTAGGCTTAGGCTTAGGCTTAGGCTTAGGCTTAGGCTTAGGCTTAGGCTTAGGCTTAGGCTTAGGCTTAGGCTTAGGCTTAGGCTTAGGCTTAGGCTTAGGCTTAGGCTTAGGCTTAGGCTTAGGCTTAGGCTTAGGCTTAGGCTTAGGCTTAGGCTTAGGCTTAGGCTTAGGCAGCTAGGCTTAGGCTTAGGCTTAGGCTTAGGCTTAGGCTTAGGCTTAGGCTTAGGCTTAGGCTTAGGCTTAGGCTTAGGCTTAGGCTTAGGCTTAGGCTTAGGCTTAGGCTTAGGCTTAGGCTTAGGCTTAGGCTTAGGCTTAGGCTTAGGCTTAGGCTTAGGCTTAGGCTTAGGCTTAGGCTTAGGCTTAGGCTTAGGCTTAGGCTTAGGCTTAGGCTTAGGCTTAGGCTTAGGCTTAGGCTTAGGCTTAGGCTTAGGCTTAGGCTTAGGCTTAGGCTTAGGCTTAGGCTTAGGCTTAGGCTTAGGCTTAGGCTTAGGCTTAGGCTTAGGCTTAGGCTTAGGCTTAGGCTTAGGCTTAGGCTTAGGCTTAGGCTTAGGCTTAGGCTTAGGCTTAGGCTTAGGCTTAGGCTTAGGCTTAGGCTTAGGCTTAGGCTTAGGCTTAGGCTTAGGCTTAGGCTTAGGCTTAGGCTTAGGCTTAGGCTTAGGCTTAGGCTTAGGCTTAGGCTTAGGCTTAGGCTTAGGCTTAGGCTTAGGCTTAGGCTTAGGCTTAGGCTTAGGCTTAGGCTTAGGCTTAGGCTTAGGCTTAGGCTTAGGCTTAGGCTTAGGCTTAGGCTTAGGCTTAGGCTTAGGCTTAGGCTTAGGCTTAGGCTTAGGCTTAGGCTTAGGCTTAGGCTTAGGCTTAGGCTTAGGCTTAGGCTTAGGCTTAGGCTTAGGCTTAGGCTTAGGCTTAGGCTTAGGCTTAGGCTTAGGCTTAGGCTTAGGCTTAGGCTTAGGCTTAGGCTTAGGCTTAGGCTTAGGCTTAGGCTTAGGCTTAGGCTTAGGCTTAGGCTTAGGCTTAGGCTTAGGCTTAGGCTTAGGCTTAGGCTTAGGCTTAGGCTTAGGCTTAGGCTTAGGCTTAGGCTTAGGCTTAGGCTTAGGCTTAGGCTTAGGCTTAGGCTTAGGCTTAGGCTTAGGCTTAGGCTTAGGCTTAGGCTTAGGCTTAGGCTTAGGCTTAGGCTTAGGCTTAGGCTTAGGCTTAGGCTTAGGCTTAGGCTTAGGCTTAGGCTTAGGCTTAGGCTTAGGCTTAGGCTTAGGCTTAGGCTTAGGCTTAGGCTTAGGCTTAGGCTTAGGCTTAGGCTTAGGCTTAGGCTTAGGCTTAGGCTTAGGCTTAGGCTTAGGCTTAGGCTTAGGCTTAGGCTTAGGCTTAGGCTTAGGCTTAGGCTTAGGCTTAGGCTTAGGCTTAGGCTTAGGCTTAGGCTTAGGCTTAGGCTTAGGCTTAGGCTTAGGCTTAGGCTTAGGCTTAGGCTTAGGCTTAGGCTTAGGCTTAGGCTTAGGCTTAGGCTTAGGCTTAGGCTTAGGCTTAGGCTTAGGCTTAGGCTTAGGCTTAGGCTTAGGCTTAGGCTTAGGCTTAGGCTTAGGCTTAGGCTTAGGCTTAGGCTTAGGCTTAGGCTTAGGCTTAGGCTTAGGCTTAGGCTTAGGCTTAGGCTTAGGCTTAGGCTTAGGCTTAGGCTTAGGCTTAGGCTTAGGCTTAGGCTTAGGCTTAGGCTTAGGCTTAGGCTTAGGCTTAGGCTTAGGCTTAGGCTTAGGCTTAGGCTTAGGCTTAGGCTTAGGCTTAGGCTTAGGCTTAGGCTTAGGCTTAGGCTTAGGCTTAGGCTTAGGCTTAGGCTTAGGCTTAGGCTTAGGCTTAGGCTTAGGCTTAGGCTTAGGCTTAGGCTTAGGCTTAGGCTTAGGCTTAGGCTTAGGCTTAGGCTTAGGCTTAGGCTTAGGCTTAGGCTTAGGCTTAGGCTTAGGCTTAGGCTTAGGCTTAGGCTTAGGCTTAGGCTTAGGCTTAGGCTTAGGCTTAGGCTTAGGCTTAGGCTTAGGCTTAGGCTTAGGCTTAGGCTTAGGCTTAGGCTTAGGCTTAGGCTTAGGCTTAGGCTTAGGCTTAGGCTTAGGCTTAGGCTTAGGCTTAGGCTTAGGCTTAGGCTTAGGCTTAGGCTTAGGCTTAGGCTTAGGCTTAGGCTTAGGCTTAGGCTTAGGCTTAGGCTTAGGCTTAGGCTTAGGCTTAGGCTTAGGCTTAGG
Source organism: Baylisascaris procyonis (assembly GCA_037389465.1). Taxonomy (NCBI): domain Eukaryota; kingdom Metazoa; phylum Nematoda; class Chromadorea; order Rhabditida; family Ascarididae; genus Baylisascaris; species Baylisascaris procyonis. Next base: position 591,744 of record JAZARR010000072.1, read on the forward strand.
CTTAGGCTTAGGCTTAGGCTTAGGCTTAGGCTTAGGCTTAGGCTTAGGCTTAGGCTTAGGCTTAGGCTTAGGCTTAGGCTTAGGCTTAGGCTTAGGCTTAGGCTTAGGCTTAGGCTTAGGCTTAGGCTTAGGCTTAGGCTTAGGCTTAGGCTTAGGCTTAGGCTTAGGCTTAGGCTTAGGCTTAGGCTTAGGCTTAGGCTTAGGCTTAGGCTTAGGCTTAGGCTTAGGCTTAGGCTTAGGCTTAGGCTTAGGCTTAGGCTTAGGCTTAGGCTTAGGCTTAGGCTTAGGCTTAGGCTTAGGCTTAGGCTTAGGCTTAGGCTTAGGCTTAGGCTTAGGCTTAGGCTTAGGCTTAGGCTTAGGCTTAGGCTTAGGCTTAGGCTTAGGCTTAGGCTTAGGCTTAGGCTTAGGCTTAGGCTTAGGCCAGGCTTAGGCTTAGGCTTAGGCTTAGGCTTAGGCTTAGGCTTAGGCTTAGGCTTAGGCTTAGGCTTAGGCTTAGGCTTAGGCTTAGGCTTAGGCTTAGGCTTAGGCTTAGGCTTAGGCTTAGGCTTAGGCTTAGGCTTAGGCTTAGGCTTAGGCTTAGGCTTAGGCTTAGGCTTAGGCTTAGGCTTAGGCTTAGGCTTAGGCTTAGGCTTAGGCTTAGGCTTAGGCTTAGGCTTAGGCTTAGGCTTAGGCTTAGGCTTAGGCTTAGGCTTAGGCTTAGGCTTAGGCTTAGGCTTAGGCTTAGGCTTAGGCTTAGGCTTAGGCTTAGGCTTAGGCTTAGGCTTAGGCTTAGGCTTAGGCTTAGGCTTAGGCTTAGGCTTAGGCTTAGGCTTAGGCTTAGGCTTAGGCTTAGGCTTAGGCTTAGGCTTAGGCTTAGGCTTAGGCTTAGGCTTAGGCTTAGGCTTAGGCTTAGGCTTAGGCTTAGGCTTAGGCTTAGGCTTAGGCTTAGGCTTAGGCTTAGGCTTAGGCTTAGGCTTAGGCTTAGGCTTAGGCTTAGGCTTAGGCTTAGGCTTAGGCTTAGGCTTAGGCTTAGGCTTAGGCTTAGGCTTAGGCTTAGGCTTAGGCTTAGGCTTAGGCTTAGGCTTAGGCTTAGGCTTAGGCTTAGGCTTAGGCTTAGGCTTAGGCTTAGGCTTAGGCTTAGGCTTAGGCTTAGGCTTAGGCTTAGGCTTAGGCTTAGGCTTAGGCTTAGGCTTAGGCTTAGGCTTAGGCTTAGGCTTAGGCTTAGGCTTAGGCTTAGGCTTAGGCTTAGGCTTAGGCTTAGGCTTAGGCTTAGGCTTAGGCTTAGGCTTAGGCTTAGGCTTAGGCTTAGGCTTAGGC